>JAWWEU010000001.1:105977041-106040175 GCA_035583155.1 Acropternis orthonyx | reverse complement strand
CCTCACCTAAAAAATCCACTGCGCAGGCTGGAAGGGCACACCCACGTGGGGAGAGCCCTTCCCCAGATCTTTGTTCAAGAAGTCTGGCCATTATTATTATTCATTGGGCAATCTGAGATTTTTTCTGCATATTGCGAAGGTTTTCGTTAAACATTTTCCTCATGTTGTGATCCAATTTTGAGAGTTCTCAGCCAAACCACCCATTTATGTTTAGGACCTTGCTCTTACCGTTTGAAGAATGTGGAGATCTGAAGAGGTGACTTTAGACAGCTGGTTTTTTTTTACCCCACAGGTTCTTTGTAGTACTTGACAGAGGGGTTTTTTTGGTGTGTATTTCAGACTACTGAGAAGGTTGAGAGGGGACTGGTGTATTTGCAGTATGGAGGAGGAGAAACTGATACTTCAGGAAGGCTGAAAGCAAGACTGGGAAGTCGAGGAGAGTAAGCAGATATTTTGATAGACACTGCTGTCTGCTTCTCATCTGTGGTTACGTGGGCCATCTTGTACTTAGTTTCACATCTGGTTCTGGTTTTGGAGTCTGAGGTAAAAAGGCTGTTCTCTACCAGAAATGTTTAGAATTAATTCCTCCAATTTTTTACTTTATATTTTTTTTGTTGTTGTACAGTGGTGGTGTGTGTTAATTTAGGATGAAGACTGTGCCAGCATAACTACACTGAATTTTCTCAGGGGTAAACTGCAGCATATACCTGAAGCCACACTGAAAATCAACGTTGAAATCAAAGTCAGGACTTTATGAGCAGGGTGATTCACCAGAAGCAAATGAAAGATCCAGGAGAATCAGTCTTATGTCAGCAGAAGATTAGTAACACATGAGGATTTCTCATAAAAATCCAGTTCTGACTAAATGTTTTTGTTGTAAACAGCTGTTGCTGAAATGATGCATGAGAAGAAATACCCTACTTCACTACAGTGCTTGGAGTCTTTCTCTTTTCACAATATAAATGCACCAATTTTCTTTGGCTTTTATAGCTCTGGCAGATAAAGTGTAGAGGGTAGCTTGAAGGATCACCTGGTTTAACCTTTATTAGCACATGAATGCATGAATCAGTATTAAATAGAAAAGCCTCAAGATCATATCAAGTGCTTGGTTTGTATTTACAGGTTGGGCTGTAATTTATGAAGATACTGGATGACAGGTCTTTGTCTCCTTGACTGTTAAAAAGAAGAGGTTGGAATTCTAGAGGTAATAAAGCAAAGAAGGTCCTCTATTTCATGGTTTTGGTTTCTTTACTTTTTTTTCCCCCTTAAATATATTTAACAGTTTCTCTCTCTCCTGGAATAAAAAATTGTGAATTCCAAGTGTGTCATTTGGCTTTCATGACACTTTATTCAGTGTCAGAATGTCAGAATATGACAATGCTCATTTGTTTCTACCCATCAACATGATAAATATGGAAGCATGAAGTATAAATCTTTTTCTGGACATGCTGCTGAATTAAAACACTATTGTAATTTTCCTTAAAATGGAAAGTTGTAAGTGAGTTGAACACCATGAAAACATGGAGCAAATACTAAGAATTTTTCCACTCTTATCTTGTATACTGGACTTTTGAAATCAACCTGTTGGGCTGAATAAGTATTCTTTATACTGAGATTTGACTGGTGTGAGTAGATTCTCTAGTGAGGACATTCACACCCACAAATTCCAGTTCTTTTGTAAAATTCACTGGTAGGCTTTTTCCTTCCTCTAAGAACCCAAAAAGATGTAAAACAGCAGACAGGGCTCCCCTATCAGCCAAAGCACATCAGTTTGCAACTCATGCACAATCCAGAGGTGCTGAAGAGGAGATTCCTGCAGTAGACGCCAGGAACTCATTTTCTAGGGGATACAAGGAGGCATTTTCCCTTTCAGTTCAAATTCCATTTGCTGCAAATAATTTAACTCCCTGCAGTTCCTAATTGTGCATGAGCAAAAATGAAAGGGTGTCCTATAAATAAACTTTACCAGAAGCTACAAGCAGATTGGACGAATGTAGCTTTGCAGAGGCAATAGATGTCAAAGTGTTTGTCTGCAAACCAGGTTCAACTGCTTCTAATCCATATTCTGCCACACTTTAATATCCACATTCCCTTGCTCCGCCAAAGTCGCTGTATTCTTCATCCCTGCTTTTCTTCCTCGTGTTCCAGGCTGCAGGGCTGAGGGCACTGAGCTGTGAAACCTCCTGCTGTTGCTGTTTCCATTGCAAGGCACAGGAAGTTTCTGTGTCGGAGGAGGGAGGTGGATGGGGGCTCCCCATGTGGGGAGGCCTAAAGGGGGCACACAGAGCAGAACTATGAGAAGGGTGGGGTCAGCAGGAGTGTCTGAGGGGTCACTGTTGGGACCACCAGTATTTTTGGAAGGAACGTGGTACATGTCCTTGCCACATTTCCCAGGTAGGTGCATCTAATCACAACTGTCCCTTATTCAGATAGATTGGAAAGGATTTGGGATTTTTTTGGCCCAACATCCAATTTCCCTCATGGAGCTTACAGCTCTATAGCTCACAGCAGAACTTTCAGTTTCGTGTTTAAAAAAAAAAAAAAAAAGGCCTGTTTTGCTTTGTTAGGGCCTCTCCTGCTCATGGAGGTTTCTGGCAGGGTGACAGGAGTGAGGCTGTGTTTGGTGGGTTTGCTCTGTGTTGTGGCAGGAGGGGAGGCAGCCGGAGGGTGGTGGCTCTGGACACCACGGCCAGAGGGACGGGGCTGGATGGCTGGTGGCAGCCAGTGCTCAGGTTGGCGTGGTCACCTCTGGGGCTTTCACATTCAGCATGCTGAGCTCTCCGTCTTCTCAAAATTGCTTGGATGAAAAATGCTTCAGTAGGAACTTGACCTTTTCCTTCCTGGTCACCAGAAGCATGGGAAAAACAATAAACTTTTGTCAAAATTGTTATTTTCTTGAGAAAAGGTCACTATTGTTTAAAAAAAAGAGGATTTTTTGTTGTTGTTGTTTGTTCTTATTGGCTGGTTTTTTTGTTTGGTTATTTCAAGAAGGGAGTGCAAAAAACCCATCTTTTTCAAAGCAAGGATCAGTCTGCTATAAGCCAAAGGGATACGGGGGTGGGTGGGGCACTCCATGGGAGCGGTAAGCTTTGATTAAGGAACAGATTTCTTTGTTTTCATTAAACCAGTTCTTAGTCAGTTCAGGACTTCCACCTTATCTTCAACAAACTGCTAGTGAATTCCCCCCTCCAGTATTTTTATTGAAGAATAAAGCCCAGCAGAGGTTAATTTCATGTCCTTGGCTTTGCAGGCTGGAAGCCTTAGAGTGAGTCCTGTGTGAGTGGACCCCATCATACTTCTCTCGTGACCTGGTTAAGATGGCTTTTCATATAGCATTGAAGAATGGGAGAAATAGTCAGAAATTTTTTTTTATGTTAGTTGACTGCTGAAAGTGTTAATTTTGAGGGTAAAATAAACCTAGAGCTGAGAAGCCACCAAATACTCAGTTTCTGCATGTTTTCACTTTATCTGTTTTGACCTTGTCAACGTAGAAGGTCTTAAATAAATCACAGAACTCAAAACACGGGCATTTTGGGAGTAATTCTTAATTACTTAGCACTTAGAGCCTAAATTACTCTTTTTGTTGAAAACCCTCACAAATGTCAAGTTTTAAAAAGAGAGTATGTGATAAACGTTTGAGGGTGATACCACATGTTTCGCATGTTAAACAACACAATGAAACATTATGCAGTTTAACTACGGCATAGCAACAGGTCTTCCAAAATTAACTGTGCTAGTTGCAAATGAATCTTACTGATTTATTTCAAACTGGGCCAGAGCAAGAAAATATTGTAACCAAGATCCAAAGGGAAAAACAATCCTTAGGTGAATTAGAAATATACAAGAAAAACGGAGGTTGATAGGAGAGGACTTTTAAAGTTTGGTTTTTTTTTTTTTAGTTTTTCAGAATTTTTCTTCTCTCAAGTTGTCTGTTAACAATGATATGGCTGGTTATATGAGGATTCAGTGATCTTACAGGTCTTTTCCAACCCTAATGATTCTGTGATACTATGAGCATTTAGTCTTGTCAGAGGGATCTTCACTCTCACAAATGTAATTTCAGAAGGAGTGCAAAACAGCTGCAGAGCACTGTCTTTATTGAAACATTTGTAAAAACATCCTGGTCTTATGAGTGAATGTAATGAATCTTGTAGATGAAAAATTAATTGGAGGGTGACGAAGCAAATTCAAAGTCAGATGGATCTTTTCGGTGTGAATCATCTTATGTTGCTCATGACTCTTATTTAGACAAACTCTTCAATACTTATGGACTAGTGCTGTGTGGTAATAGGGCTGCAATAACAACAAGTGCTTCTGTTGAGATGAGCAGCACAGGCAGCCCAAAGCATTTAATGGCACCAGTGATTCCTATAAATTAAGTGTGCTGCATTATATTTTATTGACAGGAAATAGATAATTCGTCTCAAGGCATCTGGCTCTTGATTTTACTAACCTGCAGGATGTCTAAACAAAGAAGCATATATATAACATTATGTGAAAAGGATAATTATTTTTGGAAGGGTATTGTTTACATATGAGACACTCTAGTGTTTCATATAACAAGCAGTGGAATAATTGTCAAGGCTGTACCTAACAAGAAAGTAACTATCTCAGAAGGGGATAAAAGCCAATAATTTTTCATTGGCTTCTTGAGAAAAATTATGCATACATACATATATATACATGTACATGTATATATAGATATACATAATTATATATATATGTACACTTCATCCTCTCTTTAGTTATTTTCATGCATTTAATAATACCATTTCATATTCTGTCAAATTCCATCCAAGCAGTTAACAGACATTAATTGAGATCTATGGTCTCACACCTGTCACTTTGATGAGAGATGATGTAGATGAAATGGAAGAAAAGCAAAGGGCCTGACAGCCAGCAAGGCAGGTGTCCCTTGGTGAACACTGTGCTGAGTGTCTGTGTGTGATGCCTTCTCAATGCTGCCGGCTCTGGGAGCTTTCCTGTTGAAGTTGCAGCTTTTGGAATTTTCCTTGGAGGTCCCCTATCTGAGGTCATGCTACTGTACTCCATTATGAGGAGGCTTTCACATTCAAAGAGGCCTGACTGGACAGGGCCACTCCCAAGACTCAGAAATCAGAGTGTAAAAGAAGTATGCTTTCTATTTAAAATAACCCAAAGGATATTTCTTAGATTTCCTAGAATCACAGAAAGGCTTGGTCTTAAAGATAACCCAGTTCCAATCCCCAATGACTTCTGCAAGTGCAGGGCTGTTGGGATGTTTCCCTGAGCCAAAAGGGCAGTCGTGACTCTCAGGAGAGGACCAGCATCTCCAGTCACCTGCTCTTGACCCTCCAGAGCTGGGAGAGATTGCCTGCACCAAAACCTCATGGGCCCAGCCAGGGCACATGGGACATTCTCCCTCAGCCATGGCTCATCCTGGGCTCTGCTACTATGACTGCGACAAAGTCACTGCCATCCTCAGAAAGTGGCAGAGCCAGGGCTGGCCAGCCTTAGGGGCATGTATTTGTTGTATACAATAAGCACAGATGAGGTGTCATTATTTCTATTATTGATTAGCTCTGTGAGTGCTACTTCAATTATTCAGGGAAATATATTCTGCAAGTTTGCCCTGAGTCCAGGAGTAGGCTCCAGACCCTGCATTTGTTTTCCTGAGACTGCCAGCCCAGAACTGTGGTTCTTGGAGGGGTGGTGAAGCCTTCGAGCTCCTGTTGGGTCAGTTCCACTGGTGGCACACAGGGAGTTTGGAATGGCTCCTTAAATACTGTGCCTGTAGTGCTGGGGCACTGCTAGTGAACTAACCTGGAACTGGTGCTGGCATTTGAAAGAGCTTTGAGCAGTTTATCAAGTTTATCAAGCAGTTTATCACTGTTTCAGTGCTGGTTGTGGCCTCCAGCTGAGCCAGAGGGAGCTCCCTACTGAGACAGCAGCTCCTTAAACCTACTGTATATTATTTTGCAAATGAACATCTGCCGGGCTTGAACCATTTTCCAAAGTTTCTCTTGTCCTGCTGGAAGCAACCTGCAGCTACAGGCACATGAGGTCCACCCAGAGCACTGTCTTGTGATAAGCCAGGTGTTTGCTTCTGAGTTTGGCCATCACATCAGAGAGGTGGGTTGGGAGCTTGACCAGACTGGCTGCTGGTCCCAGACCTCAGGCTTGGGCCTAAATGGCAAGCTAGACATGCTGCAGGAACCGGGTCTGTCTGTGTTTGAATGGTGGCAGTCTGGCTACCTGGAATTTTGTATCTAGCTGCAGTAAGGGAGTCGCTTGGAAGCAGTATAACATCCTTTCTTCGTTTGACAGATTAGAGGAAACTCCTTCTGAAAAAACAGGGAGCATGCTCACATGAACCTCCTCCCCTTCCCAAGGCTATCTGCGATATCTGTTGCCAGTAACTATGGCAGATGATACCAGATAGCCTATAGTTGTCTAATACTTCTATCTACACCTAAAGATGTAGTTGGGCTAACAGATTATTAATTGATTAATTAAATAAATTAAAAAACTAGCTGTGTAATTTATAATTATGTTATTCTAATATTTATTATCAATCAATAAATAAACATATACCTATAAAACAGATTATATAAATAAATAGTATACATCTGGCCTAGTGTTACAAAAGCAATGCTTCCCAGTCAGCCATAACCACTTTTAGGTGTGGACAGCAGGTATGATGTTTGCAGAGCAGATGCTGCTTATGTTGAGCGAAGCTGTCTGCAAGTGCCTCTACAGTACAGACGGGCACAATCATCTGATTCAGATGGGATTAGGACCGTGTAATTTAGCACTGTAGAGAGAGATGAAAAGATTTTAGAGAGGATGCTGCCTGTTAGCGGAAAGGATAAATTGGAAATGCTGCTAAAAAGCTTTGGGTTTTACTTTCAGCTACAGAAAAAGGACACTATAGAGAGAATTCACCCCTCAGTCTCTGACTAGCAGAGGACTGATCACCCTACAGAGAAAATGATGCTGAATACTGTGGTCATTTAGTTACTGTTTTGTCATCTGAGATTGTCTATTTATCCAGAGACCACATGCATATTCTTTCTGATTCCTTAAATAACGTGCCAGGTAATCAAGCCTCACTCTAGGATACAGCAATATTTATATAAGTGTTTTTCTGTGTTTCATAACTTTGCCAAATTTAAGGGTTTAAATTTAAAACTTTCACTGTCAAAACTCTTCTCAGTTTCTATTCTCTGAAACAATTTGGCTCTTTGCAAGAAAGAGATGACAGCCTTTCTCAAGTGAAAAAGCTCCAAACACTTTAGTACAGGTAGAGCTTTAGGGCAGGGCTGGAAAACTGGGTGAGGACCTGGGCTGGTGTCAGGATCTGTCCCTTACTCCCCCTGTGAAAACAACCCTTAAAGACTGAGATTTCTGCTGTCTTATTATGTTCTGTGTGCAGGGGGCTGTGCATGCTCAATGTCTGTGTCTGTGGTGGAGAGGGACATGGGAATGGGTAAGGGAAGAATGGTGATGAGGAGGCAGGACTGAGACTGTGGGCTTGGGATGGGGCTCAGGCAGGACTGAACCAGGGGCATCAGGAGTCACAAGCTGCCAGGAGGGCTGAATCTGGCCTGAGGCATAGAATAGGTCAGGGTGCAAGGGTTCACTCACTTACTGCCATTGTGGAGTGTATCCTCTTTAGCTAAGAAACCAGAGAGGCTGTTTCCCATTGGCATCTTTGTGACATCTAAGCAGGGGATTATTCCTGCCTTGTGGGCCCTTTGGGGGTGCAAGCATGAAATCTGGGAACTTTCTTGCCGCTTCTTCACTTGTCCTAAGGAGTGTCTTACAGCAACAGAGGGGGACATGGGACAAGAAAAGAAATCAGTTTTCAAGTTGCCTGTGCAAACCTGACTTTACTATCCTGAATGGTAACAAGTGCAGCCTTGGGTTACATGCACAGGGTTTTCCATGGACCAGCAAATAGTTCAGGGTACATGGGCTGGGGGATGTATCACAGCTATGGAGAGAAACAAGCTGTCGCCTCCAGGACCTTGGCATTACTTGCTGCAGGAACTGGGAATGTGTGCAGTGAATAAGATGGAACAAGAGGAAGTCTTCTGGGATGGGCTGTTAAATACTGCACTGGAGAACTTGATTTTTTTCCTGAGGTGCCTGAATTCCATGGGAATTTAAATCACATCACTTCACTGACATTTCTCACAGGTGATGCCTGTGTGTTCTTCAATTTCTGGATTTCTTATCTGACCCCTTCAAGTCTGACTTGTTGAAATGAAATGAAGAATGCCTGGAGTTTCCAGGAATGGAGACCAGGAAACTCTACTTTGCCTTGGAGAAATATAGTGCAACAAAATGCCTGGTTGCGTAAGAAAGTCAAACTGTAAATGTTTCAGGTGAGTTAACCCTGTTGACGTTAATATCTCTGTGCCTCTAGCCTCTATTTGTAAAATGGATGTAAGGAAGTCTCCTCATCTCACAGGACATTTGGGAGAACAAAGTCATTGCTCATATGCTGAAGAGTGGTAGGGAGATGGATAATTCTGTCTCTACGATGGAATTTGAATAACTTGTAGTAAGGGTGGCATTGGTGAAGCACCAAACAAAGATGGAAACAATATAGGCAATTAACAATGTATTTCATCATTCCCCCAATGAGGAATATCAGGTGAGCAATTATGGCCCATCTATTCTGTGTAAAAAGAGGAAGGACAGGAGCATGGCAAGAGGATAGTTTATGACCATGCAGATAAAAGATACCACAACACACGTGATGGAGCTAAGCCAGGTTTGCAAGAGCAGCCCTGCCTCTGAAACTCTGTGCTCAGCACTGCCAGCTGTCCCTGGGCTGTGGGTGTCCTGCACTGTGCAGTGCCAAAGTAAAAGCACCAAAAGAAAGTGCAAGAAGGGTGACTGACAAAATGTTGTGCAGCAAAGCCAAGTGTCCTTGCCCCTGTGTGTTCTCTGCACTGAAATGCACTTGCCCAAAGGTGCTCATACACCTCACAGCTAGGAGCCACTGAGTGCTCAGGTACCAGTAAGTATGCACATATGTGGCAGGGTTGAGTTGGAGAATTAATTTGCAATTCAAATGTAGTCACTGAGGTAGACAAATTTAATTATTTAGAGACATTCAAGCCAGATTTCTGAGTGCCACACTCATGTGTATTTGTCAAAAATGATCATTTGCTTCATTTACTCTGCAATGATTTTCATATTTTGAATTGTCACCTCCGCTCTTAAAGTTGTGATGTATGGCTGGCACTGAAAAATCCGAGGAGCTCCAGACAAAGAGTAAATGCTTGGGAACGTGGCCGAAGCTCTTCTTGCTCCAGTATTACAACAAGCAGGCTGCATTGCTCAGTGCTTGCCATCAGAGCTAATACACACCACTATCTGGCAGGTGTACATGGAGAGAAAGTCAGATCATCATTGTGCCTAGATGCATAACTGTGGAGGAGGCCAGGAACAAAAGCCATGCATTACAGAAAATGAAGCCTCAGCAGATGAATTCCCCATGAGGTAATGGGAAAATCTTGCTCGCCTTATTTACGTCAGTGA
The DNA here is from genome assembly GCA_035583155.1 of Acropternis orthonyx. Lineage (NCBI taxonomy): Eukaryota > Metazoa > Chordata > Aves > Passeriformes > Rhinocryptidae > Acropternis > Acropternis orthonyx. Next base: position 106,030,641 of record JAWWEU010000001.1, on the reverse strand, counting down.
TTTAATTGAGATGAACTTGCAATGAGAAAGGCAGGTGGGACCTGTGTACGTCTGATGAACGATACAGAAGGAGCACATTTAAGAAAGAGATGGAAATTACAAATGAGAAGAAATTGGGAGTAGTTGTGCAGCAAATTTTCTGAGAGCATACATCTAATTTTACTCTTTTCAGATGCACCATTGTGAACAGTACACAATTTTCAGCCCAGGCAGACCTGGCACAAGCATATTTTAGAGGCTTTTCAAGTGGAGTGGCACACTGCAGCTCCAGGCCCTCTGTTCCTCATGATTAATGCATCCTGCTTTCTGTGTACGAGAAATCTCGGGCTGTGCAGGTACATCATGGGCACATAAATGGGAAGAATTCAGGAAGGGTTTTTCTCACAACCCTGGTAACTGAAAAATGCAGAAGTTGTACCTTTTCCTTTTCACCTGACCTCATAGCTTTGTTGAACTCTGTCTGTGTCTAAATAAGAAACCTGCTTGTTCTGCATTCTGATGGATGATTCTGTTTTATAACATGACATTTTACGACTAATAGAGTATTTCTGGAAAGACTCATATTGTGCAAATCAAAGATATGCTTTTGCATCATAACCAAAAATATTATGAGACAGTGTCCTTAAAAGTAATACTTATTCAATATTTTTATTTTAGCAAATTTGTTTTCTACCTGCTGTACATCATTGTGACACATTCCTTTGTTAAAAGACTTCTAGAGGGGAATACTAAGTTTTCTTTCCTTCAATATTATGTGCTTGGACATCTTGACTTTTAAAAAGGAGACAAATCCTTTCCCTGTTTTAGGGCCTAGATATAGATATTTTATATTATATAGGCCACTCAGGAATTTATCTCAATTTGTTCCATTGCTTAGGTGTACAAAACACACAGTACACTCTGTGTAAGTCATTCCTTCTGGCTAATCAACATGATTGTATATTATTGGTCTTCACATCCCAAATGAGACATGTAGAGCAACCTGCAAGCCTGATGGCTCCCTATAGGTTATCCTGGCTCTGGTATCTAGACTGATGTTCAAATGAAGAATCATTAGGCTTTTGCACAGACAAGATTGTCTTGAACAACCAAGCCCACTACATTTTAGGATGTACTTCCCAAAATTAGTGTTTCCTACGCACGGGGGATATGTGCCAACCTGTTCTTGCGCCAGCAGACAGGCAGGGCCACTGGGCAGCCTGCAGTTCCCCTGCCTGTCCCCTCCTCAGTGTGCAGCACCTGAGCTGGTGTGGTGGAAATCTTATGACTGGGAAGAAGTGGGGGCTTCCCTCTGTCCGCTGCTCCATTGGGGTGGGACACTGCAAGGACACCTTGGCAGCCTGATCTCCTCCACCAGAAGGCATGGGTTGGGGTCCCTGAGGGAGCAGGGCTGGGGAGCTGGTGCTGTGCTGTGTCCCTGTTACAGACCAGAGCCCTTCTACAGAGATAAAATAAGCTGGGAGATTGTGCAACTGCACCTATGAGATCAATGGAAAGGGAGGAAACATGCATCTCCACAAACTCCAGAAACCCTCTGGCCACCTGCTGCCCCTTCCAGATTGCCATAGACCTCATGCTCCCTGCTTCTCCCTGTGACCCTGTGTCCCCCTGTGCTTGCCCACAGCCCTCCACCACCATGACCACCCGAGTTTCACCACTGTCTGAAAGAAGATCTACTTGCTCATTTGCTCTTGTGATGACGACACTCAGGTTTTGTCTAAACTGCCAAGAAATCTTTGAACTGGTGCCACTCATGGAGCATTTCTCTAATTCTTTATGTGAATTATTGCTTCCTTGTCTGGCGCCTGTTTGCAGGATGTCTCATCAGAGCCATTGGCTGAATGGATGGAAACATCACTGGTCCAAGAAACATGGCCTCAGTGTGATGATTTCCAGCATTTGAGTACTCACTTTATGCAATATGTTGTAAGTCTGAGATATTGAAATGATTGAGTAAGTTTTGGCTTGTCATAGATTTTTCAGTGTCCTTTGCAAAGGAGGTGGGAAAGGCTAGGCAGGCCTGGGTTGCAATTAAAAGAAACAGCAGAAAAATCCTATTTATTGGTTGTGTAGAGGTGTAATTTCACTCATTTATTTGGTTTTCTTGTACCACTAGTTTGCATTAGGTCCGATGTGGATTCATGAAATTTGAATGAGTTTACAATATTTTTCAGATAAGAGCAGTCCTTGCACAATAAAAAAAGAAAGGTAAGATGTAGTATTCAATTATGCAAGAATAGGGAGACAGTACAGAGCAAGTACAGACTCAAGGCAAATAGGCTGAGTGTTGGACAATTCTATGGTGCTGCCAATCTATCCTTTAATGATTATTTATTAAGAACAGACAATATGTGAGCTCTCCCTCTCTGGCTTCTTTTCAGCTGGATGCCATCAATAGAGGAAGGCTAACAACAGCGGTTTTGGGATAGATGTATATTAGAAAGTGTGTAAGAGGCTACAAAAAGATGGAAAAATTATGCAGGTGTGGAAAGAGTATTGCGTTTACCTTTTCTGAGATGAAAACAGCATGGATTTGAATGCTGCTGTTGCTATTGATTCTTGTTGACTTCATTGAGAGATACATGCAGTCAGAGATGTGGAGTTTGATTCTGTGTGGCTAAACATTTAAGCAAAGCTGTCACTGGCTTTTCAAGGCAAAAATTCAATTATTGGGATTTTGACATCACTATCTATTTTCTCAGAATTATTTTAAGAACTGGTATCATCCCTGCATTTTTCCAATATCCTTATTTTTCTTCACTGTTTTTCCTTTCTACTGGGAGCATCACTATATTTTGCCTTATTTTTCTGCTTTCATCCCCCACTTATTTCTTTGACTCTTTCCCTCTTCTGTTAATCTCTCTTCTCTCTCTGCATGCTTTCTATTCTTTCATTTGCCCCTTTTTATCTCCCCCACGCAAGCTCTCTCCCTTTTACGTTAATAGGCCAGCCACAAGCAGTCAGCAGTTTAAGCTGGCTTTTTATAGCAGGAAAGAAAATGAGCCTTCCCATTTGTGAATAAAAATATGCTTGATAACTTTGAATGAATTCTTCTAGCAGTTTGAAATGGTGAAAGAGGAAGTCTGAGGTGAGCTTCTGAGGAAGATGATTCTGCAAAGGCAAATGCTGTGGTGAATATGACATTCTGCATCCTGAAAGTGTTTAAAAAGGCATTTGATGGAGTTGGACACACTAAACATCTAATACAGTGTCTCTTGCTATCAAGTTCTGATAACAACACAAATATTTCATCATGTTCAGTTACTGAACCCCTTAATTATCTCCAGTGAAGTCTCCAGGAAATTTATGGAACTACCTCTGTATAACGTGATTATCAAAGGATCTGACTGGAAAAACAACTGTAGTCCTGTTCAAGCTTTCCTTCCTGTTAAAAATTTGCTTGCTGAAGGACCTTGCCAGTTGTCTGTCTTTGTTTGGCATTCTCAGTGTGTTACATGACAGAAACAATGCCTGTTGTATTAGCTGGTCTGTCTGGCATCTCTAAACTTCAGAACAGAGGCAAATTGAAAATTCTCCACACAAGCATTTAATTCTTTGTTCCAGGGAGCAGAAGGAGAGTTCCTCCTGTTGGTCCACAGGAGCAACTGCAGGAGAATTCCAGTGTGGTGGCAATTTTCTTCAGGTAGGAACTGATAAAGTGAGATTTGAAACTCAGGTCATGATCCTTTTCCTACCACTTGTGTACAAACCACGTGTAAGCATATACATAATACACAGTTGGATTCGATGGTCTTTAAAGCTGTTTTCCAACCTAAACGATTCCATGACTCTATGGTAATGTTGACTAAGAACAGCTCAGTCAATGGAAGGTATGGGGGACATTAGTGGCAGAAATGGGATGCCTGGAGGAGTGCTTCTTCTGTTTCACTGGTTAGTCTTGCTTCCCTTCAGCCAGTTAATTTGGAAAGTGGGAGCTCAACAGGGTCCTCAGTTTAGCACTGGTGGTAATTCCCACTGACCAGCCTAATCCAGATGCCCAGACCAGATACAGGTGCTCAAATTAGGAGGTTAGCCCCTTCCACGGCATCAGTGGAGAGAGAGAGAGAGAGAGATCCTGCAGAGCCTGTTGAAAGTGAGACCTTAATTCAGCTTGAAGTAATCTTTGTCCTTAGGGTAAAAGGTATTTGGTGGGACACTTGCTGCCATGCAGGGGGTATGAAAACTGAATTGTGGAGCAAAGCAACTCCAGCAAAAACACACTCACCTAAGGCTGTGCTAATATAATTTTGAATAATGAATATGTGAGAGGAAACCAATTTACTTTTAGATATCCCACAAACAGAAAAAATACCAGATAAATTATTCATTGTGAATTATTTGCATAGGCCGATAGGAACTCATTAAACACCAAAAGACTGATTTGCAAGAAAGAAATGGAGAAAGTATTTAATCTGGTATTTCTCGTCTCCTAAGCTTCCAATAATTGTCTATCCAGCAAATTAATTTGTCCTTTTCTTCTGCTGTTTTTCTGTACTTCATGGACCTTCCTTACTGAATGTTTTGTGGCAGAGATTTTCTATGAGCCAAAGAGCTTGAATTTCACAGCTACATATTAAAGTGCATCAGAAAACAGTAGAAGACATCACATTTTGTCCACTTACTTGTGGCTGAATTGCTACAAATTTTTAAATTACTGTACTTAAAAGTATTAGCTACAGATACATAAATTTCTCCTGTTTTTGAACTCCTCCCAGCCTCTACAGGCCAAGAATCCAGCTTTTACATTAAATAACACGACAAGCAGTTCTAGGTGCCTCTGTTTCTGACTGTACAATCTGAACCAATTTAAAAGGACATGGCTTATGGCAACCTAAATTGGTATACCATACTCAAGTTGGAAAACATTGGATTCTTGTAGAAGAAGGGCTGAATTGGTATTTAGGTTGTTTCAAGCAGTTTTTTGTGTAACCTGTTCTTTAAACTCCTGCTAAAGATGGTTCCATAGTCAGCCCAGCTAGCATATTCCCAGTGCATGCCTATTCTTGGAATTAGGATATGCAAATTGAATTATATTTGCTGCAAATTAAGCTGATTGTGTCTTGTCCCACCTTCAGGGGACACAAGAAACATTTTATACCTGTTCTTCTTATATACCCTTTTCATACAGAGAAGTGTTACTGTGGTTCTTCTCAAATTCATGTCTCCTAAACTAAGTAGACTTTCCTGCAGAAAGTGCCTTTTTCTGACTCCTCATTCTCGTTCAATTCTGTACACTTTCCAAGGGTCACGCCCACAGAGTTCAGTTGAAGATTCATCACCTCCAAGGAGAACAGAAAATAAAACATCTTCCATGTCTTCTGTATGTGATTCTTTTAATAAACTGGATAAGGATTAGGTGTGGTGGCTTTGTAGCATTGCCACAGTTTTTATTCACTGTGAAGACCAAGTGCAACCTCTGATACTCTTCTGCAAAACTGCTGTTCAATCAGTTTTTCCATATTTTGTGTTTGCACCACTGATTTCTCCTTCCCCTGTGGACTTGTCTTTTCTGAATTTCTTATAGTTGATTTCACATCATTCTTTCAATGGTCTGAGTGCATTTTGACTCTGTTCTCAGACTTTGAAGTTCTGCAGTCCTTCCAAACTTAGACAGACAATGCTTTATTAAGGTACTCTCCCATCCTCTATCCCTGCTGGTAATAGTGAAAACATTGAATAGAGCTGGCCCTGAACAGCCCATGTGGGATCTCTCTGTCTGCTAAGGGCACCACTGAGTGCACAAAATGTGAGCATGCACACACATACAGTGCAAATGTAGAGATGGACTTGAAATTAACATGATAATCCCTATTGTACTACAATTACTCTGGGATTTGAACACAAATTTCATAGTCACTTCTCTTTTCCAAAATAGTGCTATTTTGCACTGTAATTGCTTTGTATCAAAAGCACAGACCAAAACTGCCACCACAAAAAACCACTATGATTCTGTAACCACTAGGAAAACTAATGTTATGGTATCTCCACCCACTGTACTTACATCAAATTCACAGTACATCTTTTGTAAAAATTAGTGGCATGCTTGGCATTTGCTCCCTCAGCAATATATCCTATATCAATCATTAGATCATCTTTCTCTGTGGTTTCCTATGGTGTATTGAGGAAAGAAGAAAAATGATCATTTTTCCAGAATTACAGTTTGCTTGCCTTTCCCAATAGAGTTGTGTTGGCTTAGGCTGTAGGGGAATGGACTGACATCAGCCTTTTGCATTGGAATCTCTTATGTGCATGTGTGTGAGATAAATGAGGGTAAGAATGAGCAAGGATAGAGAAGGAGGGTGGCATTGCAGAAGGGCAAGGTGCCAGGAAAATTTTTCTCTGAAGAAAGACAGAAATGTCTGGAAAAGTGCATTGTCATTCCCAGAGGAGAGTGGGACAGTCCTGGTGGAAGCCTGCAAAGCAGAGCCTTTGCATGTTACGGAGATGTGGTGGGTTAACCCGTGGGTCCTTGGGCAAACTGGAAGGAGCCTGGCTCTCTGCAGAGCTGTGCATCACCTCCTTGTTTTGAGGGCATGCCAGAGATTTGCCATTTCCCAGCCCTAAGTGGAAGATCTTTTCTGCCTTTCCTTTTCCCCACAGGCTTTGTGGCCGAGGGGAGAGCCCAGGCATTAGAAATCTTTTGGTGTCTCATTATTGGCACGTTGCTGGAAAAATCACTCCTTTAGGCAGTGACCTAGTTAAGGCTCCTCCTTCTGCAGAAGTTTGGTGTTCCCACCTAGGCAGCTCCTAGCAAATCTCCGGTAAGCTGTTCCTTTTCCCTCCCACACTCTCTGGAAGGCAGTATCTCTCTCTTTGCCGGTGTAATTCAATCAAACAAGAATTGCATATTCTTTGCTAGTCATTGCCTCGTTCCCCAGGCACTGACCGAGCCACTGTCTACCTGTCGGCCTTGCCGGGAAGTTGCATAATGCTGCAGAGACACAATGGAGAAAGGGATATTTTTAAATGTGTGCTTTATTTTTATATATTTTTTTTAAACCTGTATAAATAAATACAAAATGACAAAGAGGTTCATGTTTACTAAACATTGCATTTGATTGTATGACATTACACAGTGTGTGTCACAATAGTTCACCTTGTAATTGTGTCCTTTTCGCTGTTGGTGCATAATTCTATAACTCATAGGATACAATTAGTCCTGAAGCTGCATCCAGCCACCCTTTTAGTGGAACCCCTGAGTGCTTACAATTGCAAGAGTGTATTAGGGGAGCGCTTGAGTCAATTGGCTGAAATTGGGGAATTTCATAAGGGAGGTCTGGCATAGCAGAAGGAGAAAGTAATGGGAGGTGTAGGATAGATACTTGAGAAAAGAAAAAGTAATAAAGGTTTGGAGCACTTTTATTTCTGATTTTCTTCCCCTTAGCAGTTAACAGAAACATATTGGTATTAACAACAGTCAGCAGAGACCACAGGTTCATTTAAGAATGATTTTTTTCTTTCATGCTCACTGAGAGCAGGCAAATGGACAAACCTTGCATGATTGGTTTTTACCTGATGAGCTGGTTCATATTTTGAAAAGGGTGAAAATATACTCAACCACTTGATGAAATGCTGATTCTCCAAACCACTTACCATCCTCACCCAGTGAAGGTCAACTGCCAAGGTTTTATAGACATTCTCTGGTCATGATTCGCTTGCTTGCTTTTTTAAATTGCACTCCATGTGCTTTTTCACATTCATTCTCTTCAAAAGGCTTGAATAGAGCTACTTTCCCTTCACATTTAGAGCTTATAAAAGTATTTTCTGGAAACAATCTTCTGATTCTGTTTGGCCTGTTTAAAGCAAATTGTTTTTAGGTAGATAATTTTGTATAGATTTTTCTCATTATTCTGTGAAATACATCTATCTTATATGTATTTTAGGAATGGGGTAGCTGTAAAGGATGACCCTTGACTACTTGAGATCTATGACTGGCCACCTGAGTATGGCTTATATTTGCTCAATGGCTGAATTTATATTAATGGTAACTACATCTAAAGGAATTACAGATTTGAATGGTGTGTCAGCACCAGAAATCTGGTGATGTTACACATAAGCCATAACAAGGAGTTAAAAACTAGAGAGATTTTGGGCTTCAACAATCTTTCCCTGACTTTATTTTTGTTGGATCAGGAAAAATTTAGCTGATTCTGCATTCAAATCTGTGTTTCCATACAAATGCAATGTTTGCTATTGTTTGCATTGGCTACTGCCTTGCTGTGAAGTCCCATCTTCTCCAGTCACTGGAGTCACAGCTCAATACCTTCCTTCCCTTCCTCAGCATTATGAAATAAACTTGGTGGGTACCTGTCTTACCAGGTAACTATTTACTGCTTTATTGTTCCATAACATAATTCTATCCAAACACAGTTACCCCCTTGCTATGATACTGGCCATAGTGCTGGTATCTGGATCTGTGATAAGGCAGACATTATAGAAGAAAGTCAGAAGAGATATGTCTTTTCTGAGCTCATCTTCTGCCTCTCCCCTCCTGCACAGAAGTTTTCATAAATGATTCTATATGCTTCAAGTTTATCAGACTCAGTAAGACTTTCCTATCAGAACAAAGGTTAAAATGTGAACTTTCTTGTTTTAAAAGAAAAACCAGACTTTTCTGCTGGAAATTTCAAATCCAGAAACCCTATCCACCTCTTCTCCCCTTCCCAATGCTTCACTTCCACTGGACAACATGATTTCAACCCAACTGTTATACTCTGCTTAAAGTATACTGAAAACCCATAGTTCTTCCTGGCTTAGGAGTGGAATATTGAGCACCATTTTAAAATTTGGTAATGGAAAATGAGGCTCACAAAATCATGGGTAACTGAGCCTCACAAAATTAGCTGCCACTTAATTGACATAATGGGACTTTTACTTGCTTTCCAATTCTCTCCTTCCCGCTCTGGCCACCTTTACATACAAATATACTAGCAGAGGATAGAGATGGCAGGTGTGGAAATCTTCTGGGGTGAATAAAAGAACTCATATTTAAGAAGATCTGTTGATCTAAACAAAATCTCTTTCACCAAACAAGTATCTCAATAAAACCTGCAATATGAATCTCAGAGGGGCTGTGTGGCATGAAGCCAAAGGCTGAGGGCTACCTAGCTTTGGAAAAGCATAAGCATGCCTGGATAGCATCCACAGCATGTCTACATCTCAGCATATCCACAGCGTACCATACAGGTAAATTTTTCCTAAAAGCTTTTAAAGTACATAAAAAATTCGAATGCCCTCTTTTGCACAGTTCTCTGATGAAGGAGTAACAAAACTTTGGCCTGCCATGGCTCAGGTATGGGTTGTTTCCCGTGCTGGTCTGTGCTCACGTCTGTCTCTCAGGTCCTTTGTCTCTCAAGGAGTGTCAGAGGGACCATCTGCCCTGAAAGCAGACTGACAAAATCAAACTCAGCCTTTGGCTTCAAGAGGAAGAGGAAAACACTTGTCTGGAATGTGCTGGGCCGTGCTTTAAACAAGTGTTATTAGCTATACCTCCCAAGAAGCTGGTGTAGAGGTGTTGATGCACACAAAGAGTAAGTATATCACTAAAGTATTTTTCCCATAATTTTTTCAATTTCTCCTTTACCCAGGTTCCACAGTTTAAAGTCCTGTTGGTTGCAGTTGTCAATAATTTAAAACTCTTACCTTATTTTTGGCCTGGTGCTGGAACAGACCACCTGAAGAGCTCTCCAGGGCTGTGAGTGCATTTTTCTGTGTAGGTTTTTATGGAGTCCTTTACAGTAAATTTAGGCATTTTTCATCTGAGTTGATTTTTTTTCTCTGCCTTGATTTTACAGTTTCCAATATGTATTTGTCATTTCTACCTGTGAAATGTTCTCCATGAATTTATTATTTGTTTCTCACTTCAAACATTTTGTATTCTGAGATTTTGGCTTTTGAAGCACATGCTGGGGGAAAAAAAAACCACGACCCGCTGATGTTAGCAATCCTTTCCATAATTCTGAAGTCACATATCTCAGCTCCACATTTCCCTTTCCTAAGTCAATTTTTTTAACCTTTTCCTGTATATTAGATTCTTCAGGCTTGGTGTCACCACTGACTGTGAGGCAAGAGCTCTGATGAAGATGTTTGGAAAGTGCTGAATGAGCAGTTTAAATGTATTCTCTCTCTTTCTCTTTATTCTCCCCATTTCTGCAGCTTCCATGCTATAAATCTGCTGTGTAACATCCACCCAGATGGTGATATTAAATATAATATGATGTCCTGACACTGAGCTTTGAATGCTTCTTCTTGCTAGATCCAATAAAGTTATGTCACTCATAAGTATCAGAAGCAAGTCAGACCAGCGAAACGTTGTTGGCTTTCCTGTAAAAGCTGTTGTAGTCGCCCTTCTGGTAAGATTCAAGATACTGATAGAAATGAGAGGGGCTAATGAGCAGGAATAATCCTGAAATTATAATGTGGCCACTGCCCCTGGAGCCAACACCAGGAGAAGCTTGGCAGAATCCCACCTGTCTTGCAAAGAGGGGTATGATATACCAATTGGTAAAACTGCCAATAGACAGGTCTGGATCAGCTTCACTAGCATGCTGAGGGGAAAGAAAAGAGAGAAATTCAATTGCAGATGGATGTTCTTGACTCAGGAATCACCTTAAGAGACCTGGCATTTCCCACTTCTCGCCATAGGTAATGTGCCTGAGGGCTCACTTTGTCCAGAGAGAAAATTGATTGCATTTTCAAAAGAAAGGAAAATTAATCCTTCCAACACATGACTATTTTATTAGGAAGGTATGTCTATTTCAGAACCAGTAAAGCCAGCTGCTCTTCTTTAAGTAAGAGTTGCAGTAAAATGAAGAGCAAGGCTCAGTTTGCCATTTTTCAGTAAGCTATGAGCCAAAATCCATCTGACCAATCTCTTTTTCTGTATGATATTGTTTATATATAATGTTAAAGTCTCTAGCTCTGGGCTCCAGATTAGATTACAAATGATATCCTCCTTGTATGCCAAAGGAATGAAGTACTGAATCTATATTCGAAATCACATAATTAGGCAGCTGTGAATTTTTATTTTCCTTATGTGGACAGACCTTGTCTTTTATTAGACAGCTTTAATACACCTTACAGCTGTCAATTTTACGTACTCTTATATAATCTTTCTCACTCTTCATTCTACCTTAGGCCTTCCTTTCCTCTGCAACTCAGAAGTTTTTTATATAATTTCTTTCCCATCCTCTTGACACAATAAACCCTGAGTATTCTCCTTTCTCAACAGCTCTGCATTTCTGCAGCTAGCTTCTTTGTTCCTAAACTCCTTACCAACTTCTCTTTTGCTCCTCCCCTGCTGATTCATTACTAATTTCAGGACAGCTTAACTATTCTTCCTACCAGCTTTCAACTACATTGCTAGGTTGGCTTTTTCTCCTCTTTATACAGAGCCAACTTGAGTTGGGCGTATAAGAAATACATAATTGGTATGGGGGTGTATGCACTATATATACATTAGTGGGGCATCTCATTTTTCTGAATATAGCTGACAAATATAAAATCATTTTTTACTTGTAGCATCAGGGAACAGATTGCTTATTATGAAATATAATCAGCATGTGAAGGCATGTTTTTTACAAATTGTGTTTTCTGGCATCAATTTGTTTGTATACATTTAAAATTTTGTTTCCAGCAAACTTCACCTGTGCAACTCAGTAATTTCTAGGAAGATAAATGTCAGTCTTGCTCAAAAGTATGTCTTCTCACCGAACAGAGCATATTTTAGAGGACTGAATGTGGCCAGAAAGAATCCAAATGGAATATTCTGCATGCATTTCTAACATATGCTATTGTAGGTAGTCTGGATACCCAGCTAAGGTCTTTAATGTGGGTCTTACATTTCTTGTATGTATAAATTTTCAAGCAGACTTTTTTTTTTTCCTGCTGATGGACTGTCTTATTCCCTGGTTTTTTTATCTATGTACTTGGCATATATTTCAGTTATTCTCTGCCAGTAAACTGAAATCAGCAAAAAACCCAAAAAAACTCCATTCTTCTCAGTGGTTATTGCCATTAACCTTTAGAAACCTAAGTGGCATTTACAGGATGAATGTAAACATGAGCACACTTCGCTGTTTTGGGTCGCAATCCTGCCTAGTTTCTGTGTGCAAAAATTAGTTGCACAAATAAGTAAATGTGGTATTTGGGAATGCAAATATTCTGATTTGTATCTGACAGTGTAAGAACTGCAAGTGGAATTCAGACATGCTGCTCACGAATGTTTGTTGGGCTGAACTGTATTCCTTTATAACCTAAAAATTAGATTTAACATGCCTCTGTTTTGAAGGTATACATACAGATGAATTTTCAAAATAAAACGTGCTGATTACACATTTGGAAAGCATGAATTTTGTAAATTAGATCTATGGAGAATTGCATGAAGGAGCTCTTGCTAACACAAATGAGGCACACCAGCCTGGTACAGGAGTTGTGCTCTTTGAGTTCCTGTGCCATGCTTAGACATAGCCTCTCTTACATTAGCAATTAGAAAAATTGATATGACTTGAGTTTCAGTTTCAGATGGAACTTTTGTCAACAGTGCTTGTTGATTCTGAATGTAAGGCAACGCGAGAAAGAACAACTGAAAGGGACAAGGCCAGGAGCCATAACAGGTGACACCTTTAAATTGCAGACCAAAACTTCCCCTTAAACTGAAGCAGCTGAAAGCCCTTGGCAGCCAAAATCCCACCAGCTCTCAGACCTGCTGTTGTTTGCAGTGACTCGGGCTTGGATCTGGCTCACCTGCTCTTTACAGTAAGGTGAATAGCATCTCATTGCTGCAGCCAGGTGTGACAAGGCATCTGTGACTGTCACCCTTGTCCCTTGGTGCAGTGGGTTGGTTCTGCATCGAAGCAGTTGGTGCAGGTGGGCCTGTAGGGGAGCTGCTCACCTTCTCCAAACCATTATGGAAAAAGCGTAAACGGGTGATCTGCCTGGGTATGGGAAGAAGATGATGGAGCACAGCCATCAGAAGATCCTGGGGCAGCAGCTGTGGTTCTGCTGGTGGGAGAGGCGGATCTCTCAGTGATGATGGGGCTTCCTAAGTTTGTGGATGCTAAAGTCTTGGTAAGAAATACTTAAATAGTAGTAATTCTGTTCAGTAGTAATACTTAGGTCTACCTACCTACCAGATCTCAGTAGGTCTAGCTATTTTCTGATGAGTTAACTCTTAAGTTTTTGATCAAGTAAGTTTGAAATTTTTGCCTTAGCTGTTGGCTTGCCTGCTCAGGCTGGGGTTCTGCTGCTGGATCATCTAGGAACCCCCCAAACAAGGACTTGGACCCCAATAACAGAGAAATTAATAGATGTGAAGAGCATGCATTTTCCTTGTGCTTGCTGCCGAGCAGTGTGCAGCCCGGAACAAGGGGGGCTACTGGAAAGGCAGTGTGCCCATCATCTTTTGGATGTTGCTGGCTCCATGCTGCAGGAGGAGTCCCTGAACTACTCTACCACCCCTCTCTGAGGGCAGTTGGAAAGGATGCACATCCTGATTATTTGGGTTAGGCCAGGAAAATCTGTTTGTTATGCTGGTGATGGCATGGAATTTCTGTAGCAGTTTGGGAGCACAGGAAGCAAAGAGAGAGACAGCCATTTTATTTTAGGCTTATGCTATACATTGAGATTCATTATACAATTTTTTTCCCCTAAATTAATACAAAAATAGTAAAAAATAGGTTAAAAAAAGCCCAAAAGAAAACCCCTGACATCTTGCAAGCCATTTATTTGACACACAGGTTAAGACTTCTTGGAGCTTAAATAACCTAGAACTGTTTATGCTGACCTTTTTTCTTTTTCCAGAATTAAAAAAAGGTAATGACTTGCAGAACACCAACATCAGAACAATTTGTGCCTGAGAAGCGGCTGCCCCAGGCAGGTGCATGTGATGCTGAGGTGCCCCCTCTCTGGGCTGAAAGCTGTGCCAGGACCACCACAGGGCAAGTGGTGGCCTGTCAGGGCATGCCACTCTACTCCAACCCACGCACCATGGACAGGAATATGTGTTCAAATCCCCTCCTGGGATACTCTTGCCATATCTTTCTCCAGAAAAAAAAAAAAAAACAAACAAAAAGCAAACCCAAACCAAAACAAGAAGTTTGTCATTGCGCTTTCCTGGCAGTGGATGGGTTTCACAGGGGGCTCCCTGGGGGCCCATCCCTGCCACAATTTGGAGCTAAAGCTCCTCCCTGTTCTCTAATAAGACTGGGGAGGGGAGATAAGGTTGTCCCCACCCCTGTACTGAGCGGAGGTCACTGGGGGTGCCCTGCAGCAATGGTGTAGTGCCTGGCCATGGGTGGAAGATTCTTCCTACCTTTAGGGAGGGAAAGGGGCTCTCTCCCCTACCTGCCTCCTTCTCATCAGACCTGTGTGTACCCCAGGAAGGTTTAATAATTTCACAATATTTATAAGAAAATAAATGACAAGTACTTTTAGTGATAAGTGTAAGGATAAAGCCATGGAAGAAATACTTTGTCCCTACATAGCTAATTGTACAATTTTATTTGTATGGATTTGGGTTTTAACATGTGCAGGGGAGAAAAAGGCTCTAGGGAATTCTTTCTAACCAAGATCTCCTAGAAAGTGGTTTCCCATGGGGCTCGTGCCTTAGCACACAAGTCCTGGCTCAGCAAAACCCAGCAGTGCTGTCCCAACGTGAGGCATGGGAGGAGTGAGCCATGCCCACAGGGGAGCTAGTGCATTCTGCAGGCTGTGCACCCCCAGGAACGACCAGGCACGGCTGTGGGATGGGGACAAGGGAAGTGGCACCACCATAGCCCCTGGTCCGGCATCTCCAGTGCCCACATAGCAGTGCTGTCCCTGCCCCTCCTGCACTCCCATCCTGCTGCCAGTTCCTGACCACACCAGAGAAGCTACTGGTGTCCACAGGAAACACACAGCTAACTCATATTACCTTGGCTTCCCTTCCCTGCATCTCCCTGAACACGCTATCAGCTTCCAAAGTCAACAAATAGGAAAAAAACACCACTTTGATAACTTTTGTAGTAACCAGTTCTTCCACAAAACCCATTTGCTTTGCTGGTTCTCACTGTTTTTCAGAGAAGTCAGAGTCTTCCTTCTGACTCCCCTGATCTCTGCCCAGTCCTGCCACCACTTTGTTTTGTTTTCCCTTTGAATAAAAATAAAGGTGTTGGCTGAGTGGGATTTCATGGCTAACAGGACAGTCAGCCTAGAGAAGAGCATTTAAAAGTACACCTCGCAATTTACAGTACATGTTTTACCTGAATTCAGCGCTGGCTCAGAATGCTTCTGAGAGTAGATGTGAATCCTCTTGTGGCTCAACATAACCTCAGGCCACTTTGATACTGTTTTCCCTCCAGGTTCATGCAGTTGACCGCAAGTGTATTTGCTTGTCTTTGGAACAGAAGCTCTTTTTCTTTGACAGAGTGGTTTTTCTCAACGTTCTGAACTCTAATTTTAATCTAACTAGAACACTTTTGCATTTCTGCTTTGGGCAGAAAATTCTGCCTTCATCAATTAATTTTTATAGCATAGTTATTCCAGCTATACAAAATTTTCTCTCTTCAATTTTTTTCTCCCATTCGAATACTTGTAAATTGAAAGTGGACTTGTGCTAAGACAACATTAGAAATTATGTTACAAGAAAACTGGACTGATCTTGAGGGCCATATGCACGTAAGTTGGCTCTTTTTCCCCATGCTTACCCTGTAAATAAAAATATACTGTACACCATACCTTACTGTATGGGAATTTTATGTTTGTAGAAGATATACGTGCTCAGTGAGCCACAGTCCTACATAGTCTTGTTAGTCTTAGCTAAAACTTTCACTGTTAGATTTCAGTTAGTGCCTGACAGTGTATAATAGTCTGTTCTACTCACTGGCTTTATAAAAAAATTGAGTAATCTATATTGCAAACAAAACCACAGTGATACCTGGGCTAAAAAGCCACTTAAGAGTATGACAAAAATCTGCTTAAGCCTAGGTAGTCTTTCAAAATGGAGGTTTGCCAGCAAAGGCAAAATCTTAGCAGTTAGCCACTTGGGAGTGCTTTGGACTGAGAACAGAGCACAGCATCTGCACCTATTAATCTATCGGTGTAGGGAGGACCGATTGACTTTGGTGAAGATAATTGCTCCAGAGGAAAAAGTCAAAGGGGAGGAAGGCCAAAGTGGCTTAGCATAGTCTGAAACCTTGAGAACATGCTGCTTCTGGTTCGTGTTGAGGTATTCAAGCTACCTGTAGAGAAGGAGTATTTGGTGCATCCTTCAGACACGTCAGGATTCAGGCAGAAATTTCACGGCCTTGGGCTGAGTGCACCTTGGATACTTTCATGGCTTTACCTTGCCAACCCTGGAGGTGGGGAATGAAATGGCAGTCTGAGGTGAAACATAGTGAAAAACGTATGTAAACTGGCTTTGGCTCTGTTCTGGGTTTTCTCTCTTTTGAGGATGCTTCAGCCTCCTGCCTGTCCTATCCCTGTGCAGAGACAGCCACAGCTCCTCTTCTCCATCCCAGTTCCAGGCAGCCAGGAGGAATTACTAGTTACTGGAGAGCGTAACATTGCACTGGGGCGGAACTGCTTGGAGAGGAACCTGCCCTTAAAAAGATTTTTAAGAATGGGTTTGACAAGCATTTCAGAAATGATTTACATGCTGTTGGCTCCACCTTGGGGCAAGGGGTGGACTACCTGACTTCTCACCCTGCCTTCTTGGACACCCAAGCCTGTTCTCCAGCACTTTGTCATAGGAGTGCCTCCCTATCCTTTTTCTGACAGGTCTGGAGATAGAGGAATAATTTTATCCCTGGTTTTATGACCTTTCTTGGAGATCTCTGAAGGCCTCAACACTGAGATTTAATGAGAGTTCTGTGAAACTACAAGCTTGTCTTTGGGCATCTCTTTAAAGACACTCCTGTCTAAGCACAGCAATTAGATGTGAAGAGGTTTATGCTAACCACCATGGCATCTGGTGTTTACAAGTTATAGCATGAGGGATAGCAGAGGTGTAAAATCAGTGTTTGCCATATATTCCTTTCTGCAGTGTATAAACAACCTTTCACACATAGCCCATTTCCAAGTGTCCCACACATCAGTAGATTGCTGCAGAGGAATTGCAATTCCTCTGTAACTCTCAACTAATTTGCTAATGCCCTCAGAAGTTTAAAAGCCACTGCAGCTGCTTGTTGAACAGCCAGGAGATAGGGTGACTCTTATTTAAATGACATTGTGATAATGACAAAAAATCTACAGTTAAGTATATTGAAGGAATGATTTTTGGCTGGAAAACATAGCCCCAAGTCTGAGTCTAAAGAAAACAAAGGAAACAGATCTTTTTCCTAGCCTTACATTCATCTGGCTGTCTTCAAGGTGTCCGCCTGGGTTCTGCCAAGGCTTAAGTTGTTGTTACAGCTTCCCAGCTGCTACCGCAGCAACTGTTGTTTATTCAAGCAAAGAGCCTGTGCATTCCTGGACACAGCTCCCTTTCTTCTGGTCAGAGAAGGGACATATCCAGGGGAAAGTAAATGTTACCAGCTGCGCTGCTGACTTGTTTTGCTAGTGAGCATGTAACATTTTCCTTCAGGGCAAAATATCTGGTTATCTTATTTTCTGCTAGGAAGGATGCCTCAGAAGTATCTCCTTGCTCGAAAATTAATATTCACTAGGTGGCATTTGCGGGTTTTGCACAGGGTATTTAGGGGTCACTGGGATTGGATGCTAAAGATATGTTTCATGCAGTGAAGCACACCCTGGGTTTGTGACCGCAGATGTGCTAATGGCAGGTACCACAGGCAGCCTCCCAGGCCACAGTGCTCCCAGTGGTCCAAGGCTCATGGCTCCTGCAATATCCCTTCCCCTCCAGATCCTGTCATTGAAGCAAACGCTGTGCCAAGTGCTGAAAACTTTTCAAGTACTCTTATTTTCTGGACGAGCTGCAAAAAGGAGTCCAGTTGCAATACATTCATCTTGCACCACAAAGCAACAGTCCATGTATTCACGAGACCACCCGACACACCACCCAGCTTCCTGCTACGTATAGTCGGAATACTCTCAGCAAAACCTACAGAATTGGCTTACATATCCCCACTGGGGTTCAACCACATGATAAAACCTTACAGTAACGAGCCTGTCGCTCTTAAGGGTGGAGGGGGCAAAGGAGGAAAGAGATGCTGCTTTATCTGTATTACTCCACATCACAGATGCTGACAGAATTATTGATTTAGAACTCACAGCTCCAAAAAGACTAAGTAATGTAATCTTTTTAAGTTTGCTTTTTTTTTTTTTTCCTCTCAGGTGTGATGTTTTCAATAGGCCCCTTAGATATGAGCTCTTTGGGGACGTTGTTAAACTTGATGCTGCTAAACCGCAGTCCCAGCCTTCAGTTTGTTCCACACAACTCTCACGGTCCACTGTCTCTTGGAAGAGCCCATAGCTGCAAGGTCTATTGCTTTATAGGTACTCTAGGAAGATTGAGGGATTAAGTTATACATTATGTAAAACTACCCACTAATCCTCTTAGTGTGCATTACCAGTGAATGGCCTGAAATAGGCTCTCACTAAAAGAGCCCTAACATTCACTTTCTTGATGACATTTTAGTATTTGAGGTTTGTATCATGGATTTTGGTGCTGAAATATTCAGTACACCATCTTCTGTCTGCTGCTAGATCCACTCACGTCTTAGTAGAGTGCTAACAAAATTGCAGTTGGTAAAGCAGATTACATGTTTAACTAGTAGCGAGACATGTATAAAATAGAATTACATATTTTCTAGAGTGACAGAGTCACCCAGATTTTTTGTTCTTTTTTTTTTGTTCTTTTTTGTTTTTATAAGAAAAAGAAAGAGCTATAAAACCATGATTAAAAATGTTACAAGGGATGATTTCCATTTTAAAATAATGATATTTTTAGAAAAAAAGAAGTGATTTATAACATAAAAGTGTTTGGAAAGCATTTGATTGCTGTGTACTGCCTTCTTTCCCAGTACAGTTTAATATATTTTATATAGTCTTGCATAAATGTTTAGATTAGGGGAGAAAAGAAAAACTAAATGTGATGGCTAAGACTTATAAGAGCTGACTCACTGACTTGAGTTATTGCTGTGCAGAAAGTTTGTAAAGCCTTTACATCCAGCGAACATTTAGTGCTACTTCAGCCTTGACAGTTGACCTTTCAATATGATTTGGTTTAGCCACAATAATTGCAGCATCTGCAGTACAGGCAATGCAGATGACTGCTCAGGAACCCAATTTCTCCCATTAGATCTTACTTCATGCATCTAAAATTCAACCCCCCTTTGCACGTGTGTGAAAATTCTCTTGTATTACCTGTTGCAGGAACTGAGCAAGGTACAATCCCCTGGCTCTTTCTTCTTTTTTTTTTTTTTTTAAATTTATTTTTGATTTCTCCCATAATGTTGAATATTCCTGGATTTAGCTTAGAGGAGGGAGGGGAAACCTCCAAACTCCTTCCTCTCCCCAGATATTTAGTCAGTACTGGTTTCTTTCTTTTTTTTCCTTTTTTTTTTTTTTTTTTCCAGTAAGACCTAGTGTAAAAAAGCAACCAACAAATCAAGTTAGACTGTTGTAATTTGGTCAACCACTCGGGTGCTATCCATATCCACCATTTCAACACACTCTATTTCCTCACGGTTTTCAGGATTCTTCTTCTCTTTCCTCTTCTTCTTGGAGGGTGGCAGGAAAGTCAGTATCACAGGTAAAATGGCAAAGCAGTGAAAGAAGGTGACTAATGCTATTAAAAACAAGCACCTGAACAGTGTACGGGTCAGATTTGAAGGCACAGCTGCGAGAGGAATCAGACCAACAATATAGCAGAGGTAGCTCTGCAAAATAGCTACCCCATGCACTTCCAGGGCATTTTTCACCCATTTAGTTCTTGTGAACTCTTTGCCCAGGACAAAGGTTGATAACAGTGGAGCACAATTGTCAATTGTATAATTAATTCCGTAAATTAAGCACAACACAGAAATACAATCTAGTTCCACTTTCCACAAGGTCATAAAACCTATAACTCCAAATTCAACCGAGGCAACAGTTAGAGTGAGCCAGACATTGATCAGAGAGTCTGCAACCAGGAATGCAGAGAAGAAGAGCAGAAATAAAGCACTAATGCAGGAGTTTTGTAAGGGGGCTCCCACTGAAGAGGCATAACGATCCATGTACACAAACGATGGATTGAAAACGATGAATTTCACCTTGGAGGTGAGAGAGAGCTTCCTCAGGGTCTCCAGGAGGTCATAAAGTTCTTCCCTCTTGGTTTCCATTGTCTTTGCCACCAAGAACATCCTGGAGGCCACAACATCAACTTCATTGTTGTATTTCTTGGAAAAGATGATATCCTCTGAAAAATGGGCAAACTGAGGGGTCTTCAGGAATGAGTTCCTCAACATATCAGTGAAATTCTTCTTGGGCAATCCTGTAGATATGTTGAGTTTCCTAAGGTAATTTAAGTAGCTTTCGAACCAAGATATCCTCACAAAGCCCTTGGTATACTCCAGCACGTCCTCCTGGACACTGGTGTTCCAGTACTCGATTGACTCGTAGATGTAGAACCCAATCACAGGGCTGTAGTTACTGAAATACTTCTGCTGGGCAGTCGTATACTCGATGGTCCGTGTCGCAGTCGCTACGATGTTGCTCAGGTCTGACCCTTCACTGACCTGCAGGTAGCCCATTAAGGCAAAGGAAATATAAACAAGGTAAAAGAGAACTACAAAAGGCTTGACATAAGTGTTAGTTATCCAGTCACAATAATAGCGTTTCAGGAACCACACCAAAAGATGACTCTCGTAAGTGTTTGTTTCCTCTGAATCATCTGTGTCCTCACTGAATTTGGCTGTCAGAAGAAACCTATACCATGCAGGCTTCTCTTGCAATACCTCTGGCTTTGGTACCTTTCTGCAGAAGATACTATGCTGGTAGTTGTTTTCTATGTAGCCAGTAAACACCAGGCTGGAACCATAAAAGGAGAGTACATAGAGGTAGTTGAAGAAAATTGCAATACAGGAATTGCAGCAGAAAATCCTGGCTGCTTCAATGTTAGTGAAGGGACTGGCACCTATTCCAAAAGTGACCAGGTACATGGCAGTGGTGAGAGAAAACGAGAGCATGGAGTCTGCAAATACGGCTGCAGTCCTCTCTTTAACGTGTTGGTCTTCTCTAGTTTTTCTCCAGGAGGACAACATTTCAAAAGTCCCATATAACCCATGACCTACAACAGAGAACAAAGTATTCGAATCAACACGTGGAAAAACGTAACGTGGACATGCTAAAAGACTCAAAGGAGACACATCTGGGCGTTAACAGTGCTTGAAGGAAACATCCTGCAGAGGAGAGAAATGATTATGGAGGTGTGAGCTGCAGGAATGCGTTCGCTACCTGACTAGCAAACCTTACTGCCACAGCTTGAGAGTTCTGCATCACTGGCTCAGGATTCACGGGTTAAAGAAAAAGGATTTTTTTTTTCTGATTGGCTGTTTTGTTTCATTATTTCAGAGTACCTGTGATGAAGATGCTTTCAAATTAGTTTCTTCTGGTGATGGTATCTGACCTGTGGTGAAAACAAACAAATAGGACCTTGAAGTGTCTGTACAGGAAGCAGAGCATTAGTTGGTTGCTTTGTAGAAAATCTGTAAAAAAATGAAAATTCCTTATAAGATGAAAATTGTAAATTAAATTAGTCACTGATTTCTCCACTTCCTGTACAAATTTTCTGTCAGGAAAAAGAAATCCTAGAAGTGGAACAAACAAAGAAAGCACAAATAAATTTTAGAGATGCAGAGTGGTAGAACTGATATGGAGCTGCTTAAGGCACTGGTCTTTTTTATATACCTATGGACTTGTAAAACCAAATACAGCCATATTTTTCTTGGCAATGTCTACATTTTGTAATGTATTTAATTGACTCTTAAAATGAATATACCATTCAAGAAACGAGATGAAGACCTGCTGACATAAAATCCTTAACCCCCAAGTACATGTAAACCAGAAAAAGTACATGGTTTTATCTTAATCCCTTGTTGGTCATCTTCCTCTTACAGTTTCCGTTTTGTGACTGATAGCCAGGGTGCATTTGGAGGACACAGACCTCTGCTCTCTCACAGTGGACCTGAACTGGGAATGCAGCCATTGACCAGGTGAGGGGGGCTGAGGTAAAAGTAGGTGGATGATTTACACAGAGATGAACCGAATATAGTCTTTTTATCACACCTAAAATGTAAGACTGTAATATTTTCTCATATTCACCTTTACTTAACCGATCCTTTCCATCTAATCCCACCCTCTTCGCTGCCTTTTAATTGCTCCTCCTCCTTCTTCTTTGGCATACTTTGCTGTCATCTGTCTATCTCTCTGGTCTGCTCTTTGATTATCTCAAGAAATTCCCAAAAGTCAATCCACTGTGTTTTGCTCTTACCCACCTTTCTTGGTAATATTAAATAAAACAAGCAGTGCAAAATTAGTTGCTGATAACTGTAAAGTGCAATCACTGGACTTTTGAAACTGATGGTCCAGTCTGGCAGGTCAAGGTAATTCACAGATCTCTCTTAGAATTTCAGGCTGTCTCAAAATTGCTGTATCAACTCTGTTCTCCCCACCTGTAGACAATTATCACTTTTGCTACAAAGGCTATAAACAGCAATCAAGAAACCTCAAAAAAAAAAAAAATGAGGAAGACAGGAAGACCCCAAGATATATTAGGGGGATTGAAATTAAATGATCTTAATTGTTCCTTCCAACACAAACCACTCTAAGATTCTACGATCATGTTTGTTCTTAAATGCCTCATATAGGCTAAATATTTCATCAACTTGACAAAATAACTTTCAGTGGTCAGCATGTTTTACTGGAGGGGCAGTTGTAGCTGATTCACTCCACCCTTCCTGAAATCTGTATTTTAACAGACAGCAGAGATGACACTCTTAATGCCGAAAAGGGGCTATTTTATAAAGAATTCACAATACAGAGTTCATGAGAAAATAGGACAGCTTGTGTATCTCCTTATCACCTGGTATTTAGCATAACAAAGTCTGCACTCTCACGTATATCAGGTATTTTACCTATTGTGTTATTTAGAGTCATGGCATGGACCTAGAATGTTCAATTTGTAGCAATACTATGGTCCTGGTTTTGGCATTCATCTTAATTTCCCCCAACAACGTTTTACAGTTGCTTTCAGAGGCCAGGTCGAGACTGTCAGTTTGATAACTAGCACTGTGCCCCCTCTTAAAGCTAATGGGGAATACTGGAACTCCCCAGACATAAAATCAAGCAAAGAGCACAATCAGTGACTGGCACCC
This sequence comes from Acropternis orthonyx, assembly GCA_035583155.1. Classification (NCBI taxonomy): domain Eukaryota; kingdom Metazoa; phylum Chordata; class Aves; order Passeriformes; family Rhinocryptidae; genus Acropternis; species Acropternis orthonyx. The sequence goes on along the minus strand of JAWWEU010000001.1, from coordinate 106,007,350 downwards.
CGTTGCTAATTATGCTTCAAACAGTTATGTTCTAGGCTCAGTAGGGAAAGCTATTAAGCTTGCTTTCAGTGTGTTCTTTGTAAAGACAGACTGACCTTTATTTAAATGTAACTGATCACTTGCCAAAGTAGGGAGTGAGAGGTTTAATCCATTTATGGCTCCCATAAGTCCTGCAGACAGGCTCATCTGAGAATTTCACATGGCATCATACGCATTAGCTTTGAGTGAGCAAAACAGAATAAAATGAGGTCATTGAATATTACAAATTACTTCCATCATGAGCTTCAGCTATAGCATTTGTAAAAAAAACCCCAACATTTCAGCGTTAATAGGCTCTTGCCTAAAAATACTCAAATAGCCATATTAATTTGGAAAGCCTTTGATTCTGCAATAAGAGAAAGAAATTAGAGTTAGTTAAATGTGATGCTGAGCATGACTTTTTAACAGGTATAAGATTTTGGATAATGTGTGACAACATGACTTCCAATACCACATACTTTCTTTAAGTATGAAACACATACTTGTATGTGTATATGTATGAAACCACAATTTGCTGATACATAATCTTTGAGAATACCCTAAAATGAAATCTGATTTAGAGAACTGCTCAAGCACATGCATGAAGAGGCGTCACCACATGTGCTTCATAAAGCCAAGAGAAGAATATTTGGATACTCTTCTGTTTTAGGATAGGCTCCTTTTGTTGTCTGCTACACAATCTGTGTGCTAGGAATGAGTATTTTCCTTCAGCTGCACAGTTTGTGATTTCTCTGTCCATTTGTATAATAGCTACAGAATTATCATTTACCTTTAAGAGGATATGCCTCAATGACAAAGTTGCACACTTTTTACATCAGTGGCACTACTGACCTGATCCAGTATCCTGTGAGAACAAAATTAGGCCCAAACTCATGCACAAATTAGGCATGGCAGTCAAAAGATTAGCCATATTTAGCTAGGATGGGATTTACCTAACCTAATTTACTCCTCTAAATACTGAGTGTAAACACAATGTGAGGTAACAATGTCCAGCACTGTCTAACTCACTGATGCTCATGTAAGTCTAACCCACAGAGATTAGAGCAGATATCTCCATGGAAGCATTTTGTGAGAATTTTTTTCACTTTTCTGCCATTTCAGAGTTTCCGTTTTTTGCATCTGTAACCAATTTGCACCAATTACCTCTATTTTCCTTGCTGGTGCTATGTCTACTCTATATAATATTAATGAGAAGAAGGTAATTTTTTCCTTGTAAATAAATTCTGCAATTGCTTTAGCTGATTTTCTCTTTTTAATAGAATTTAGCCACAAATCTGTAATAATTTAGAGCAATTTGTTCATTATTCACGGTCATTCAGTAAATAATAAATATGATCTCAAACAGCTAATGGGCTACTGGAGATCTTTTCCTGTTGACATTTGCTTTTATGATTCACTGGTCATGCCCTACAGTCAGGCTGCACAAATGTGAGCTAACAAGCAGTACACAGAAAGACAGGATTTTTTTAAGAAAAAGAGGTTCTGAAGGGGCAAAGGAAAATGTTAAAGGGATAGGAGAAAGGTATTGGAGAAAATGGGGATCAACCTTTTTTCCTTATTCTCTTTTTCTGCTACTGAGCATTTAGGAGATACTCCTACCACATCTTGGTTGACTGGGAACAGACGTTCTGGATTTTGCAGCCAAAGAAAATGAAGAAGGTAGTTACTGTTAATTCTGAGGAGCTTAGAGTTTTTACAGGCTAAGGTGGGCTACCTTTAATTTTAGAACCTAATAATAATGCCACCAATAAAACCAATAAATTAGGCCAAATTTAAACACAGCAGTTTTATGAGTAGCCTCAAAATGCTATAAAAAGTTTCATTTTCCTCCTTCAGAATCAAGGCTTGCAACTACACCTGCTCTGCAAAATTAATGCAGAGCATGCACAAGTGAAAAAAAGGCACTTGCAGGAAGTTGTGAAAACTAAAGCAAAATTTTCTGTTCTTTAAAATTATCAAATTTTTTACCTCATTTTTAAGTACTACTTAGATGCAGGCACTGAAATGGTTCTTTTTATTACCATTTTGAAACCTCAAAAAAGAAACGCATCCTTTCCCATTAAGTGGTTGCTCAAGCAAGGGGCCTTTACGAATGGGCACTGGCAGCTCAGGGTTAGCATTGGCTCTCCCCCTGACTGGCAAACTGCGAGGCTGAAGCAGAGAGGGGTGAAGGGATTCAAGCAGCCCCAGAGCCTGTGAGAGGGTAGTGAAGTGACCTTCTGGTCACTGGAGTCACAGACCAGTTCTCTATTCGCTTGGCTTAATTGCTTCCCTGAAATAAGGGCTGCTGCTTGCTTTTGTTGTTTAAAGATTATTGGATAGGTTCAATTTCGCACTAAAATCATGTGAAGTTTTGATTTCATGGTGATAAGGTGAAGTGTGGCTATTCAGATACACTTCTGTAAGAGAAATTAAGGGCAATGACTGAGAATAAGGTTTCGGTTCCACTTTTTGCAGTTTTACCCATCTATGAAAGTAGAGAATAATAGTCCACTGTGGGTCTTATTTTTTAGTCCTTACTGTTTTGAAGGCTGTACGTCTCTGTAGGTGTTTGATACTTGAATAAGATCTCTCGGAATAAAGTACCACTTAGAGGTTGTGAAGTTCCAGCCTTCTGTGTGGAAGGTCGCATTTCAGGGGTAATCAATTTTATTAATCCCATTTTAACGCAGAGGTGCACAAAACGCTAATAAAGATTGATCTCCACCTCAGTAAGGCTGAATGCTGCACCAGTACATATGTTGCCCATTAGCTGCCAGAATTAAGACCAATAAAGCATCAAACTGTCTTCCTAAAGGGGCAAACTTCTCTAGTGGCAGAGCTGGGTTAGGGGGTGTTTCTCCCTTCTCAGACATTAGTTCCCCTCTCCTACTGAAGTTTGCTGCTCCCGCATGGCTACTAATTCACCTGTTTTAGTCTCCATTGGACTAAAGGAATGGTCAGGATTAGAAAGCAGCCTTTTTTTATTGTTGTTTGTTTTGTAGCTTTTTTTGGTTTTTCTTTTTGAGGGTTACTTTTTAAACTGAAATCTTTTCCTGATGCTGACGGCACAAAGGACTGGCTGAAATGGGGAATGAGTCATGGCAGGATATATTGGGAGCCTTGTAAACTGGGTAGGCAAAAATCTGAAGCGGAAGCATGCTCTGATGGAATTACTGAGGTTAAGTATGGGTTTTGATTTAAGGCTTTTGCTTGTATTGTAATGGATGCATCCTTGTAATGCTATCAGTTCATCTGGACAAATATTGTCCCACTTAGGTTGATTTAAGCCTGAAATCACCCCACTGAATAGAAGCACTTGTCTGCAAGAGGAATTTAGTGTGCTGTGAAAAAGGGTGTGAATGTACAGAGGGCAAACTATGTTGCACCAGCTTTCTTTGTGGATATCTGTGAAGCACAGCTTGATTCACATTCAGAGTGGAGTGAAATATCATCTGCAGAGACAAACACCGGATGAATTAATATGAAATAGCTAGGATGCTGTAAATTCATATCCCAGCTTGCTGCCAATGCAGGCAAGGTCTCAAGAACTCCACTTGTGCAAAAATAGTACATGGCAGATCAGAATCCTATTGCAGGAATTGCCCTTTCCAAAATGGTACCTGCAATAACATATGATATAATGAAGGTGCAATGAATTTTCCTAGCTGACAGTATTAAAAATAACAATGTACATGGCTCAACTCTAGGACTGCTTTCCACAGTAATGTCAACAAAGAGGCTGAGATAATTTCCCCCTGCTGACTTACTTTTTCCAGCTAGATCAGTGAGCTCATCAGCTCCCATCTTCTGACAAGCCAAGTGAAACTGCTAATCCAGACTCCCTTTGTCACAGAAGTTGCAATTAACCAGTTGTTGCCTAAATACCTGACCTGCCTTGTGTGGCCTCTCCCAGCAGGCATGATTTCAACTTGGAACATATAGCAGGTTCAAAGTGCTACTGAATATGACAGGCAGAGCAAGAATATTTGCAACCATCTGAAGCAAACATCTGGCTTCATACCCTGTTCTCACTAAAATAATACAATACTACAGCTAAACGAGCTCCTTCAGCATGCATATAGAATCAGCACCCAGCCTAAATTATACACCACTTCTCACTGAGTGGATAACAATTTTCTGGCATAGGTTGGGCCACTCAGTTAAACCGTCATTACCATGCTGTTGCAATAAACTGTGGGTTACTCTAAGCAATATCCACAATCCTATAGGACACTAACATCCTATAAGGTACTCATCTGATCAGCTCTGTTTCCAGGTAGCTGTGTTCATCTCAGAACTGTGGCAAAGGGACTGCAGGTTATAGACAGTTGAGTAGTCTTAAATGCATCCTCATTTGCAATGTGATTGAAGTCCCAGCTGCCCAAGTGCAGCCTGACTTCATTTCATACTTCCAAGCACAGGTTCAAAGGCCAAGCAAGCCTGAATGTTATGTGCAGGCATGGTACATGGATCAAGAAGAACATATGAAGAGCAATATGGGATGGAATGTAGTTGTATACGCATAGGCTGTACATATTGCAATGCTTTATTTACCTCCTGTCACAGAGACTCTATGTGTCTGTATTGTAACTGAATTATGGGTATGACAACATACCTCAAAAATATGATGACAATACTGTTGGGTAGGTTCTGTATTTGCAATTAGTGTTTTAAAGACTAACAAATATTACACATTGGTACTCAGGTGTACTATGGCTGCAGATATTAACATCTGACTTGGGATCTTCCCAAAAGGGAAACATACTGAAATTAGGTATGTCAGCCTGTTAGGCATCCAGACATGATACCATTAGAGCAATCTCTGGTTTTGCTTTACAGTTGAGCATTAGCCATTCACCCTCAAGTGTCAGTCTGATCTCTCCAACCTGTTTACAACAGCACTGGCCATCCCAGACAGAAAGCCCCAGGTATGCCCATGTGTTCCTCAACTTACTACCAGCATCAAAAACACAGCCAATTGGCACATTCACACCAGATAAAAATCTGCCACAGTCTCTGGAGAGAGAGTTGTGTTTTGTGCTGTATTCACTTGGCAAAAAAATAAGAGAAACCAAAATGTTTATTAATATGCTCTCAGTATCTGCTGTGTTTCACAGCTGTGGGTGGCTGTGCCCACAGAAGCGCACCGCTGAAGAGAAGTGTCCCTGTGCAACACACTGTATTGGCTGGTGCAAGCAGAGAAGAAATCTTCAACTGGTGCTCAGTGCTTCATGCTGTGAGACCACAATGATATTTTCAGCTGAAGATCCCGCAGAAAAGACTCTCCGGGCCATTAAGCCTGTGCTCAAATTGCTGAATGCACAGTCAGGAAAATGGGGTGCATCTGGAAATACAGGAAAAGGTTGATGCCTCATTTAGGTCTTGCGTAGCATGCCCAAACACCACTCAAAAAGGGGGCTAGATTCCTCATCAGACTGGTACAGATCTGCTGCACCAGGGTAATTTTGATCCCAGTCTTCTGGTAATGAATGTCTGCCATAATATCCTACATTTTCTACATGTCTAAACTTAGCTTTTGGAAATGCAGCACAGGATCAGCTCTCTGTTCTCCTGTGAAACAGTCTGTTTTGGTCAGGTGTAGCCTTTGAGTTATACTACAAAGTACACATTTGCACAAACAGAAATCACCTTCACACTCCAGGTCTCACCCTAAATGGTTGGGAGACAGCCAGCAATGCTTGGGGTACATGATGTACCCCAACTATAAACTCCCTAGTTTTTATGTGGCAAACAAACAACAAGCCAATGCTTTAGAAAATGGTACAAGTCACAATCTAATTTTAAAAGCATGATCTACAAAATACTATTGAAATTAAAATCATTCTACATATAAGTCCCTAGCTTTGAAGAAATACATACACATACAGAAGACACATGCAGACATTCCCATAATTTTTACCTATATAAGGGGAAAAGAAACAAAAAGAAGTATTTTAATTAAGCAGAATTAAACAATGCCTCAGTATTCACAGTCCTAGACTTCACCAAAATCCCTAATCAGCAATGGTGGTAACATGGTTCACCACTTTTTATTTTTGGAGTATGTGTATTTTAAAACTATTCACCAAGGAAAAATGTTACTACTTAATATTTTTTTAAAGCATACCAGGTTCTGTTTAAATTAACAGCTGCTTATTATAATGATTATATGTGTAGTTCAACAGTTATGTGGTTAATCCTGAATAGTCCCATTTATTTCGATAGAATAAAAATTACTGATTTAGGCTTTGGGAAAATGTTGGATTTTTCTTATATCATCCTTATTTACTATTGAACCAATGTAATATTTGCAATTTTCCTGTTACAGTGATAGCAAGAATGTCAGATAAACACAGTTCAAAAAGAAATACATTTGAGATAAAACCTGAGTAGCTCTTGTATTTTGAGACAGATAAGCAAACTAAGTTATAGTTCAAAATCTACTTTTATATATAAAACAAATAGTTAATTCCACTTAAGAATCAGCAAAGGCTTGTTTTGATGTTTAAATAGCAGGCTGTCAGCTCTGTTTAAACGTGTGACTTGCTTTCCTCTGTTTTCAAGAAAGACCTGGCAAAAGTTAAGTCATATTTTGTTCACTGCAACAGAAGGAGCTGAGCATTAGCAAAATTTGGTTTTAGCTGCTGGAATAGTCCTGTCTGCATGGTGCACGCCTACTGACTACCCAGACCTTGTGCAGACCTGAACTGAAAGCATTTGAGCCAAACCTGTGTCGAATGTGCAACCCTGTGCTTCTGGGGCACACAATAGGGGAGCGTCTGACTCTGGCTGGCCTTCAAAGGGACTCCCTGTCCCAAAGTCCCATGCTCCTCCCAGGAACACCTCTTCATCCTCTTCAGCTCAGAAACATCAGAAAATCCCCCGGGAAGCACAGTGCCCTGCCTAAGCTGTTATTTGAAGAGACAAGGAGAAAGGCTCGGGGAGGATAAGAGGAGGAGGGCAGGGGTTTGCAGATGCTCACCACCACTGTTGGCATGGGGTGCAGACCCTGGGGTGTGTGGAGGGATCCAGGACCACCCTGTGCACCAGGCAGGCTGTACAGGATAGGAGAGTCCAATGCCAGGATAATAAAGGAATGACAGATGTGGCTCACAAAATGAATTCCCCCATGATGTACCTCAAGCGTCACTAGCCAAGGTGGTTAGATGTGGAGTTAGCATGTTAATTGCAAACTGATTTTCTTCATTAAGTGAATTTTTGACAGATTTTATGCATGCTGTGTAAAAGAAGTACTTAAAAGTTAAAGCCTCCTGCAATCACCTGTGAAAGGTTAATGTTTACCATGTTAGGGAACAGCCAAGTGACATAGAACTCCTGAAGATGGAGTAAGATGCAGTGAGTACACCAGGGGAAAAATCATCTTTTAAATCTGCTTTAAATTTCTAAGCCCACAAGCTGAAACACCATTTGCTTCTAGGAGTGTTGTCTTAGTGGAATATGGGCCAGTGGAATATGGATTTATTTACCACACTTCAAAGTACCCTTTTCTGGAGAGAAAGCTGCAACAAAAACATTTCATACCCTTAAATTCTCCTATATAAGTGATGTTTGTCACTACTTTTACTCATAATATATAGATCAGCCATATGTGAAACACAATGTTCAGAAAGTTGCAAATATTCAGTTAAAGCACATTCAACCTACTATTTTTACTGACTTAAAAAAAAATAAATCACAAGTTTGGAACACAGCTCAGGCTTTCACAAAGCATCCACACATATTTCAATTTTATTTAATCCACTTCTGGATTAAATGGTCTTCTGCCAGAGGTTTTATGACCCAAAAATGGCTGGTCCCCTGTCTGCCACACATGCCTCTGGGCTATCACCTTTTTAGGGGATGTCATTTAGTTGAAGCCCAAAACATGCACCATCTCTCTCACAGATAAACCTAAAATGAAAAGTCTCATCAGTTCCTGCTGACGTTCCCCAGGTCTTCTTTGACAGGTCCATAATGCAAAGTATAGCACAAACATATATCTATACACACACGCGCGCACACACACACACACACATATACACAGAGAGAGACAGCAAAATGATTTTCTTCTCTAACCTCTGAACTTCCAGTATATTCTCATATATTTGAAAGTTTCTCTTGAGGGACTTCACTACTTGAAGAAAATCAGGATGTCAGTGCCAAATTCTCGGTACCTGTGACTGTTTGGGACATCTCTGGCGAAGCCCTCCATTAAACCATTGCATGCACCAACTTCTCTGCAGTTAAAAAATACAGACAGTAAAAGTGCAACAGCTCTCTGATACTCTTTGCATAAATGAATGCACATTAAACATGCTGTATCACCTGTAACACACTTTTCATATGAAACAAATGTATGCTGGAGCACCACCAGTAAAGAGGAAAGGGCCACTCTTATTCAAGGACTGCACAGCGCTTGGTTTCGATATTACACTATTCTTTGGACTCCTCTTTTCCAAAAAGCATTGTAAACTATCTTAGTCATCGCCAGTCTTTTGAAGCCAAGAAACACGTACGTGTGCAAGGATTTCACTGGGCTTTGTGGTGGTGAGGGGGGAACACGGACACATGTAGGCTGTGTGTCATATGGTCAGTGCTTTTGCACTGCTCAGGAAAGGGCTGGTAAAAGTGTTTAAAATACTCTGTCCACCACTTGCATTTCACGCCTATTTCCTGCCCATGCGATAGGGGCTTCTTGGTGTTTGGGTTCCTCAAGGGGCTTGAGACATCATCCTTCAGTAGGAGAACTGGAATGAGGTAGACCAACAGGTGAAGAAGGGGATTATTCACCTCCCCTTTGGGTGGAAAACACTAACTTTGGTGAGAGGACTCATTGGTACATTGAGTGAGGGGTGGCCTTGGAGCCTACTTCTGCTCTTCCCCGTGAGGAACAGAAATGCTGGATGATGCTTGAGGGGCTGCAGAAGATGCATTACTGCTTAGAGGTGTCAGGAAGAGACTGAGGGACTGAGGAGAGAAAAAGGAGAGGAAAAAGGCATGATGAGGAAAGTGACATGCCTGGGATTCTGCTTGGGGTATATAAAACCAGATAATTTTATTCATTTCTTAGAAGAGGGATGAAAGGAACAAACAACAAAATGTTTTAGGGCTGTAACTGAGCTGAGCAGGGTTGAACTGGGAAAGCTGAGCAGATGGAGTGACAAAAAAACGAGTGTACTTCCAGGGCACTCTTGGAGTGCTTTGGCAGTGTGAAAAGAGGAAAGGATGAATGGTGGAAATCACTGGGAAATCTGAAATGGCTGAAATACAACTGCAGGGTATAGTGAGGACCTATTTGAGAGTCAAGGAAGTTATGGAAGAATATAGGAAAAATGGTAGGAGCAATGGGCCCTGCTGTGGCTGAGGAGAGTGGAGGATCAGACAGAAATTTAAAGGAAATCAAAACAAAATGGCAGAGGGGACACACTGACAGGAGCGAGGAAAACAGGAGAAAAGATAAAGGAAGCTTAGGGAGAGAAAAAGATACTGAGAGTTGTGCTGGCATCAGGAAGGCCACGCTGTGGCCTGGAGCAGCAAGATGAGTGAGACTTGCAGGAGGAGGCTGCCAGAGGTTGCAAAAGAGATGGATGACGTGGGAGAAAGGGACATGGGGGCAGCAAGCTGACGCAGCCATCTGAGGATGTGCTTTTACCCAGCATGAAAAGATAGCAGAGGGGCAGTTGGACAGAGAGAGTGAGAAAGCTTAACTCAAGGAATAAAAAAACCAGAGAGACTCAGCAAGCTTCCCATTTTTATTAACTGACAGCATGAAAACCGGTGAAAAAAATACTATACAAAGTCAAACACTTGGGTGTGTGTGCTACCTCTGTGTGTGGACTGAAGGGTAGCCAGGGAGACCTGGGGAGGTGCTGGTTCTCTCTCTTTGAAACTCACTATAGGTAACCAGTGTTTACTTTTCAGCTTTACAGAATATAGCAAACACTCGGATGTTTGATAGGGAGGATAATGAATGCTTTTTGGGTGCATAAATTTGGCATATGTTGCAATTCCCTACCAGCACGTTCTTCCAGAAAACAAGAGAAACCCAGGCCATGTGCTTTGCTGGCACCAAAGTGCAACTCCAGTGGGTCACCTGTGCTGGCATGTGCTGGCCCCCCAGCACCCTCATCCTCTCAGGGATTTTGTGCTGGTTGTTAGTTGCTCTGCTTGGTTTAGCTGCCTGTTGCCTTCATGGTCTCTAACCTTCAGCAATCCTCTCACTTGCCCTCCTGTGCTTTTCACCGCTATCATCAGACACGGGGACCTCCCTTCTTCTTCTGTTTCCTAACTTTTTCCTTCTGACCCTCTTTCCCAACTGCCTCTGACCTCACATCCCATCTTTACTGCTCGAACTTTTTGCATCCGTAAAGTCCCTGTACAGGTATTTCAGCTCACTCCTCCACCAGCACTGCTCTCCCCTAGGCAAGCCACATGGAAGGTGTGCGTCCAATAAATTTGTGTTTCTCAGAACTGATCAGAACTTCTCAGCATCTGTGAGGTGCTACTACAAGCTGTGGTACCTCCAGGTACCTCCCAAAGTGTTCTGCATCTCATCTCCTCCTGTGCTTCCTCCCACCAGACACAGCCCTGTAACAGTCTCCTTCTCCCCTGACTTTCCTTCACCTGTGACTGAACCTCAGCAGGACCCTGACTGGATCCTGCCTGACATTTCCACCTGCTCTTTTCCAGTCATCCCTCCCTGGACCTGTCTGTTGACTGCTTTCCCTTTCTCTCCTCCCAGAAAGGGCATGCTGCCAGGGTGGGAAGTGATGGGAGAAGAGGGAGGTGGTAAGAAGATGTTTTTCGTTCATCCCTGTTTTGCTGAATTTCACACAGGGCTGGCTATCATTTCCTTTTACAGCATGCTACAAGCTCAAGCCACTCTCATAACTTCTACCTGTTTTTCCCCTGCCAGCATTGGAGGCTAAATATAAGCTCATGGAGCTGGCCCTGTGTCCCTGCCCATATCTGGCAGTGCCTGGCATTCCACCACGATTTCACAGAGCTGATGCTTTTCACGAACTTGGCAGCTGAAGAGAGCCACTTCTCCCCGAATAAGCTGTATTTGTTTCTGAAGGAGCAGGAAACACATTGCTAGTTTTCTCTTCAGTGCAAAGCGCTATGTTGCAATTTTCTTTTGAGTGCCTAGGTTCCCCTCCACCTCTGGGAAGAAAAAGAAGTCACGCCAAAAACTTATTCAGACAATGCTGCTTGTTGTTTGGTAACGCTGTGGTGTTTTTTCAGGAAACTGGTATTTTTAATGAATTGGCAGTTATTAAACAGCATTTAATGTCTAAGGAAAACTTATCATGACTATGTTAGCATCTGTGCCAGACAAAACATCTGCAGTTTTTTGTGAAGTCGGCAACAGGAAATCAGAATTTTGATTCTGTTTTTCAGCTGAAACTATTAATCTGCTATTTTAAATTCAACCAAGTAGTAGAATTTATTTTTTGGTTCTTAGGGTCAAAAATGAATAGCCCTAGTTTAGAAAAGTATTCCACATGAATTAGACATGTGAGTAAACTTGTCCTTATATTACTTGTTTGCACACTGATAAATGAGGATGGCAGTTTTAAAAAACCACAGATGCATATACTAATTCGAAATACATCCAGATGAATGGTGGGAGCCTGCCAATTTTTCAGGTTTTAGGCTTCACTTTCACATGAGAAGCACCTGTAGAAATCCAGAGCTGAGGACTAACAGTTCCTAGTTTGACTTGACAAAATACCCCCAGAGATAAGAGCTGCTGCAGTCAGCCTGCCCTCCTCTGCCACCTCACCCCCAGCACAGCCCCTCGGCAGGGGCTCAGGTCAGCCACAGCCATGGCCTCCCACTCAGCTCTCACAGCTGGACCTCCAGTCACCAAAGGGGACCTTCACTCTTCTGGTACTTTCTGCGGAAGAAGATCTCTGCCAACATCTCTCCTGGCTTCTAATTTTTGCCACTCACTCAGCAGCCAGTGAGGGTGAAAAAAACCTACCACAACATAAAAATCATCACAGTAGTGATATACTCAGACTATGTAGAGGCATCTTTTGTGAGCTGGGTTACAGTAACCTGACTTAATTAAAAACTAAAGTAAATTAGAATAAACTACCATGAAGGTGATTAAAACCAAATTATGAAATGTCTAAACCATTATGTCATATTTAACTGGTGGGGTAGGCAAAACATATTCCTGCCTACACTTACACAGCTTAAGACTTCACTTTGGTAAGTCGTGGTAATTTAATAGCTTTAAGTTGTCCTGTTGATGCAAAATCTAAGGATTCAACATCTACAGAGGCTGGTACCCTTCACTATAGCTTGTTTGTTCTTGGAAATGGCTGATGCAGAAGGGATGTCACAGAAAACAGGATCAATGAAAGCACCTTGACTGGACTATTTTGCAGACATACTGCCTGTATTATTAGAATGAGCGTATGACTGGACAAACTATTCAGGAAGTAATTCTTGAAAATATGAAAAAGCTGGTAATTGCAAAACATTGCTGACCAACTGCGGTTAATACATCTTGGAAGGGCAGTGATGGTCTCCAGATAAACTTAGTGAGGAGGAGAAATGGTGTGAGATAAACAAGCTATAATTCAGCGAGGACAAGGGCAAACTTCTACATGTTGTTTGGAATAAATGACTGTAAAAAGGGTAGAAAATGACATAAAGAATCCGTGAATTACCATGTGCCACCAACCAAATGCCAACCATTTCATACTGCTGAGAAAAAAATGAACGTCATATGGCGATGTATGAACAGCAGTGCCATACGCAAGATGTGCAAAATCATCCTCCTACTCTACTTGCTGCTGAAAGCCTCAGCCTGAATCCTGTGCCCAGATTTAGGCACCACGCTCCATGGAAGATGTGGAATGGTCAAAAGCAAAAAGAGTGCTGGAAGTCTGGTAAGCACAGCATGAGGAAGCCCGGGATGAAAAGGAAGAGGATTGGGCAAGCGAGAGTGGTCCCAAATATGCAAAGAAAAGAAATTATTTTCCAGATGCAGCGGATAAACAAGGAGGACAGCTGAGTTGCAAAAGGGGAATTCAGGTTAGACATGATGCAAATGCTGTAGCGGTAGTGCAGTGAAACACAGGAGGAAGCAATCCAAGGAGGAAACAAAGTATCTATTATGAAAGACGTAATCTCATCCTGTGTCAGAGGGCAGATGATGTCTGGAGAGTGTCCCCCCGCCTCTGCAACACTGATGAAAAGTTAAAAACCCTCAGCTGCTATAAACCGGGGAAACTTCATTAATGATGTATACCAGTATAGGGGCCTTGCCTGAAATGTGTCCAGTGTAATCATTTTTTCTATCTAATTTTTGCTTTTAGCCATGAGATTATGAGTTACAGATACAGGGCTACATCATTAGCCAGAAATCCTTTAGCTTTCTAAAGGTCAGTTAATCTATGATCTAATCTGATGGTCACTGAAATTAAATGGAAGCAGTTCAGCAGGCTATAATGGAGGGTGGTTAGTGTCTCTAGCCTTTAGTTACCTTGAGTTAAAACATCCTTTATAAGCAAAACAACATATAGGCAGAAAATACATTTTGAAATGCATGCTGAATCTTTCTACTTTACTGCAGGAAAAAAAAATTAAAAAAAAAAAGGCAACCCTGCCTTTCCAGCTGCCAGTTTAAAACAGTACTCATTAAAAACTCCAAAATGTCTTCATTGCCTTTTGTTCACCTGTTGATATTCCCACCCCTTGGGAGATTTTATGCAGTTGGGGAAGCAAGCACGATTCACATGAACCTGGCTGCTCAATCTTGACCAGTGAGAGCTGAGCTGCCCTTTCAGGAGGGTAATACTTCAAACAAGCAAGACCAAAAAAGAAAAAAAAAAAAAAAGGAAAAAAAAAAAAAGAGCAAAGCTGGATATGCAGCTCAGCACTGAAAGGAGCTCTAAAATAGAAATGTGAAACTTTTCAGTTATCTGTAAGTCTTTGAGGATGTCAAGTCTCAGTATTGTCACTATTAGTAAATTACAGATCTGAAAGCTTGTCCCAGCAAGCAGATGCTTTGATCCCTAAACAAAGCTAGTATTTCATATTTTTGAGTCACTTTTCTCCATGTACTTTCATTTCATATGGCTGGACTTCAGACTTCTTTTCTGCTACTCTTCTAACACAATTGGAAATCCCCTCCTATGTAACATTACATGTAATATACACCACTTCGTCTGAGGAATTGAATTTTATAATATATGCATAAAAACCCACCAAAGAAACCAAAGATTCAGGTCAGAAAGAAATTCTTCTTTTTACTCTGATTTTCTCATGCTGCATTTCCTCTAGATTACAATATAGCTTAATTTTCATGGGTGTCATCTGAAAACGAGATCCCATGTAATGTAGCTGAATTCTCTTTGTCACTAAATATATTCCGTGCTTTAACTGCTAGTGTGATGCACTGAAGCATAGTCTTTAATTAAAGTGCAACAATACCACAGTGCAACAGTATTACACTACCAGCATGGCAGAGGAACCTGGTGCTGGATGTAAAAATAACTGCCTGAAACATGTCATATCACTACACAATGTAACTAAGTCAGTGGAGACATTCTTACACTTGAAACTTCAAGTATTACTGAGCACTGATTTTCAGCTGGGGAAGCTGTGATCAAATCAATGTATGTATTATTCTTCACAAATGAATAATGGCATGAACAAGGACATATTAAACACCTACAGCGCACAAAGCTTTTCACACTGGTTATGAACCAAACACAAACAAAGAGGCTGTGAACTCTCCAGAGCTCTCATTTTGTCTCCCATGAAGTCCTCCTGCTCGTTTGAGTACAATATGTGGCATCCCCACAAATGCCCTGGTGCCAATAGGAGAGGGCACTGACTTTGGTTCAGGAGCAAGATGATTACCTTTCTCTCTTCCTGTTTTCTACCCTTGCAGAAAACAAAACAAACCGAAACTACTCTGTACCCCACAGTGTGTGAAGGCAGTACAAAGAGCAGAGGGATGAAGATGCCTATGCTGGCACGAGAGTCAGGGAGCAGCCAATGCCACTTCCTCCATAACCCTCTGTTGTGGGATGTGCTGGCACTGACCAGACAGGTCCTTTCCTGACCAGGGGTGTCAAAGCTCTCTCCTTCAGGACTGCGAAACCCTCCCTATGCTCGCTCAGCCAACACAGGGACTTCTGGAGAAACACAACCCAGAACCAACCATTGCCCTTATCCCACAGACAGGTGCCTGCCGAGCCAGGATGCACTGTTTTGCTCTCTGAAGGAACCAGCACTCTCTAAATGCTGGATGTGTACAGTCCCTTTGGTTTGGTAGCACAGCTGCTGTTATCAGTGTTGCACGGGGACCACTGCAACGGTCTCCCTCCAAAACCAGAACCAAACATCCAAAGAGAACAGCAGCTGTGCTCCCTCTCTACACAAAGCACGGCACTCACACATCCTTGTTCCTTGCTACTGCACCGGCTCTGCATCCTACAGCAGGGTACTATGAAATATCGGAGCCCCCGGCATGATTTCAACATCCCGACACTGTTAAAACAGTTTAGGAAAAGAGGCAGTGTGGATTTGGCATGGGGCAGCACTGCAGGGATGAGGCAACGGGAACCATGCAGTGATGCTTCTCTGCTTGCTGGGAAATACGTCAGGGAGGCAACAAACACACAAAAGAGAGAGAGGAGACAGGCGATAGTTACCTAACATGACGAAGGGGATTCCCAGGAAGGTGGAATTGTATTTCCCACCAGTGAGATTGATGATCCCAGCTGCAGTCAGAGTGGCAAGGGTCACAGTCAGCAATCCCAGCAGGCCAAGCCAGGGTTTGCTGCGGACACAATCCTGCATGGAGCAGCAGAGAATGGCCAAGGTGACCACAAGGACCAAGCTTGTGATCAGGTAGCGTTCTGACACCCTGCTCGTCTTCTGGAAATCCTCCTTCAGCGAAGAAGAAGTGAAAGGATACATTTTGACTTTCCTGTTGGATTTCTGGAAAAGTTCAACAGTGTCACAAAAAATGGATTCCCACTTCTCTGCCACCATGTCATTCAAGGAGTTGATTGCCTGCAAGTAGTAGGTGAGCTGAATGGCTTCCGCAGACTTCACCCGGTCCTTGCTGTGCACAGTAACCCCACCGAGCTGATGCCCGTTATACACTTCCCTGCCATCCTTTAAGTGAGTAATTGGATAAGTGATTGCAAAATTAGTTCGATTAGAAGAACGAGCAGCCTTTAATTCCTCCAGTACATGCACTATGTCGTCCACTATGCATGTCTTGTCATTGTTCAGGATACATATATGGGCAAACGTGTAATTGAAACCAGGTCTTTGAACTTGGATCCTGGTCACTGCAGAGTGCAACTACAAGGGAAAGAGAAATCACACACGTTATTCATCAGTTCATCTTGCACAGCAGCAGCCAGAACAACAGCAGCTCCTCATCGTCGTCCCTGTCCTACTTGATCTAAGCAACAACAACAACAACAAAAGTTCTGGTGACCGCGGTATTAATAGCACACTCATTGCAAAAAAAGGAGACATGCATCAAAACAGCAGAATTCTTCCCCTATGTCCTTTGCTGGTAACTGTGTTGTGTTGATGTATTGTGACTTGCATCTGTGCCACGCGCATCTGCTGTTTGGCCTCTCTAAAAAAGCAAACTCAAAAGGTTCAGACCTCCACTTTCAAGCAACCTGGGACAGCATAGAACAGAGATCCACAGACTAATCATGTCCAGGGACATGGTCATGCTCAGGATTGCCCAATCACTCTCTCAAAGATGAACCTGAAGTATGGAAGGCAGACAAGCAACATGACCAGGTGTGCCACCTCTGCAGGATGTGCCAGCAGCCTGGCAGAGGCAGGGAATTAGCAGTCACTCAGAGTAAAGGACAGGCCACAGCTGCATGTCCTATGTATGGAGACTGTTGGGACAGCAGGAAAAAGATAGCTGGCAATAACTAATTTGCCCTCTTTTCTCCTCTCTCTTCCCCCCATCAAATCCTCAGTAAGTCTGAGAGCAGGAAGCAAAGGCAGAGAGGTCCTGTTATTAGTGAGGGCCTCCTAACTTCAGGGTCTATAGGTTATTATTAGGTCTAGAAGCTCTTAGTGCAGCCTTCTTTGTAAGTTATTTTGCATGCTTCTGAAATTTTCCATGCCTGAGCTCTGACCCCAAAAGCATTCAGTTATTTTTGAGCATCTGAATGACAGAAAAATCATCATCTCTTCTTGAAAAAATATAGAAAACTCTTCCAACCTTTTCTGAGTCCATTTTAGTCAACACAGAAGAAACAAGAAATCAAAACGATGGCAAGGGAATAAGCTGGGGTTGCAGTGGTTTTCAAAAACAAAATATTGACTTTGCTAATATTTGGAGCCTTAGTAAAGTACAAGCTGGTTTTTTGCAAATTTTTTCTTGTAGAATGGGAAGGCCTCATTCACCACTATCACTGTTTAGCTACTTCTGTCCCACCCTAGTTGTGCAGAGAGTTCAGAGAGCTTCCATAAGGATGCTGCTGAGGCCAACACAACATTACCCATCACCAGATATCTCAGCAGACTTTCCTTGTGGCTGTGATATCCTTCATGGTGGGTAGCCATGAAGTTCAGGAAGGGGGTCCCTCTGCTCTTTTCTAGGTGGAGCCGGCGGTACCCAACAACCCAAATATCAGGGCCCCCTGCACACTGCTGTATACCTGCTTTGTGTCTGGCTCAGTGAGAGATGTGACCTCTCAAGGTGTGAGCAGGGACAATGCAGAGGGGCACACACCCCTTGTGCTGCATGGGTGCAACAACCCCATGGACGTGGCAGTCTGCACAACTGGTTGCTGATGCTGTGGGGGGAGCAAATCACTGGATCTGCTCTGAGGAACTGCATGGATTTATCCTTTGGTCCCTTTTACACCAAGGGAAATGATGCACAGGTGTATTGCAAAGGTGTGGTGACAAAAGTAGGGCTAGTAAAAAAGAAGCAGCCCTTAGCTGCAAAATGGGGAGACCACAGCTCTTCCAGGGAGCTGAACAGCCAAGTTGAGAATGACTCTAGTTTCTTTTCCCTAGAGGGGGAAATAGTTATTTTGTGCCTTCAGATTTTGAGCAAGACACAGAGAACTGGCTAGGGGAATGTGATTCCTTTTTATTCTACTTGCACATACTGTTTTCCACGGTGATCCAAAGAGGGCAGGAGACTCTTCCCCCCAGTAAAGAGGCTGGAAACAGGTGATATGTAATGGAACTGTCTCTTTTCTGATGACATTTAAAAAAAAATAGAAGATAGCGTACATTAGAGCAGTAGAGCTTATATATTCATCTGGTGGCAATGGACAAAATGTCTAATAATCATGGCTAAACTGCTGCGTCTGTTGAAGCAAAATAGTCATAGTCACTATTGTGTGGTATTTGAGACCTATTTGCAGAACACCCCCCTCCCCCCCATTTATATTGTACTATCAATCTGATTGTTTTGTGAGTACATTGCACAATTTGTTATGGGTATAAATTTAGTTATGTTGCCTCCATTCCTCAGGATAATGCGACATCATATAGGCAAAGATTACAACACTGCTATATTCTCACCTCTTTTCTCTAGCAGCTTGGGGGTGTATGTTTCCACATTTGAGTAGTTTTTATTTTTTTGACAGAAATAACAGTTCAATACTGGCGTTAGGAAGATAAGTTTGAGAAATGAACTGAACTAACAAATCTTTTCACAGTACTGTGAGAACATGATACATGGTCATGGTGAGGAGCAAAATTTTCCATTGTGGTGGGAGAAAAAATAACTCTCTGTGCAACAGATTAGGGTCTTCTGCACAACTATCTTATAAAACAAACCAAAGATTTGCAGGAAAATGCCAAAGAAATTGCCCTGTATGGGGAATTCTTCCTGTCTTTCCAGCTTGGGGTTGCAAAGCTTTGTTTTGAAAGAGCTGTTATGGGGTACAAATTCAAATGTACGTCATTACAGTTTGGGGAAAATGCCTTGATTTACTGAATCAAAGACAGATATCTGATTTTAATTTTTTTTACAATGGGAGCTACTGTATGGTTTTCATTGACAACAGTTATAAAATCAGACGTCATATAAAGAAGCGCAGCTGAGGGCAACGAGGAGGAATAGAAGGAATTTCCTGCCTTTATTAGATTCACAATACAGCTCCTTCAGAGAGGATTCATGGAGTGACACAATGCAGAAGAAACTAAACTGACATGCAACTTCTATCAAGCAGTGTGTTGCTATTTACCCACTCTGCTCCACTGCTGCATTTGCTTCCTGCTACATCTGAAGCACTTTCTTATAATACTTATGTTACAAAATAACCTCACCTGTCTCCGCTGTTACTCATCTTTAGTGAAAGGCAGAAGCTAAATGTGGTATCTCATACTCCTTTCCTCAGGGCAAAAGATCACTTCACACTCAGGCACCCATTCTGTGGCAGTGGCCTGGTGCTTCCTGTGAGACTGTGCTGGGCTGGACCGGGCGCTGCTTGGGGGGAACCTGCCCATCACACCTCCCAGTGATGGGGCTTCAGGGAGGAGAGGGAAGCTGGCAGACAGCAATGTGTCCTGGTACATTCTGGCTATCCCAGAGCTGGCTGCCAGCTTGTGCAGTTTAGAGCATCTATGAGATATATCCCAAGCTTTGCCAGTGGCCACAATGTTTGGTCTCCAACTGGCGGCAAACGGCCAAAGAGGAAAGCTTGACATTCTCTCCATCCTGACAAAGTATGCTGAAAACTGCCCCAGAATGCCCAAGGATTCAGCTCTGGGAAGCCTGACAGACTTTTATCCTCAAGAGAAACACATCACTTTATCTGCACTTTGCTTTTTCAGACAAGATCCTAGGAAAAACCCTCTGCCACCTCAGTGCAGGGCAGGGCATGCTGCAGCATGGCTGCAGGCTTTCTCTTCAATCTCCTCTCTCCCTTTGCTTGCCCGTGCACCACAGGGCTATTGCCTCTTCCCTGCCTAGAGCTGCAGTCCCACAGCACTCTCCTTTCTGCTGCCATGCTGGGAATTCAGCTGTGGCCACACAGATTTTTCCACTTGCATCCAGAGCTCACTCTTACAGCCCTGGGTGACTGGCTTGCACAAACAGAAGGTCCAAGAGCTTACAAGGGCACACACTCCTGCGAGTTCAGGGGATTACACCGTCTGCAATTTGGCTTGCCTATGGTACACCAGGAGGTCCCCCAGGAAACTTGTTTGTTAACATGACATGGTAAAGGCTGTTGTGTGATGGGGACAACATTAGCAATATGATAATGCATATTGCACTCCTCAGTGCAGAGGATTTTAATAGCAAGTAACCATACTCTGAATAAACCTAGCATCTAGTTCTGGGACATTCTCATTTATTCAGCTGTTTTCTTACCCTTACTGATCCTATTAGGAGAAAGGGAAATTTAAAGGAATAACAAAAGCTGAATGAGTACTTTTTCTTGAAGGGAGACATGCACTGCTTGCTCATCACTCACAGCTTTTTCAGCTAGCTAGCAGTGCAAGGAACGAACATGCACTTCACTGCTGAGATGCCAAAGCACTGCAGCATGAGAACTGCACAGCAACGTCTAAGCTCCCTTGCCACAGTGGCACACGGTCTCTGAAAGCACGCAGGCACAAAATAGTAACTTCTACCTCCTCCTTTCATTGTCATTTAAACAGTGACCATCACTTGCACTTCTGAAAATGGTGCTTATGTGTGTCCTGCACCATGCCAGAGATTTGTAGAACAGTGTTTTCTCTTCCTTTAGCCATTTGCATTTGGTAACATCTTGGTCTTGGTCTTTGTTCACTTTAAGTCCCACGCTCACTCAGTTATTTATTTTAGACAGAGAGGAACGATGGCTTAAACTGAGAGACAAATCCCTTTTGGCAAATACCTTCAGGTGAGGACTATGCTGGTCTCACTTCCACACCAAGCCACATTTAAGCCTGTGGCACAGCTGACAGACGAGAGGTGGTGAAATTGCACTGCCCCAGCAGCCGGTTCTGCCCGTGGGTCCAGGAGGGGATGCCAGGAAGCAAAAGCTAAAATCCTTTCACTTTTCCTGGGCTAAAACATTTTGCACTAGGGCCTCAGAGAACTGTGGCTGCAAATTCTTCAAGCTGTTTTTGTCTGCTGGTCCTCCTACCTCTGCCACCAGCACAGGAACACAGGCACTGGGAGCCAGAGCCCCCACGTAGGCTCATTTTGAGTGCCTTGGGATGGCCAAGGCTCACAGTGGGCTCTGTGGGACAGCTCTCCACTGTACAGAGCTTGGCACAACTTTCAGCAGTGGCATCAAACCTGAACCTGAAGGCAAAGGGGTTCTGCTTAGAGATGTATGGTCAGGACAGAAAGGAAAGCTTGTTTTTATTCTTAAGTCCATGCAAAAGATGCAGGGAGCTATAAGAAAGGGTAAGAAAAAACTGTAATCCCTTTGTTTTGTTGAGAAATCCTTTCTTTAATTCAAAACTGAGCAGGTATTACCACAATTTTGTCAATTTAATCAGGTAACAAAAAAGTCTGCAGGCTCCCTGTGAAGGAAACAGATCCCATCCCAGCAGGGAGTGGTTAGAAACTGCTGATTCACCTGCAAAATGATCCAATCCCAGAAATCCTTCAAACTCACATTACATAATCTCCTACCCCCATTAAAGCTACGGGCAAAGGCAATGAGGGACAAGGACCCAGCGATGGCCGCTGGTGTCCCACACGGGTCTCACCTCGCTGGTGGCACAGCTTTGCTCCCAGGGAAACTCCATGGCGACAGTGACATCAGCATGCAACGGGACCCTTCCATCTTTGCCAAGGTCCTATGGCCAGCTCATGAAAAGACATCCTGACTCTCTTGGAAGCTGGATCAGTTGCAACCATCATTATTAATACTACGGATGTGTACAACTACCTCCTACTTATCATATATATCTCAAAAATATGTTTGGTTTTGCTGCTGAGCAGTGACACGTGGTGTTTCTAGGGGACACCACTCATCGTAAGGACTTACTATACTTTGCTACTTGACTTACAGTCAGTGAACAGCCAAAAAGACAAAACTAGCTAAATATATGGATGTCCTCCTGTACTGCCAATGATCTGGCACACAAACATGTTTTACTCACAGGAGTATGATCTTTGCGATGCGCTGTTACTTTGTTGTTGCTGCTATTATATGACTCTATTTAGTCTTTCAGTCTACATCTGATGGTTCAAACTAAATACTAGCTTCGCTCATCAGTGTTTCTACTCTTAGAATTTTTTTACTCTCATTTTCACCAAGTCTGTTTTTTCTCTGAGTCCTGGAGTCTGAAGTATTGTGACTTTTTTCTTTTTTAATCTCAGCTTTCATTAAAAAAAAAAAAAGAAGAAATGTAAGGAAATGTCTGATCTCATGGTTATGGAGGAAAGCCTGAGAAGGCTTTGACCTCATTATCTATTACTGCTTAAAATCTCATCACTGCTTTGTGTTCAAGACTGAAAAACTAGAAAGTAGGATGAAGACAATAACTTTAAATATAGCCTTCATTTTTATGTGAAGCTAGTTTACTCTTTTAGTTATTTTTACAGGTAACTTGTGCCAAGGAAAATGAAGCAAAGAAAAAGCCTTTAATGGCTACCTATAAATTTCTCCATTTTTTCTGTGATCTCAGTAATCTCTGGCATTTCATATCTTTGCAGTATATTTTTTTATCCACATCGAGAGACGGCCTCAGTCAAAACGTAAAAAGGTTATGAAAGGGAAAAGACTTGCACAGCTTCCAGCTTAATTCACAAAAAACCCCACCGTGGTCTCTGCAGAAATGGGCAGAATGAAACTTTCAGGAGTGCATTTTCATCAGAAGGTGCAGAGAGGGAAGGCAAGGGAGCCCCTGATCAGGGCTGTGCCCTGCTGACCATGGATCCAGGGCAGGGATTCAAAGGGGACTGCTGGGCAGTGGCCTCCTGGACCATGCCATGGATGATGAGTGTGCACACAGCCGATGAGGGAAGCCAATGGAACCTAATGGCTCAGGACAAACATCAGAAGCCACAGCTGGAGAGCACGCAGTGAGGATGCCAATAAGTAGCTGGGCTCATTTTCTATCAGTCCTACAGTCAGGTTTCCCGAAGAGATGCTAAGATACTAATTATGCATGGTATTTATTTTTGCAACTAATTTTTTTCAGCTGTCCAAAACACAGTGAATTATATTTTCTCCAAACAATTCTCATAAAAATAGAATCTAAAAATTGTTCAAACTACAAGTCATCAACCAAGGGACAACTATTAGCACTCGAAGTGGCAGGTGTGTGTGCATTTCCATTTCCATCTGTCTTCTTGGTAGCTACAGAAAATCGCTAGATATCATTTTTCTTCTCTAATCTGAAGTGGAGAAGCTTTTGTAATCAATACCATCTTAATTCTGACAATCATCCTTGTAAATCTGCCTGAATTTGTTCCACCAAGGGAAGCCCACTCCGGTTTTTGGGCTGACTGCTGCTGGAGGACAGGATGCCTGGGCAGCAGACACCACTCTGCACAGCCTGGTGTGTGGCTCTGAGATCGACTTTTCATGATGGGGAAAAAAAGAATAAAACTTTGCTCCTGTGTCTGATCTTGCACCAGTTCCACCGCCATTGGCTTTCTCCATGCACCTCAGATCTCTCCATGAACACCCTTCCATCTTTATACTGCTTCTCAGGGGGCTGGAGACACAGTGCAGATTCTGGCCAAGGGCTTCTCCAGCAGAAGCCTGAGGAATGGTCCCTTCTGCACTGCAGGGAAACCTCAAAATTTCCAAGTTCACAGCCCATCACATTAATTAACAACTTGGCTCCTCCTTTTCTCTTGCAACAGGAGAGCAGGTGTTTTCCTGCTGTAACCCCCAACTTAAAGCCTTGTCACAGCTTTTGGGAAGCCCAGATGTGGTCAGTGGGGAGCCCTGGCAGCTCTCCTTGAGCCTTGTGGCACTGCCTGGGGTGCTGGTGGCCTGGCCTCAGTGGCTGTAACAGACGTCCCTGGCCTCACACTGGCCCTGCCTGCTTGCTGTGCTCTCCCAGAGGGGGGATGGCCCCATCACACACACACACATATCCAGCCATGTAGTGAAAAAATCTGTCCCGCTTGTGTTCTGTTTGCTAGAGGGGAGATGAGGTTTGACCTTCCAAAGGCAGGAAAGGCGAGGCAACATGGGGTGCTGGGGCAATCCCAGCATGGGCTGCCCGCCTGGCAGAAGTGCAGGGTTATACGGAGCATCACACCACGGAGTGAAGCAGGAAAGAGAGCAGAGGGGCCCTGTCCCAGCTGGTGCCGGACAAGGGAGCAGCGGAGGGGGGTGACAGGGACCAGTGGGATGTGGTCATCCTCCCAGGCACAGGCAGCTTTAGGACTTCTGCTCCAGCCACTGACCAGCACCTGTGGGAGACCAAACCCTCTCGCCTGCAGGAATCACGCCGAGGAGCTGCTGCTGCTGACACCGGGAGCTCCGGGGGGGTTTCTGCACACACTTCCACACTGTCCTTGCAACATGCTATTTATCTTGCCTCTTCCTTGGCTGTGCCCAGACCTTACCTGCGTATCTTAATTCTCATCTGTTTTCGCATAAGATACATTTTAGCCCTGCAGCATTGTGCTGCTATGACAACAGGCTTGTACTTCTGCTGCTTTCACACCCTTGTTTTTCTTCTATTAGGACTCTTCCCCTCATCTTACAGCCTTGCTCTCAAGACATGACTTCATCCTTTATTTTTTTTCAGAGGAATGCACTATTTGTTCTATGGACTGTTTCCCTGAAAGTGTTTTTAGTGCCCGAACCACCGAGAGAAGGTGGAGATCTACAACATCCATTGCTAGATCCACAGCTGACTGCCTGTGTCCAGGCATTCAGAAGTAGTCAAAGTTTTAAAATAAAGGATATCTTGTGTTAGTAATGATCAAAACAGACTCAGCCTTTGGCTCCACTGAACAACCACAATCCACTTCCACTGACTTTGAAAATAATGCTTTATTCGTGCCATGTTTATATAGCAAAGCAATGGGAAACACCACAGACAAGGAAACAAATATTTCTAGGGATGGTTGTTTCCTTCATGAGTTTCCTCACACTTACAAAGTAAGTCAGGAAATCTGTGAAGACCACAGACAGAGCATGCTGGCACACACATTAACAGGAACAGAATAATTAAGGAGCAGAGAGGAAATAAAACCCCAATAAGCACGAGGTCTGCAAGATTTTGAAATTAAACTGTTTTCTTCTGCAGCAATCCGAAGTTATAAAGTTCTTAAATAAATGTGTCCTTAGACGGAAATACCCAATTTTGCTTTGTTTGCATGTTCAAATAGATATTTAGTCAGTTATCTAGGTCAATTAATGGCCAGTTCACACAAGAGGAGTAACGTATAAGCACTTCTAAAAATCTGTAGTTAGTAGATATTTCTTTAAGGAAAAATATCCCTTATCTACAGATTTTCATAGAGGCAAACTGCAAATACAATCGCCTTCAGTAAAGCATGTTACATTTCAATCCCTTTTCATCTTTATGTGTTGACAACTTAAGAGGAGTTTTTGCCAAAAAAACATTAGCACTGTGTTTTTGTTATAAACACAGTAATGTAAGTGGAGGAGAGGATATTTTTCTGGAAAAAAAAAAAAGGAAACCTTTTGTTTAAAAAAAAAGTCTTTTGTAGTATAATGCAGTTAACTCACTGTAAGCATAGAGGAATAAACAGGCTCAAAAGGACTGCTCCCAAATTCTGGCTAAATTAGAAGATGTTTTCTGAGGTTCAAAAATCTGTCTAGGTCTGTATTTCTAGTAAGTCTGTATGACTTCAACCTCACAAGTTTCTAGCTGCAAGTGGAAATACCACCATAAGATGGTAGGGGGCTGTTCTAACACTATTTTTAGGCGGGATTCTAGGCTTAGTCAAATTCTACCGACTTTACATAATCATCTGAACTTCTGCATGATGGTCCACACAGAATAGCCCAATTATTTTTGCTTCTCCAAGCACTTACAGGAAATACAGGGCTAAAAGCACACTTTCTTCAGTTAGTGTTACTTCCTATCCCTTTCTCTTTTGGAAGAGTGAAAGAAGAAAGGTCCTGCACACCGACAGCACAGGATGCCAGTTCGCTGTGCTCAGCTATAGAGCAGGTACTGCAGCAAGTAAAATTTCATTATTTTCCTCCCACAGTATCTCAGTCTCAGGATGCATCTCTTCCATACCTGAGATTCTACTGAGGCTTGTTATTGGATCACCTATTCAAGATCAGAGACTGAGCATGTTTAGATTTCTCCCTCTCTTCTGCAAATGACTGTGCCAGCTGGAAACACAACATTGGGATGGCATGCCTAGAATGGTTTAAGCATTTATGGGGAGTTACGAGAACTATGGATAGAGATTTACACAAAAATAAGAAATAAAAGAGGACTCAGTCTCATCTCCAAATCAAAACTATTATATAAGGCAGCCACATGCCTCCCTGCTAATGAGCAGGAGAGATCCTGTGTGGAGCAGCTTGTACGTTCAGCAAGACCTGCTGCTGTCACGCGAGCAGCCAGCATTGCCCTGGCAGATGTGTGCTGTCACTGGGGAGTCCTATGGCAGCTCCTGCTCTGGGAATGCTGCTGGGCCTTAGAGAGTTGTGAGGCTGAGCCCTTCCCAGAATCTCTTTCCAGCCAACAAGGTATTATGCAGTAGTGGTAACAGCAAGTTTCTCAAGCTGATAATGTGCCCGTGAGGAATTGCACTAAGCTAACCAGAGTGTTTTAGAGATGTCACCACAGAAGTTATTTCATTGACTAATTAATTGATTAGGATGTTAGAGTGATTAACTTTTAACAGTACCAGCTATGTTTCAATTTCAACTGTTCAGACCCCAAAACTTTGTATCCTTTGTATACTAAGGGGACAATAATGGAAGCTGACTTCTTCCTTTGCCTAAATCAGGGGAAATCTTCCCTTGCCCCATGACTAGAGCAGCTGTAGCTACTCAAGGCTCATTCTCTTCCCTCCCTGGCAGATGAGGTGGGATATGGCAGGTAAGGAAACTGAGAAGAGGTGCTGCAAGAGCAGCCAGCATCTGCTTGGGCCAACCATCCTCCTGCTTGTGGGTGGAGATGCAGCAACAGCCATGCAGGAGGAGCCAGCATCCAACCTGACACTTATTCTAAAGCAAAACCTCTCCCTTGAGGAGGCTGTCCTCCAGAAAAGGAAAGATAAGCAAATGCTGCTGTACAGGTCCTCTGCCCTGACTGTGCCTACATGACAGCATTTTCAGAAAAGCCAGTGGGTAACCTATGGTTTCACCCAGGACACTTACTTACAAGCAAAGTACTTTGAGTTGGTTGGCTCTGGACTGGGGCTGGCACTGCCTTTGCTCCCTTCTCCCCTTCATGCAGTTGTGTATATATAGCAAAACCTTGACGGCCACCTTTTCCCTTCTCCTCCCCTTAGTGGGTCCAGTTAACACAAAACAATTTAGCCCTGCATCACCACAGATATAACAATATTGGGAGCTCAGAGCCCTCCCTCTTGTTTTACTGTTCTTTGACCCACAGGGTCATCCACAAGGTTGGATAGGCAGCTGCCTGAGCCTGTCTCTGCCTACAAACAGAAAAATAATCAGGACAAAGGATATAATCTATTCTACACAAGGCATGTTGGAAATAACTAGATAAGTAAAGAGTTGGAAATAGTGCATCAAATATGCCTGACAATGTCTAGACAGTCAAATGGTAATGGTGTTAATTCTCTCAATAAATGAAAAATAATAATTTTGTTGGCCAATTCTGTCTATTAAAAATGAGGTAGTATTAAATACTGACAGAACTTTCTAAGTTATACCTCTTTTGCTGACGTGATAAATCTTATGCAGAAGTTTGCTTGTGGAAAGATTCTGAGTATCATTTATTTGTGTGTCACTATGCTATTGATAAAACTAGGGATCTCTAGAGAAGGAAGCACAGAGAAAAAAATCCATTATCATTATTATCCTATGACTGAGTAAACGTGCACATACTGGATGCGAATGCAATTCATGGTACAAGAAAATGAAGGAATGAAAATTGTCTCTCTGGAGTTCTCAATCGCCAGTAACATTCCTGTTACTGTACTTAGTGAGTCGACACTCATTAAATCTGTTTGCTCGTTACTGTTGGGTAATATGTCAAAACGAAAACACAAAATACTGAGTGGTTCTGTACCATAGTTCTGTATGTGCCTACAGTAGAAATAAAATATAAATAAATCCACTGTAACAGTTATTTCCTTGTTTAGTAAAGAGGGAGGTCTCACCGAAGTCTCTTACAATAGGTGTTTGCATCTGTTTTCTCATTTTAGAAGAGACACTCCTTGAAGCGATTAAAAAGAATTAACACTGGCTTTTATATGGGCTGACAGTTTGACATTCAGGGGAAAAAAAAAAAAGCAATGCTGAGTCTCTTGGGTTTCCACAAGGCAACAGCAAAAACGTGCAGGATAGAGATAGCCACACCTCTGGTTATTTCCAAATGTTCCTTTCCTTTTTCCTGGGTGAACTTGACCTCTTAGCACACAGTTTTTGCTTCTATCCTCCCTGTTTTTCGTTCCAAGATTGTTCAGCACTACTGGGGTATAAACTAGAGTACCAGCTTCAACAAATGCAGGTTTCCGACATGTTATGACATATAGTACGGTGAGATGTCCTGTTAGATTGCGACTCGCACGCTCCGTGCTGCTCAAGTGACAGGCAAAGATGCTGCCCGCTCTAACTTGAACCGGCAGCACAGGCTGCACCATGCCTGTAATCTACAGCTGGGCTGGAATTTCTCTTCATCTATAAAACCAGCATTTTCTGTGATGGTGGGGTGGGAGTGAAGGCGAAAAAAGCACTAGCCGCTAAAAATAATCTGTTGAGTTATGTCATTTGCCTTCATGAGCAGGGAGGTTTTGTGCTACCCCTCTTTACGGAGAAGTGCAGCTCAGACACAGCAGCAGCCCCCAAAACCATTCTCGGCAGCCTGGCAGATTGGAACCTAACTGTTTTTGAAGTTTGAGTCTATCAAAGCCCGAGACGCCTTAACTCGGGAGCACGACTGCCACGCGAGTACAGAGACACAGAAAAATTACTT
The DNA here is from genome assembly GCA_035583155.1 of Acropternis orthonyx. Lineage (NCBI taxonomy): Eukaryota > Metazoa > Chordata > Aves > Passeriformes > Rhinocryptidae > Acropternis > Acropternis orthonyx. The sequence goes on along the minus strand of JAWWEU010000001.1, from coordinate 105,978,277 downwards.
AAGCAAGCAGACTACCCTTCTCGCTCACCCAAAGCAAGTAAAAGCAAAACAGGGAAAAAAGAAAAAAATGACGGGATTAAAAAAAAAAAACCAAAATAAAAGGAGGGGTGGAAGAGAGCGGATCCCGCGGCGCTGGCGGGGAGCGCGGTGCCGACTCCCCGCGCCGGGTTGGCGTCCCAACTGTTGCAGGGAGGTGACCGGGGAGCTGCGGTGGCAGAGCCCGGCGTGTGCGGGCGGGCAGGTGCGGGGAGCGGGGAGGGATGCGGGGCGGTGATGTTCGGGGGACCCGCCGCGGTTACCTTGAGAATGAGATCGGTGTGGTGCTGGTCCAGCATGTTGGCCTTGCGGAAGGAGGTGATGATCACCCGGCCGTACCTCCCCGGCGTCTGCAGGTCGGAGTAGAGCCGGTGCTTGGAGCGGTTCACCGGGAAGAGGCTGTCCACCAGGTTCCTCTCGATCTTGGCCAGGCTGTGCGTGGGGGCCAGGAGGTGCTCCACGTTCTCCTCCACCTGGTAGCGGCTGAAGCTGGCGCCCAGTAGGATGGAGATAAGCACGGGCGCCGAGGCGAAGAACACCGGGTGGCTGGCGACGAAGTGGCCGAGCCGGGAGAAGGACGTCCCCAGCCCCCTGTGCAAGACCTGCCGCAACATCCTAGTGCGGAGGGCGCGCAGGAGGGCGAGCGCCGCGCCGGGGCCCCCGCAGCTCCCCCACGGCCCCCGCAAGACCATGGGGCAGCCCCGCCGGGCGCCGCCTCCCCGCCGGCCGCGGCTGCGGGGGGCCGGGGGCCGCCGCCGCGCGTGTGCGTGTGTGTGCGGTGTGTGTGTGCGCGCCCGCCCGCCCCTCTGCGTGCGCGGGGCGGCTCGGGCGCCCGTCCCCCCCGGAACGCCGCCGTCCCCGAGAGGAGTTTCCCAGCCCCTCGATGCCTGACTTCCCAACCCGCCGCCCCTCGCCGCGGAGCGGTGGCGCGGAGCACCGAAGGGGGGGCCGGCGGGGTGGGGGGCAGCCCCGCCGCCCCTCGCCGCGGGAAGGGGAAGGGGCAAGCGCCGCTCCCCGCCCCCGCCGCGGAGTTTGCGCGGGAGCGGGGCTGCCCGCAGACTGCTGACTAATCCCCCGGCCGCGGCAGGCGAGGCGAGGCGGGGCGGGCGCGGAAAGCCCTCCGCGGCGCCCCCGCCGCCGCCCTCCGCCCAGGGGCGCGGGGCCACGCCGGGCGGCGCCTCGCTCGGGGCGGCGGGCGCA
>JAWWEU010000001.1:105951627-105977016 GCA_035583155.1 Acropternis orthonyx | reverse complement strand
GCCCCGCCGGCCTCGCTCGGGACGCCGCGGCGCGCCCCGCCCCGCCCGGCCCCGCCCGCCGCCGGTCACCGCCGCCCCCGGGGCGACGGCGGAGCTCGGGCTGCCCGCGGCCCCCACGAGCGGGCGGCGGGACGGCGGCGCCCGGGCAGGGGCAGTTCGGTGTGTTTTGTGGGGGGCTCCGGCGCGGAGACCTGCCACCAGAAACCTCCGGGCACCTCTCCCGGCGGCGGGGGCGGGCCGCGTCCCGGGGCGCCCGACGGTGAGCCCCGCTGTGCCTCCGCACAGGTACCGCCGCACAGGTACCGCCGCACAGGTACCGCCGCACAGGTACTCCTGCACAGGTACTCCTGCACAGGTACCCCCGTACAGGTACTCCTGCACAGGTAACGCCGCACAGGTACCCCCACACAGGTACCGCGGCGGCGGGGCCAGCTCGGCACGGCACAGCCCGCCTGCCCCGCACGGCCCGAGTGGGCATGTGCGGCGCTCGCACATGCCCATTAGCGGAGCCGGTGCCGGCGGCGGGGCTGTCCCTGCCCGTGTCGCGGTCCGCGCCCGCCCCGCCCCGTCCCCGGAATCGCCCCGGGCTGCGCCGGCCGAGCCCCGGCACCTGCCGGCACCGCGCCCTGCCGAGCCAGCGCTGCCGCTCCCATCGCCGCGGACCGCCCGCCCCGGCGGCGTGTGGCTGAGCTGCCCACCTGTGTGTAGGTACAGCCCGTCCCCGCCGGATGCGGTGCAGCGGCACGGCCTCCTTTTTAAACACAAATTGCGTTTAAATATCAGAAATGAGCATAAATGCTCTGGCTGTTGGCATGTTTGGGCGCGCTGATTTCCAGTGCTGTCTGCTGGCACAGGCTGCTACTTTCCAAACCAATGGTATTGGTATTGGGAATCCAGTTACTAGCCAGGCCAGTGGTTTTACAAATCGGAGAAAAGGAAGTTTCTGTTTGACAGCTGTTACACGTGTTGCCGCATGAAACAGTAGCGGCTCCCTGTTTTGGTTGTTGATGGTCTGACAGTCATCGTGCCTTTTACACTTCAGTAGTGTCTGACCTGAGCTAATGTTTTGTCACAGTCTCTTCATGCACAAAACCTCCTTGACATCATTCGTGTCTCCTCACAGCCAGGTTACACAGTTTGAATGCTAAACTCTTTCTATGTTTCACTTCTAATGTGGTGAACAAGTGAATGGCTTAATGGAGCACGGCCAAGTTATGGCAGGTAAAGTCTCAACACTCCCTGGTTCTTCTGGGTTTTGTGCCCAAGACCAGGAATCACTTCTGAGAGTGATCTGCCTGTGGGGTCAGTGCAGCTGCATCTAGAATCCCCAGTCCAGGGATGCTGGGGTTTGCAATATGATGGTGCCCCTGTTCAGTTCCACTCCCACAGACATGGGTGCCCACTGCTTGTATCAGTTCTACTTAAGTTCAAGAAAGAAAATTTAATTTAAATATAATTTAAAGAAAACCTTAAACATGGAAATAGAAGCAGAAGCGCACACATAGGAGAGGATTTGGCCCATGTTTGGGTGAAGTTTGGTATTAGGTCAGGCCTCAGAGTCCACTTCTCTGTCTCCCAGTCCAGCATTCTCCCCTCGCTGCCCATCTGTGTACACAGATCTGAGCACAGGCTTGTATACACATCATTATATATCAGGGGGAACATCGGGATGTGCCTAGAGCTTTATGTCATTAGCAAGAAGTAAAGAACTTTTCCCATTTCTGCTGACAGTATCATCTGTGCTGATTCTTTTTGGTCTCCATTAAACATATTTTAATCATTATTAAAAATGAAGGGAGGTTAATTAATTATTTCAGTAACCATCCAGTGGCCGACTTGCAGTTCTCCAGGGTAGCTCAGGAAAACTAGTTTGATGACCTGACATCCAGCCCAGTTTTGAGCACATTAATTTTAGCTAAACTGTAGGTCACCCCAGGAAGACTCACAGAATCATTTAGGTTGGAATAAACATTTAAGATAATTATATCCAGCCGTTAATAACGTATATCCATTTTTGTGGAGGCATAGACGAAAAAAACAGATGTATCAGCAGTTCTGGTGGATGTTCTTCTGTCTGCCCAGAGCAGTGTCAGTTTTATTGCCTGTTGTAACCAGCATCAGGCTGCACTGTTGGCTGTGGTGGAAATTGTGTCTTTCCAAAGGTATGCATGAGTTTTTACCCCACAAAATTCTGCTTCCCCTTGGCCCAAAGAATCACCTTGCATTTGACTGTGGGGTTGCCCATAGGGGAGGGACATGCAGGGGCGGGAAATGAGGCAGCTTGACACCTGCTACTGGAGCTCAGTGGTGCGTGCTGGAACTGCATTGAGTACATTACAATGCCGCAAGCATCCTGTGGATATTACTGAACCAGAGGGGAAACCTGCATACTCCTAACTCTGCAGGTACCTAAATCACCTTGTTACTGACCATCATTGCTCTGTCACTCCAAAAGCTGCCACCAAAATATGTTCTGTGGTAATGCTGTTATCAGGAGTGGAACAGTTGAAGGCCTCCCTCAGCACTCTGTGAAGACCAAAGCGTGGCTGAGCTCTCACCTCTGTTGTAGGGGAAAGCCTGTGGCACGTGTCATGCAGCAAGCGCTGAGCGTTAACCAACTCTGCCTATCGTCTGGAGGAAATGGAAGGGTAGGATTTCTATCACGTATATGTGCTACTCTGCTACAGCTCTGAATGGCGCTTTACAAAATAGATAATGATGTCTCATTGCTCTTGAGAGATTCCAAACTAAATTAATAAGAGTGTGATGGGAAGAGATGACCATACAATGAGGTGCAGATGCTGGGAATAGGGATAATGAGGGGAAGAACAATATGATTATGTCCTTTCAAAGCAAATGCCTCAGGGTAGCTACTTTTGGGGACAGAGTGTAAAAGGGAGAGGGTGAAGACGTGAGTAAAAGACAGCATTGCACAGGGTTTAAGTACTCTCAAGAGCAGACCTGTCCACTGTGAAGCATTTGTTGAGTCTCAGATCTGTTCAAAGAGACTGCCTTGACCCATGCTCCAGAGCTCTCAAGGACAAACAGGTCAGGTGGATTAGCACGAGACCATGCTGTCATTCCCAGGGCCTGAAAAGCCTTGGTGGGTCAAGCACCCCACAACGCAGATCAGAGGGCTTTAAGATGACTTGAGCATCCAGAAATGAGCATAGCTCTTGCATTTGCACAAATCTTGTTACAATGGAAAGTCTTGAAACTAATGTGAAAGGAAGAAGGTTTTATTTAAAATAACCTGTTTCTCTGACCTCCCCCAAAGTGGTCCAATGAAAGAAAAAGCTGAGAGAAGTGATGGAGGAGTGGATTCCTGATGAGTAACTTCAGATGAGTGAAGAGGACCTAGGGGAAAGGAAAGGTGTCAGGAGCATCTGGGATGGCTGTGGGAGGTATGTAGAGAATCAGGGTTTTGCATTGTTTAGTTAGGCATGAGGAACCACAGAAGATATTTTAGGACCGTGTGAAGGGGATTTAGTGCTGCGAATGGGGAATGATTTTTGCAACAGGGCACTGAGCAATGTGTGATGCAGGTTCCAGCTGGAGCTTGGAGAGAATGAGGTTACCCACAGCGAGGAGATGGGTAACAAAGACTGTTTTCTTTAAGGGAACTAGAAGGAAAATTTTCAAGGAGAGTTTAATAATTACAATTAGACTTTTAAGGGTTTCAAAACATTTTTTATTGATGTTCTCTATGTTATGCTTATTTATACCTGCTGACAGTCTTGCTGCTGACATGCACAGACATTGTGCTTTGTGCCAAGGGATCAAGACAACATGTAGCCAGTCCAGGATGGCAAGGGAAAGCAGTAGCTCTCATTGCATCACCCAGCCAAGCTCTGCTCTGTATTTCTTGGCCTTAGGTCTGGGACCTGGGCCAATGCCAATTAAATTGGTGAGGGCACAGACAAGGTTAATGATAAAGTTAATCTCCCGTTGCTGATTGGTGAGGGATCCTCACAACTTGCAGCTTTTGTCCATTCACAGTTAACAGAAAAGCAAAGCAGAAGGAGGCCTCCTCCTTATTTCCAGCCTGGGTCCCATCACAGTAGGAATATTACACAAAAGTATTACTCTTTTCACTCATACATGCTGTACTTCTCCCACAGGGATGGCAAACGGCTTATACTGAACAGGGCTTTCTAGAAGCAACCTTGGAAAGTTGAAAGCTGGTCTCAGTGCAGTTAGTAGTTTATATTTAATCAATGAAACTGTTCACTTTCCTCTTTTCCTCTCCTGAGTCCCACCTTCTTTTGGATGGCACCAAGGAGTGGGGCATCACGGGAACAAACAGCATGATCAGAGTTTAAGAACCTCAAAACTGAGGTGATTTTTTAAACTGTGCAATCAGAGAAAGCAGAAATGAAATAGAACAAAGCAGCACCACAGAGAATGTGTATTCTCTCTCTACACAAGTCCTTTGAATCATGAAGGATGGGGCTAGCTGAACAACAGCTACCTTCTTAACACAATGTACAGACCATGAAGCAGTGCCCCACCAAGGGATGGCCACACATTTTGCAATCTGCATCCACTGATTTCATTGTCAGAATCCAAGATGGCTGATTTCTTACCTCCTGAAATGGGCTAGTGACAAAATCAATCGTGTTGGAATATTTTCTTCAGTGTATGTAAGGCCTTAGTGTTCATCAAACAGAAGGGAAGAGAGAGGCAAAGATGGAGAAAAGCTATGGCTGTGCACAGACTTTGGCGTTGCACTCCCCAATGTCCTGACGTGCTGCCACCCGTGACAGGACGCACATGTTCTAACTGGACTTGCTAATGCAGATCTGGGGAGAAGTCACAGGAACTGGAATATCTTTTTGCATCTGCTAAAAGGAAAGAAATCCTCCCTCCTGCTCCTGCATGACCACATCTCTTTTTTGCAGTCTGCACTGGAAAATGCAAATATGAAAACGCTCCTTGCTGGCCTATTCCTCCTACTGGATACAGAGATATACAAAATGAATGTAAATCACCAAGAAATACTTTGACAGTTGGCACCTGATTCTTTCCCAAGTGCCCTGGTGGTCAGTCTTCGGCAGCTCTTTGCTGATTCATGAGGACTGCTAAGAGAAAGCATGTGTGACATCTTTTACAGAGTGTAATAAAAAGAGGAAAGTGCCCTGTGTGGCTGGAACTGCAGTTCTGTGGTCTGTCTCTGAGATGCTCCATTAGCCTGCTGCTGGCAGTGATGACACAAAAACTGGAGATCCCCAATTGTACCATTAACATGAACAGATTGAAAAAAAAAACCTGGAATGTAACAGGGAGCCTGTGCTTTTTTTTTTCTCTGCTTGTATGAAAACTCAGTAGAGGGGAAGGATGAATCTGTTCCCTTGCATATTGGCATAGGCTGCACAAAAACACAGCTCTGCTTTTATTTGGGTTCTCCCATATTATGTTAGATCTAGATTTCCTTTTTAAGCTGGAACCTTTGGATCTCTCTCTGGCTATATTTTTGGCTATGCCATTTGTGATTGACCAGATTACTAATCACGGCCTCTCACCTGTTTATTTTAAAACAGTGACTGCTGATGCTTCTGTCAGCCTTAGGGAAAGGTCTCTCCTTTGCCATAAATAATAATGGCCTGAAAAAAAGAAGTCCTTCCTTGCAGAAAGATGGATTACGTTCTTGTTTTGAAATGCAGTCTGAGTGGTCCTGATGTACTGAAATGTTACAGCTAATATAATCAGATGAGTCAATTTACAGCTTTCATACTACATTTTAAGAAACAAAACAAGCAGACAAGACAACAATAAATCTGCTTGGTGTCCCAGTCTGGTTGATGTTAATTGAATGCAGTTGCATTAGATAACTGGATGATGCAGCTTCCTAAAAAAAATAGGAAATGCACAAATTTTGTCAAGAACATGAATTTGTCCAAAGAAGAAGATAGACTTAAACAATATATTCTTTGGGGAAAAGGTCTGTGAGCCAATGAAGAAGCATAGCTGTGTATGTGCTACCCTTGGTACACAATACAAAGTTCTTAGTAGAATAACCTTGAATATTCTAATATTAGAATATGACTAGAAAAACTATTACAGTATTCAGGGTTCAAGGGAACAAAATAGAAAAGAGGTATCATTTGTGGATAAATTATTTTAGGAAAATAGGAATTTGCAATTTAACTATCCCAGTTAAGTGTATAAAATATATGACTTCTTTGCTTTAAAGGTAAAGCACTGCTTTAAGAGTATAAAACAAATCATTAACTTGGCATTTAGTAAATATGTCTGGAGATACTGGGATTTTGGCAGAGTGTAACTCCTAGAATAGTGTGAGTGTTTCTCTTTTGTTTATATGCCTTCATACAAAAATGGGCAAAACAAGTAAGTTGCAAGTGAAAGCAGAAGAAAACACATGGAGCTATTGAAATAGGTTAGAATCTGATTTCAGATGTAGGAATAAATACATACACATGCACACATATATATATCCAGATGTGTATGTGAATGCACACACATGTACACCATATATATGGCATATATGTAAGTGCTTATTTATGTATATTTTCATAGGCTTAAATAAAAGCAAGGGATGTCTAAGTCAGATACTAAAAGAGCTTTTTAATGGTAACACCTTTCTAATAGTAATGTGGAGCACTGGGGTCACCTGGGAAGGGTGCAGGTTTTCCAGTACTGGATTTTAAAAGCAAGCTGGATAAATGTATAAGGTGTGCCGTAAGTATTGCTAATCCCACTTTGGTATAGAAGAACAGACTAGGTATCTTTGAGGACTCTGTCAGCCAGCACTATTTCCTATGACTCCAGGATATGGCCAAAGGATAGGTTAGGTGTTATGCATCCACATCTGGGAAGTATAAGAAAAACAGCCTGTGATTTGCACTTACAAAGAGATTTATTACAGAGCACAGTGAACAGTTCTTACCTAACTTATCTACAAGAAGAGAAAATGTGGGTTTGGTGGAAATCCCTGGCAGAGCAGCCAAGCTCTATAGACAGAGCTGATGAACATATTTCTCCCCTGCTTTACTTCTTCACATTCCAACTTACATCCCCTTTACAGCCTTTGGCTAGGCTTTGTGTCTCTAAAGCTGTTAGTAAAGACAATTATCTAAATATAAATTACAGATGTACAGCTTTGGGACAGCACACTCTGAGTCAGAATCGTCTTCATACTGCTCTGTCACGTTCTTCCACCTGCATCTAGATTGCATATTGAGTCATATTGACAGTGTTGTTGGCTATAAAGTAAGAGACCTTCAGTAAAGGACATTTAAAAAAGAAATTGTAATTTTTCTCTGATCTTTCAGTATGTGTGTATGAACGGATATCAGATTGAGTAGATTTTAGACAATATGACAGAGGTTTTGCATCACTTACAGGATGCAGCCCAGCGATGGACCAAAGACTGGAAGCTGCAGGAATCACGTTCTACAACTGCTTTGTTGCCATAGGCAATTCACTGTTAGTCTTGCCTCAGTTTCCGCATCTTTAAAACTGGGATGATAAAGGTTGTCTGCCTCACACAGGGAGTGGAATGAGCATAATCAGCTATTTAACAGCATTTAGAAAATACAGTATGATATACCAGTGCAGAGTTGTATTCAGATCAGAGAACCCTTATTGTAAGATCATTAACATCATGCTTTGTTATATTTTATCGACTGTTATTAGATGTCAACATGAGCCAAATAATATAATGAGTAATGAATGGGAAGTGAGTTATAACTACTCTTTAACCAGCCCATTTTCAACTTCCCACGAATATGGATCCCACATGGCCATTGTCACAGCCCTGCATCAGTGGTTTCTCAACATACACCAGAAAATTGTACCAGGCACGTGCTTGTCAAGAGTTTGGATGTACCTCCATGTGGCTATGCCCTGAGCTGCTGCTGTCCTTTCTGTCTGTCACAAACATATCTTTCCCCTGCATTGCTGTATGAATGAAGCCAGGGACTGGCTATAATCAGGAGAAAATAGAAGAGAAGTAATCAGGACCTTTAAGAAGCAAAACCAAATAAAACAATACAGCCATATTATTATATAGCAGGGGATTCACCATGCATACATCCCTTATGTTAACATGTGATCACAAAAACCACAGCCATATTTGAATAGCCCATAAAAATGTCCTGTTACTTGCTTACCCCACATTACCATGTAAAGAATATGCAGGACAGTAGCTGATTTCTTTGTTTAGGGTAAGACAACAGTCTGCCTGGTTTTGTTTTTAAGCACTAAAAGTCTCATGACAAAGCACAGAATGTACAGTGCTAGAAGAAACCCACTGCAGTAAGTCACAGGTGTACCTTTTACAAGCAGTTGAAATGCATTTGAGAGAGGGCACTTATTCTTAAGGCATACATTTTCAGTTCAGAACCATCAGATAATTAGGCAGGTGTGTATTCAAAATAAGAAAACACCAGATTCCTATTCCTCTTACATTCTTTTCATAGGAGTGGGTTGATTTTCCAATTGTTCCTGAGATAAAAAGAGAAGCAGGGAATTCTCCTACTGTATGATGTGCATTTGATCTTTACAGGGTTTTGGGGTTTGCTTTCTATGAAAGCTGCATTCCAAGCAGTGCTTTCTGCTCATGAATATAGAATTACATTACTGTAAATGTTACACAGTACTTTACATTTTAATCGAGGAGCTGGTGTTCTACCTGGGTAAGTGCCCATCAGCATTAGATGTCACAATTAAAGCAGAGTGTCAAAACCTAATTTTCTAAGGCAAATGTTTAAAATCGCATGCATGCCTATTTTTGGATCAAAACCCCTTATCAAGCTGTACACTGGCTTTCCTAGCAAATCCGAATGTGCAGACCATGGCAGTATGAATCATCAGCTTGCCTCTGATCAGAATTCAGGGTGTATTCTGGTTTGTGTATAATACTAATTGAGTTTGGCTTAGCACCTGAAAGCACACACTTTATTTTGACTGCATGGGAATATCATACAAGGAAAGACTGTTGTATATTTCAATAAAATTTACTGTACATTTGAGGAAATCGTTAAGAGTAATTTTTTTTCTCAAGGCTGTTGCAAGGTTACATTTTGGTTCATGGGACATGAATGCTATTCCTAAAACTAAACCCAGTATTTCATTGTTCTGTAATATTCATGTCACAGTAGTACTTAGAGTCTCCTCTTGCTGTTCCTGTAAAATTCTTCCAAAATTCAGTGAATCATGTCACTATTTGCATATGCTTAGCAGATGGTTCCTGAGAGATGGCTGCTTAAACCACACTATATGCTCAGTTTGGGACTTTGCAATTGCTTTTTTTGGAAGCCAGGGGCTGCTCTGGTCCCTGGCAATTCTGCTAAGTTCAGGGAGATTGTTTTTCTGGTTTTTTGTTGGTTTTTTTTTTTTTTTTTTTTTTAAATGCATCCTCCTCTGATTTCATGGAAGGTGAATTAGTCTGACTGGAATGGAGAGGAACAGAAGTGCATGAAGATACAGAAGTCTTGGGAAGCTGATGGAGAATAATGGTGCGGAGGGGAACTGGGAACAGCAGGTGGGATATAACAGTAAGAGAATGAATCTCAGCCTTGAGGAACATATTACTTTCAGCAGTGGAAAATGAACAGGGAGATGTGTCTTTCACCACCACCACACATCACTGCTCTCTGTGTTTCTGTGTCTCCTGTTGCCAGAGAAAAGTAGTGACAGTCATAGTAAGGAGAGTGTTTTATTGTCCCTTGAAAAGTTTCCTTCTTGGCTTGTGAGGTCAAAGTCTGCATATTAAGACTTCAGATCTGCCAATGGGTCCTCTGACATTATACTGCATTCAGGAATTCATGTGGGGGATGGGAAGCTATTTTCTTTAAAAACAGCCCTGCTGGCCCCATTCCAGAATTATATACAGATATGTATTAAAGAGCATTCATGTTGCAGAGTCAGGCACTGAAATGTTCAGAAACACCTACTTTGAGATGCCAATACGACCTTAATTTGGCCCCAGTGTGAACATACAGTTTGCTTACATGGTAACGCATTAGCTTCTTTTAGGACTAAGGCATTCCTTTTTAGCTGTGCGGGGTCAATTAAGGAAGAAGTCAGAGTTGGGTATGGAATGAGTCTATTCCCTGGAGGCCAGACCCTGTGTCTTTTGCTGTAGGTGCTGGAATGTAGCTATGACTGGAACGAAGAGGAAAGACAATTTAAAGAAAAGACTCATGAGTTACGTAGCTGTATACCCTCCTGCAAATCAGACTTTGTCCTTGCCTCTCACTGCTTTGTCTGACTGCCTAAGAGCTGGGAAGCATAATTTTGTCTGGGTAAAAGTATGGGAGGAAAGGGCTTGAGTGGAGAAGAGCTGCAGTAAGGTGGGTTAACTCAGATTTGGCTTCTGAAATTTGTTATCTGTCTTCTTGTTGGGGCTGGGAGATCCTCGGAGTGAAAGAGGAAATCAAGATAAGCGACACTAATCCCTGGGTCACTGATCTGTAGCCAGAGGTCCAGGTGGTGTGGAATTGCCTGAACAGAGGTGAAACTGGATGCAGCTTGATAGAGAAAAGGGAGCAGGATATGAAGAGTGGCCAGGTTTTGGCACAATCAAGCTCACAGGTGGGAGAAAAAAGGTAATGAAAAAAGGAAACCTCCAGAAAGGTGGAGTTCAGGGTCAAGAGTGACTGCTAAACTCCAGCATCTCTTGGTAAAGCTTTGTAATTTCTTCTTCAGCAGTTTGCCATTGCTGAGGCTCTGCGGCTTTCAGCGTTCACTGGGGATACCACCAGCCCGCTGATGCATCAGCCACAGGGTATAAATAGAGAATAACCCGGGGCGGGGGGGGCGGGGAAGAAAAAGTAAATTAGTTCTTGTGAGGAAAACAGCGCCTTCCATTTACACTGACTGAGATGTTGTGGGTTCCCCTTGTCTCCAGTTCTTGGAAAGAGCCTACCAAGGGGTTCGCTGGCTCTCTGGGGACGCGCTCGGCCAAATCCTGTCCCCGTGGCGGGGCCACATCCCGGCTTCTGCCTGGGTGCTGCAGAAGGCATAGTTGTGCCCCATCAGACCCTGAGTTTTCTTCTCTTCCTTGCTCTGCCCTCGGTTTCCCTTTTCCCCTCCCCTCAGCCCCCCGGGGAGCTCTCACCGCCTTCGCCGCCCTCTCCACAGACAGCGGGCAGTGCCGAGCGTTGCGCTTCGGGGGGAGATGGAAAGGCGGGGAAGGGGCGGCGGGAGGAGGGAGAAGGGAGAGCGAGAAGCCCGAGGAGGGCGTCGGGGCCGCGGGGCGGCGGTGTTGGGTCGGGCAGCGCTGCCCGGGCACAGCGCGCCCGCCGCGCCCCGCGGGGGCGGCTCCGCGGGCATGGGCAGGGACCCGAAGGACTGGTGTGACATTTGGGGAAAACCAGCCAAAATCTCGGGGGAAAAAAAAAAAGGTAGCTGGCGGTGCTGGTGTGAGGCTGCGTAAAGTATATGGGTGTTACCCTGCCAGCATATCGAATGTGAAGTAATACAATATTTCGGCCCCAAAGATATGGTCAGGTTCTGCTCTTTGGGGTTTTGTTCTCCTCCCAGGTACAGGTGGATGTTGCTGCAGAGAAGAAAGGCAGATCCAATGCCATGGAAAAGCAAGGCGGGAGGCGTAAGCAGCCGGGGAGTGCCCAGGTACGGCACTGGAGTATCGGGAGTCAGAGGATTCCTGAGGAGCAGCGGCAGCAGCAGCAGCAGCAGAGTGTCTCTGAGCAAGTGTCAGAGTGTCTTGGCAACGGTACAAGATGTCTGCAACTTTCCTTCACTTATGCAGAAAACACGTCTTGTAGGCAGTGCAGTGGTGCGTGAATACAGCAGTGTAGGCTTGGGTTTGAAATATTTGCATTGAAAGCAGAGGCTTGTTTGGTCGGTGTAGGGAGACTGAAAATTTTGTGACAGAGGCTATGGCATTTCTCTCCCTGGCCATTAATTGGTTGTTACAAATCTGCAGTGCAGTAATTTTTTTTTCTTTCCCCTTCCTTTCCTCTCCTTCAAATTATTTATTCTAATAGTAATATTAGTTTTAAGTGGTGTAGAACATGAACTAGTTTCTTTGGTAACCAAGTCAGTTACACACCCACACAAAGTTAGAATCTGCTAGGTGCAGACATTTTCTCTTTTAGAAAAGATGTGGGTTTTGAAAACCACAGCAGTAGGGCAGCAATATGTGTTCTCATGGAGTAATTTCAGAATAAGTTCCATATACTGTATACAGATTTATATGTAAGTCCTGATCTTTTGTTTATACAAACACATGGAATTTGAATATATTACCTATACATTGATTTCTCCAGTGACTTCGGGATTATATACTTTCTTGTCCAAGTATTTCATCCTTCCCACTTTCTCCCTCACTCTTACCCACCTGTAGAGAATAGGTGGCTGTGAAAGAGTGTGCTGTATGGATACAGCATAGGTGAATAAGCCTGCAAATACATGCTGCATTGCTTCTTCCTTTATTTGGTGTAAGTAAAAATTTGCACTGTTCCTTAATTTGCCCCCTGAAATTATAGAGGTGAACTGCAGCAGCTAAAATAGATAGTATTAAACTAAAATAAAGTAGATAAATTCTTTCTAGGGTTTTAAATATAAAAGTGGCCTTTCTGTTTTGGTTGGATTTTGAAAATGAATAGGTACATGCAGGATTAAAACCAATTTGTGAATATGAATTGTAACAATTAATATGACTAATAATCCCTGTCATAATGTCTTGATCATGATCAGTAGTTCAGTTTACAGCAGAAGTAGAAGCTTGGAAACTTTTATTGCACTTTCTCTAGTGAGAGAATTTCTCAAATTCTGACAAAATTAAAACATGTATATTTTTAAACATACTTCTCTTCTTCCTGTATATGAGGCAAGAAGGCACTAGTACCTGAGAACTGAAAAGCAGTTATAAACAGAGGCGGAGCCTTACAAGGCCATTTCATCGTTGCTGTCTGAATGAAGTGTTAAAAAGGAAACAAACAATAAATAGGGAAGAGCAAATTAGAAGGTTTTATTTTCTTTCCTTTCCTGTTCTGAGTAATCAGTTACTATAGTAGGTATGTTTTTAGTCAAATATGGATTTTATGCTAATGCAATGCCTTTTAACCGCAGTTCTTCTGAAGAGGGAAAAGCTTGACACAAATACAGAGAGCACCTGAAAGTACTCTTATGCAGTACTTGTTATTTCGTAATACACCTTCCTGCGCTGCAACAAGGTACATAACAGGCAGTGCAGTTCTGCACTAGAAAACTGAAAAGGTTACATTTCATAGTTTACAGGGGCCCGATGAGGATCGAGCTGGGTCATGTGCAGTAAGCACTTTTTATAGTACTGTGTAGTTAAAATTTAATACGTTATAAATAAAAGGTAATGAAAACATTAGTGGTAAGGAAAACCTGACTTGAAGAAAACTGGCACTTATTGCTATTCTCCCGTGGGTCACTTATTGTCATCCCATGGTCACATCACTTTCCTAAGCCTGCAGGGAATGTTTCCCTCAGGTCCTCTGCACATTCTGGTGTCTCCTCCTGGTGCCAGACAGTCCTTTCTGCAGCATCTTTCTCAGGCGTTTCCTGTCTCTCATTGCCATAGAGACAGTGTGTGCCTGTGAGAGGCACTGCAGAGATGTGCTCTTTCGAGCCCAGGGATGACTGGAGAAGGCAGACCATGGGCAAACCTGTAGGCTTAAGGTGCCATGGAGAGCATTTTGTGGCCAGGTCCTGATCTGCACAGCTGTTTCATTATGGAATGGCAACAGACTCCAGAAATCCTCTGCAAGTGAAATGAGCTCATGGGGTGCAGCCAAAAGGCTTAAGGAACTCATTCCAATGCCCTGGGTCATCTGAGCCATGACCTAACACCATTTCTGTTAAAGATGATGCACAACCTTAATTCATATTCACAGTAATAACTGAAATAATGCATAGAGCAGGAAGGCTGGGCTTGTAATACAAGAGGAAAGCAAGGACTCGAGGCAGCCTTGATTTCCACCTCTGGCACAGTTATTCTGTGTGGTTCTGATCAAACTGTCTCTTAATTTTCTTCTCTTCAGAATAAGGGTATTATTTTCTTTCCCCCCTTTGTAGGGTAAGTGGAAGCCTACAGACATCATCCAACCTAATCTCCATGCACATGCACGCTGTCCAGTCACTTCCACATTTGCTTCACAACAGGGGACTTGCAGCCCCTGAGCAATTCTGCGTGTTCGAACACCTTTGGTGCCTTGCCATGGGCATGTAGTCTCCTGCATCTGGTATGGAGAGGCAGGTTCAAGGCAAGCTGCCTCGAAGCATGGTATCCTCAGCCCTGCTTGGAGGAAGTAACATTGGCACTTTGGGTCTAAACTGCAGTTGGAGTAACAGAAGTGTAGGTGCAAAATACTTGGTGACAGTATTTAATGAGAGTAAGCCTCGGCTTATTCCCAAACTTGAAGTAGCACCACTGTTGTAATACAAGTGTATACGGTTACTCTTGTGGTGGGCAGCAGCTATAGGGGCAGAATGTTGTTTCTGCTGAGCTTGTGCATGCCCTCTCCCATGCTTGCACATGGGAAAAGAAGTAGGGAGCAGGGTGAATCATGCCCCCACTTTCCCCACCTGGCCACTGCACTAGGGAAACTGGGGCAGCACACTGCAACAGGGACAGACCCCAGAACATGTGCAATGCCTATGTCCTGGCATCTGGTGCAAAGACCCTTGTCCTGTGCTGGCCAAGCGTTGTCCCTGATGGTAAGACAAGGTTAACAAACATGCACTGAGGCTAATAAAGCTTGACTCTCAGTGGGGCTAATTAGCTTCTCTACAGCAACACCGCAAAATGAGTGGCAGCTCCACAGCTGAATCACTGGGCACAGTCCCATGCAGAGCTGCTCTGCTTTCCCTGTCTGCTTGGGGAGACTCTCCTTGTGCAGCAGTGGCAAAGCCACAAGGACAAGGGAGGCAGCTTCCAGTAAGGAGTCAAGGTACAAAGGTGGTATCCATCATTACGGCTGTTTCTGAAATGATAGCTAAAAATAGCAAAGTCCATCATTTACAGATACAGTTTCGTACTGATATTCTAACACTTTCAACCCTGGTTAGCCCCATTTTCCTGCTTTTTCTTATTTTCTCTATCTCTTCATGAAACATGCCAGTGCACAGCAGCCCTTAAAAATGTGTAGGAATATGTTAGCATGTGGGCTGCAGTAAACACTGCTGTTATTGACAGTGAAGAGAAATCAGCTTGGAAGAAAACTTCATGTTAAGTGTACAAAGAAGCTGAAGACAACTGTGCCTGCAAGGTGAATGAGCCAAGGGATGTCTGGGGAGGGAATAAGTGTTCCAAAAAAGGAAGGGATGGGGGTCAGTTTCCCAGTTTTTATGCTCTCAGCCTTCTGTTATGGATTAGCAACTGAAACTCATGATACAGCCTTCATTTAGAAAAGTTCTAGTGTGAGCCTTTATTATTTTTGGGTTTGTGTCTATGTGCTTACATTGGCTTATTTACTGAAGCCACAACTGTTGTTCTCACCTTGAAGGGAAGGGATGGAGGATATGGCTCAGTCTCAGTCTGTGGAAATCCATCTGCATATCTGGTCCCTGGGTCAGGCCTGGGTTTCCTTTTGTTTGGAGTCTCTCAGTGTTTAAGGTTGCCAAACAAAACTAGCTCTGAAGTGAAAGTGCCTAATGTCACAAAGGCCTTGTAAGAGCTTTATAGTGCTTTCATCAAAACTTGGATTAAGCTCTTAATAATGGATTTTATGTGCTGCAAATACACTAACACACTTCTCTGAGACAGAGCCTGCTTCCATTACTCTGGTTCCTGTGGCACACAGGAATTATTGCCTCCCAGAGAAGTGTTAAGTAAAAGGTCACCGGGGGATTATCACTGTTTCCTGCACGGTTTTGCTAAACTGAGCAAGAGAAGAGGAGCTCCCACTGTCCTGCTAGGAAGCCTTGAGGAAGAACCCTGGTTTGTGCTTTGGTTTGAAGCTTCTTTTCAATAAGGAGGGAAAACCCCCATTGTTTTGCTGTATGTTTTTGTGGTATGAAGGGCTGTTCCATGGTTCACTTCCAACACTTCCAGCTGCTTTTGTGGAAAACAAGGCATGGCCCAGGAAGATTCACCTAATGTGAGGCTTTCTCTCTCTGCATTTCCCTACATGCTCCAAACACATTTCCAATGTGATTTTACTGATTGTACATTGGTTGCAAGAATCAACAGTAAGTTTAGTTGCGTGTACCTTTTGGAGTCATTGTATTCCTCATCTGCCTGCCTCTGTTGCCTTTTGATCTTGATGTCTTTTTTTTAACCCTGGTCACTCTCATCTTCCTTGAGATTAATGTGCTGTACTGGGAATTCTGGTTATTATTCACTGTGATTATTGCCTAATTGTGGTATATGCAAACCAGTGTTACCTCAGACAAGGTGTAACTAGCTTGTGTACACACATGGTTGGTGGCCAGATGAAAATTGCTTGACCTGTTGACATTTAATGATCTTAGATATGTATGTCCTGGAACCTATTGCAGATACATAATGCTGTTGTAGCAGGCAATCATAAGACATTTTCTACAGCAAATATAATACCTGAGACAAAGATACATATATTTAAGCAGTGATAGATTAAAAACTAATTGTGGTGCAATGCTGGTGCCATTTTAAAAGGTTAAACATTAAAAACTGCATTTGAAGCTTTCAAGCTTCTGTCATAGCAATTCTATCTTTGCCAAGTTGAAGGGCTCGCTTCCTCTTTAGTTTGCATTTTCCCATGTGCTCCCAAACACACAAGACTTCTGATGTACAGGAGCCAAGGTGCAGCCCCTGCCTGGGGAGGACCCTGGGTAGGGCAACGGGGAGCAGCCCGAGCCTGGGGGTGGGGAGAGGACTGCGAGTCACTGTATTTCTCATTCCTTCCAAATATGGTCCCTATCCTTTCCCTGAGAAAGTATTATCAAATCTTTGTGAGAGAAGTAAAGATCGTAAGCAGGCAAGTAGATGTGAGGGAGGAGAGGAAGGGAGGTGGGGAAAGCAAGGATAAAACCATTTCTCAGTCTAGTGTGAATGTATCTCAGGTCCATTTAACTGCAGCCTTTCTTCCTCCTCCCGGCCCAAAAACCTTCTCCAAACAATTTGTGTAGGAACTGGAGAGAGGTGAGGGAGACACCTTAGGAGTAAACTGAGTGTAAAGAAGTATGTGGAGCAAAACACAAGAGCTTGGGGAGAGGCACCAGGTGTAGTGACACAACAGTCAGGTGTCCTAGAGTAGGTCTGCAGCTGAGGATGACTTTCAAGTAGATAAAATCCTCCATCTAGACCTTTCCAGAATTGTGGCCAGGCATCCTTTATTTGTAATATTTAGGCTGAAGGTGTTGACAAGGCAGTGATGTTGGGGACTGCAGAAGAAGTCCGTGTCACAGAGAGGGCAAGGAGGACGTGTGGGACCCACACTGCTGAAGGTAAAACCAGGGAGTTTGGACTGGGCACCTGCAGGGTGGAGGAAATTGCCTGCTTGTTGAGTTGCAGATCCAACACATCTAGAAAACTTTTGCTTCTTGTAAGGCCTCCTGTGAGAGGCTTTATATTCTGTGACTCAGCTCCCATAACTGCTAAACAGAACAACACTGTATTTGTCAATGTCATGGGAGTTAGTGCATCGGTGCTGGAAAATTGCTGTGAGGTCTTTGGATGGACAGTACCACAAAAAGCACTTTAGTCAAAGGGTCACCGTCAAAACACTTAACCTGGTATCTTACCATTTATGCTTTAAACCATATTTTTTTAATGGCATGTTCAGCAGAATGAGCTAGTGATGCTGTTAAATTAAAAGTGACTTACAGTGTCTTTTCTGGTTTTGTGATTTTAAAAATGCCTGCTTGGTTTTGTGTGCTGGTTCTTTTCTTAAAAAAAAAAAAAAAGAAAAAAAAAAGGAATAATTTGTCTTTCTTTTTTGATTTCATGTTTGGGAGATGTAATGTTAGACCTGGATGAAAATTGGAGGTTTTCTTCCGAACATTAACTTTTATCCCACCAAGAAAAAAAAGATGAATTATCAAAATTTTTAAAAATAAATTCTGATAGGCAACAATGAAATGGGCATATAATACAGTTTCTGAATTACATTTTTTCTAATTTTTTTTGGCTGCTGATAGTGATACTGTCATTATTCACCTCAGCTGAAGCCAAATGTAGGCCTTGCAGGGAGTGGGAGAGGGCTGTTTTCTAACAGGGAAGGCGAGGCTGCTCAGGAAAATTGGCCTAGCCAAGGTGGACATGGACCTATAGCTCACAACAGGGAGATGTGCCAAAACAGCAAAATGCAGCCAGACTGCTACAAAACATAACCATTTTGTGTCAAAATAAAATATCTACACCTGAATGGGAGTACTGTTAAAAGTTCTTGCGATTAGTGAAAACAAAAAAGTATCATCAGATATCCTCCTCCCCACCAGTATTTTATTATGTGGGATATGCATTATCCACTGGAAAATATTTCAAGTATAAAATTTCTAGTTCATTTCTGTGTAGGATGAATCCAAAATACAGTGGGTCTAGTGGCTGGCTCTTAACCCCTTCCATACTTTAACATATTTGTTAGTTGCTACCGAGAATGAGTGTGTTCTGAAGTGTTAGCTCCCTGGTAACAGCAAGGGGTAATGTTATGAGAAGCAGTTTGCTAAATTAATAGCTCTGTATTTCAGTGAATAATATTTTAATATGTTACCTTACTCTTTCTATAATTTGTTCAAATTAAGTTGGATTTAATACTGTTTGGCATGATACAAATCTCAAGTGAGGCCTATGCAACAAGATGTGACATTTCACATATGTATGTATGTAATATAATTCTATGTTTAAGGGAATTCTGTTAAATTTAAAACCCAGATTTTACCCACCTGATATGCAACACACTAAAAAAAAAAATCTGAATTCTAATTCTACCTACATATCATAGCTGAAAAACAAAAAAGAAAAAGTGATATGACACCTAGAGTACACCTATAATGATTTAATTTGCTGCAGAGTCATATATCAGCAAAATGATAACTAGCCAACCCTTTTGTCAACAGAGCACTATTAAATTTATCGTTTGAGTTGGTAGGCAAACAAGAGAGTTAATGAACCAGAGACAAGTTGGTCATGATGGGCAAGAATTTAGGGATTCTGCCTTGCCTTCTCCCTTGTTCATCCTTTCATACCTGTGCTATTTTGTTTTGGCACCAGTTTTACTCCTGTTTTACACTTGTCTTGCACTGCAGTAAATAATTACATAAAGATGAAGACAACTGCAAATCAGGCTTGACATATTTCACAGAGCAAATAGCAGGAACCATAGTTAGGACTCCTTAGGTGCTTGCTCTGGTTTTACTAATCACTTGCCATGTGACCTTGGACAATTAAATTTTCTATGTTCCTGTTTATCTAACTGTACTACCTCCCGGGGTGTTATTAGGTGTAATTTATCAATCACTCAATATGCCCTTATAAAATATTTTGAAATCTCTGATGAAAGAGACCAGGTAAGTGCAGAATAATATTTAGAAGGATAACATACCTATTAAACTTGGTTTGTAGCCTCTTTGATTTATGAGGCTTTACCAACAGAATTTGATCTAAAATATGTAGCAAGTAGAGATGGAGAAACCCATGATCTTGATAACCCTCTCCTGGTTATTTAAAAACATTAAAAATTTCAAGGAGTGGTTAATGGGTCTCTTTAGGCATGATATGACATTGAGTCTTTCAAAGAAGCTTAAATGAATTAATATTTGCATTAATATTTATTACTCAGCAAGGTATTCTCAATGTTTTTAACTTGCAAGCCAACTATGAAAAAGCAGGTGGATTTTTAAAAAAAAGTCTGTAAATACAGCTTGTCAGAAAAGACAATTTCTTCTTATCTTTTAAATGAAAGTTTCAGTCACCTTGGAGAGAAGCAGAATTTGCAAGCTGCTTGTCTGAGCTCATGCATTTCTGTGACTGTAAGGTTTAAGATTGCAAGTCTCACTTGAAGTAGGCAAAAAAGCTTTTTTTGCTAGAAATTATTTCTTGGATGTAGGACATCACTTTCATAGAATGTAATTTTCTAAATGGAATTATTTTCTAATGAAGATTATTATTTTTTAATAATCATCATTGAAAATTTTCTGTCTAGACTACTCCGTAGCACATAATAAACTATAAATTCTGTCCAAAATAATAAACAATAAACTCTCTCTGAAGTTTCATGCACTGGAGACTGTCCATTACTTTCCTTACACCAGCACACACTGGGATGGTTTTGCAATGGCTGCTTTGAAGTTCACCCTAAGGAAAGTGAGAGCAGCTGGAAAACTAACCCTGAACTCACAGGTGCCAAGGGAGAGCAGAGCAGAATCTAGAGAGGTGATGAATGCAGGAAGCAAGGTGCAGGTCTTAATCCAGATTTTTTATTTTTTTAATTGGAAAAGTACCCCAGCATTTTGGGGGAGGAAAAGAGCAGAGCACTTTGCGGACAGCCTGCTGGACACTTTACACTGTAAAGAGATAGTGAAGAAAAAATGGATGTGCAGCCATCAGGGGCCTTAGCTGTAGGAGTTGAAAGAACTAATATTTTATAATGAAGAAAGTATGGAGAAGTATGTATTGTCCATAAAATGACTCAGGACATGATGTTAAGACTGCACATTGTTTCATTTAGAAATCAACCCTGCATGCTAAATTGCTGTGATAACATAATTTCTTTCCTGAATAACAGGGCATTTCTCTCTTCAGAAGTCACACCACTGAAAAAACTCAAACAACAAAACCCCAGCCAACAAACCCTTATTTTGTGTATTGCAAAATCCTGTATTCTTGGATTCAGGGAACTTGCTTCTCCACCCAGGCAGAATAGCCGGGAGCCCAGCTCAATACCAGGCTCAGGCTGCTGACCCAGCTTTTCTTCAGTGAGCACTGCAGCCCTTTTGCCTCCTACTCCCATTCCAAGCTGCAAACTAACAGGTTTTTTTTCTCCTCTGTCTGTAAAGAAAGGAAGCAATTGAAAGGCTGTTGTACCTATGCTGAAATACTTGTGAAGAGCTGGCATATTTTGGGATAGGAAGGTCATCATAGTGCATAGACATAAGAAGAGAATTAAACTGATGTGAGGGTGATTTTTGCAGTTTGCTCATTCTTAAGCCGAAGGCACATATTTATCTAGACATCTGTTCTGGAAATACCATGGTTTGTCTTTAACAGGAGCTTAATTTTGTCTGATTTCCACTGGAAGTTTTAAAACCTGGCAGATGAACGATTCTCTACTGCCTCGCACTCTGAGTAGTCACTAAGGCTTGCAGAAAACACTCCCTTGTGCTATCAAATCTGACCCTGTCATTCACCTTTGTGGCAGAATTTCTGTCTGGCGTATGGGCACCACCTTATTTTTCATTCTGCGAGGCAAAGGAGGCTCAGACCACAGAAGAGGAGTCACAGGTTTCTGCTCTGTCCTCAGTATGGCATATCTTTATGGTTCTGGTCTTTTTCCTCTAAGCTGGGTGAAAAGTGGTTCACCTCTGTGTGAACTTGTGTTCAATCATCACTAAGTCTGGTTTAGAGGGCACAAGGTAAAGTCTCTCGTGGTTTCTTTGGGGATACAAGGCACTAATAAAGACTGTCCTTACAAGTTAGAAGCTTCGGAGTGTTGGTGCTACTAGGCTGCCACATTCACCTCCTTAGAAGTATCATCATACCTGAGTGGCTGACGACCATATCTGCAGTGAGTAGCCACCATGGATGGTTGAGCACAGGCAATTTCTTTTATTATACAGCTTCCCAATGCAGGAGGTAGTGGAGGCCTGAATTTCCATGGAATGAATGCACTTTTGCCCCATTAGCTGACTTGGAAAGAGATAACTTTGTGGGTAGAGCAGTGGTGTCTGTGAGCACAATGTCAGGCCTGATGAGGCACCCTGTTCCAGGATCCCTGACGCAGGGTTAGTAACACTAGAACAGAGGAAGTTGCTCTGCTGTTGGCTCACACTCCTCAGCTCATCATTATGCCAGTTTTTTTATCAGCCAAGAAGTTGTAGAAAGAAAAACCCTTTGAAAAACAAAAAATATTCATCAATAGTTTATGCATCGGTTGTGGAATACATTATTTGTGAGCATCACCGCACTGCTGTGTTTGGAAGAGTTATAAGCCCCTGGCTTTGCTTACTAAGTCTGGCCAAGTCTTCCTTGGTTGTTTCCATTCTCTCTGACATTTCCTTTTTCCATTGCTTTATTCATAAGGAGGTGATTTTTATCGCTCTCTGCTCAGTAATAATGTGGTTCCTCTCCTTCCTGCAAGAAGAAATTTCTTATTCTTTTTATTACGTATAATCATTCTTTCCTTAATTTATAGCATGTCATGTATTATTCAGTGACATCTCTTGGCTCTGATTACAGGTTCTATATAATCTTACACACTTCAAAAATGATTGTTTAAATTACAATAAAATAATATCCAGCTCATTTATCTGCTGAATTTGTCTTTCATTTGCAGTTATCAGGGCCAATGTTTTATATAAAAGAACTTTCTTGAGGAGCCTTGCAGGGAGGTGGAGCTAATGTGCTGGGATTCCTTGAGAAAGAGAAAGAAACAGCTCTGGGAAGCACTACCTGCCTCGTGGGAAAGATATTGAGGTTTGGAGAGAAATAGCACAGAATCTGTGAATCACTGGAGGCCTGAACCAAGGTGCCGTGAAGACAGTGGGAGCAATGTCAAAATGATGGCAAATTGTGATCTCAGCAAGTTTTTAAATTCTTGTGAGGGTAGAAAATGGAATTAAACATTCTTGGTCTACTTACCACCTACAGACAGTCTCAGAGCTCATCCTAAGGAACATGTGAACAGTAGGACCCTTGTGTCTCCATTCCTCTGATCTCTGGTGACCTGAGGCAGCAGGAGGTGAGGGTGGTTAGGTTAGGTTCGGTTCGGTTCGCTTTGGTTTGATTTGAGAGCGGGAGAAGACACAAACAGGATGTGAGGCCAAGGGAGGGGACTTCACTTTTAGGAAGTGGAGAAATGAGGAGAGGCTTGAAAAGCTGCTCTTCCTTGACCCTGATGAAATTAATTTTTACACTTATTCTCAAGATCAATGAAATCATCTATGTTGTAGTATTTTCCCATCAATCCAGATAGAAATTGCTTCTATTAATAGTTAGGTATTGTGGTAGTGTTATGCAAACCCTGTTGGAAATTGGGCTTCTGTGGTCTTTAGCAGTGGAGACACACAGGGGACAGCATACCTGTTCCTTTTAAATCCTATTTTCAGATGAAACTTGCTAATATTTCTCTTTACCCTTTTCCTATGTATTTAGAATATCTCTGGTCCTCTCCTGGATCCGAGCTACCTGCTGTCTGTCTGAGAGAGAGAATTTCCTGCTGTGAGGTTGAACAAACAATAAACTGCAGAGCAGTCATGCCTGGGCTAAACTCTGAAACAAAGCTACTACAAGTGTCCAGGCTTTTCTCTTTCTTTGTGAAGACCCACTGACTGAAGGGAAGAGACCTTTGAGGGATTTTTCAGAATGCTGTCAGGACTGAGTACCATTTGTGGGAGTTACTGGTCTAAGGTGGATACCCCTTCAAGTCCCTGGTCCTTATGAAATAATCCAAGATGAATTCAAATGAACTCATCTCATTTCCCTGAAAGGTCTATTTTTTATTCCTCCTTCAGTCTACCTCCACTTCAAAAGAGGTTTCTGGACACTCCTGCAGCTGGAGCAGCTCTGCTGGCCACCTCTCTGTTTGTCAGGAGCTACTTCATAGGGAAATCATTCCTTTGTGCCTCAGCCCACCTCCCAGCCAGCTCCAAGTTCAGGTAACTTGAAGTGAATGCAAATCCTGCCCAGGAGTTTCTGTTGTCTAACTTCATCTTCTCAAGCTAGTGGTATGTCTAGGCCAAACTGATATCCATATTTTGTATTGTGGGTCCCTTTCTAACCCATATTGTAGAAACACAATGGCACATACCAAGGAGCAGATGTGTCTCTTCTGGAGTTACTCCAATCTGCTACAAAGATGGTGCTGCTGTGTGATTTCTGGCCAGATGTCCAGATTCAACTTCAACTTTCTCACTTCTGAGGGAGAGGGAAGGTGCTGGGTGTCTGTACCTAGTCTGAGCCCCTTAGCTTATCCTTTTTGGAGTCACTTGGATTAAATGCAGGTTCAACTGTAGTGGGTGAGCCCTCCCCAGCTTGCGTTCCCGGGATGGCACAGAGACTACTTCTAACATTAAATCAATTCCTATTAGCAAAACTGCCTGCTGGAAGCTTTCATTTGCACTCTCAATGCCAGGGAAAATAACATATTTCTTACCCTCCTCTCACAGACAGTTTCTACAGACTCTTTTATCAAGTAAAAGCAAGGGAGGGTTTTTTTGTTGTTGCTTTTTGTTGAAGATTCCTGACTGAACACCCGCAGTACCCACTTTTCTCTCTGGTTAGGATCCAGCACTGCAGAAACTCATTTTTACTATACTTCAGCTGAAAACTTTAAAGACTGCAGACAGGAGTTGGAGCAGTCTCTGGATGCTGATTCTTGTCAGGTTTATAGATGTATTCCTAAGCAAGTCGTTTCTGCTCTCTGCAGGATGTTGCTTCCATCTCTGAGGGCTAGGTTATGTAAAAATAATGTCAGAAGCCTGCCTTAACCTGGCAAAAAAAGGGGAATAACGATTGTTCAGTGAAATGCTGCCTTTTCAATCAATCGTCCTTCCTAATTAGTGATGCATGGTGGAGCTAATCTTTCACTAATAATGAAAAAAAAAAAAGGCAATTTTATTGATGATTGATGGGAGAACACCTGAGTACCTTATTAAAAGTACCAATCAGTGCATCAAGAAGGGGTTTAATAAAAAACATTTATTAAAAAACTTATGACAGATTTTTCAATATGAATATAAGCTTTATATCTAATGTAGTCTGGTGCAACTTGTGGGGAGAGGCTGCTCTCACCAGCTTTATTTCATGCACTAGGAAGAGTTACTGTGGACCTCAGCAGGCCCTATTGGAACAAATGGATTTCTCAGTGTGCAGAAAAACAGAGTGGGCCAAGTCAGCCATGAGGTGTGGTTTTACAACACTAGGAATGAACACAAATGTGAGTTGATACATCTTAGCACAAACACTGATTGTGATTTATAATTCACAGAATCACAGAATCACAGAATATACTAGAAGTCACCCTGCACAGGACCACCCCCATTTAGTTGGACACAGTTCTTTCTTTTTTAACAATTCCTCATTAGTAAAAATCCTCATTTTGAGAATTGGTACAAATGAGTCTGAAATTGCAGGCCTAAAATGTTACACTAGCTTGCTGTAGGAAGTATTTCCTGGGTTAAAAGGCTCTTATTTTAATGCAATATTATTATTGTTTTGGTTTTGACCTTGGCAAAATGCCAAGCCTCTCAGAGCCACCTAGAGTCTCAACAAAGGAGTGAGGGGAAAAAAAC
>JAWWEU010000001.1:105912396-105944385 GCA_035583155.1 Acropternis orthonyx | reverse complement strand
CCCTGAAATGTGTGACCCATCTGCCTTAACTTGTAATTTTTAGCACTTATGTATTAGTTGAAAGATGGTCACAGATCATATTTGTGAATATAGTTTAAACATAATAACATGAATATTATGGAAAGATTATCTCATCATCTAAAGGTAATAGTCAAAAAAGAATGTATGGATGTGCCATATTTTCAAATCAGTTCACCTTTTCAGAATAGCCTGTGGTGTTTTAGAGTTGTAATGAGGAGTTGTCTTCTCAGCCCCTGTGAAAAACAGGTCATCTTTCACATCCTGTGTTGGGAGACAATCTGGTTTTACCCCAAAATCTAGAAACCAATGAGGGTTTTCTTTGAACATTTATTTCTCAAATCTCTTTTATTGTTGTTTGCTTGTGTGATAAAATTGTTTTGAAAAATCATCCACAGGCTTACTGAGGTACTTAACCATATGCCTAATGGAGAGGGTATCCTATGTAGCCATCTAGTTAGGTCTGCCTTCAGCTGGGAATGTGTTTGTACTGTGGGAAGAACTGGTCTTCATCCTTCATATTTAACGAGAATAGGGATGTTTGCAGAAAAGACAGCCCTTTGCTTTAAAAATATTTAGTCTTTTTGTCCCTTGATATAACAATTTCCTCAGTCTTAGCAGAATATTCCCTTACAAGAGTAAAATGTGGCGTATTTTTGCACATACATTCAAGCAAGATTTCTTGTTTTAAATGTCATTTAATTTGTCAACTTTATTGCAGAATGGGGAAATGGTGCTGAATGCAGCTGTCACCTTCAGTGCTTGGCCTTGGCAGGTTTTCCAGCAAGAATGAATTTTGCAGCTTGTCTACCCTCCAGCCTTTAGTTATCTGGAACTGCTTTTTACCATTATAGCTGCTCAGCTGCGATTAAGAGGGCATCTGAGTATTTGGGAATTCCTTGGACCATTAGTCTGAGCAACTCTAATTACGGTAGGAAAGGTTCTGTCCTTTTAATTACCTAGAAGAAGTTTATTTGAGAGGAAATTATCTTTTTTGTTGGGAAACTTCGTCTTTGTAAACACAGTATTTCAGCGACACAATGGTAAGTTTTACCTAGAGCTGGGCAAAATCCATCAGTTTTGTGTCAGCGGACCGTTTTTGACAATTTCCACCATTTTATGCAACTCTTATGTACCCGAAGCTTCTTGCTCTTGCCCATACACATCATGCCCAAAAAGGTGTTGCTGGACACAGACCCCACCTCTCCTCACCAATCCAAGACTGTACAAGTTAAAGAAAATTCCTGCTGTTCAGGAAAGACCATCTAGCTTTTGATTTTTATTACATGTGCGTTTTTTTCGTATTCCTCCAAGCTGTTTCTGGCCAAAGGCAAGACTTTTGCTTTCATTATGATGACTGTAAAGAGTTTCTAAGTCTCCAAAAGACTACTTAGAGGAGCCTTCCCATTGGCATCAAATAGCTTTAGATCCAGGGAGGCTCATTCTGAAGACACCAAAACCAATTCAGGCTTTTTTTTCAAATTCTACATTGTAATATTGATGTTTGAAACTTACCTGCTTCTTCCAGACTGTTTTTCCTCAGTTGAATTTAGAATTACTAGTTTCTTATGCTATAATACATATCATTATATATATATATATATATATAAATATGTAAAATTGATGCTCTAGAATCACTTGTAGGAACCTTTTATCTTGATATGCTTAGTAGCTGTAAATATTGTCAATCAGGTTTCTAGTAGATAATTATACCAAGACTGTTTAGCATGCGTTTCTCTTGAGTACTATTTATTACAAGTTCTGAGTCTTAAAATCACAGGTTTCTTTTAGAAGTCATTAGCCTCATTGTAGAATGACTTTTCCTGACAGAATTTCCTGCAAGTCCTGAGTCATTTCTCACTGTTTCAGTGATAATGAATTTTGCAAAAGCAGTTCATTCTGTGCCTTTTCAGTGTACAGCTGTCAGCCAGATATCATCTGGACAAAATGTTAAATAAGCAGTATTATGAAAAAGAAGAAAAAAAACTTTGACAACAAATGCAAGCAGCCTCTGCTGATCGGACTGGTGGCAGCAGGGCAGTGTGCATCCACAGCCACTGCACAGTCACTGTGGTGTTCTACCACACCAGCAGGAGCCACTGGGGCTTTGAAAAGGAAGGTCAAACATGCTTCTCACTGTACCCAGGGCAGCTTTTCCTAAGTAGTGTTCTTGATCTGTCCTCCATGTTCTCTGACCTCTGTGGTGGTGCATGACTGGAGATGAGGTTTTCTAGCTTGAAACCAGACTGCAGTGGTTTAAGAGGGATATTTGTGTGTTCTCAGGTGACTGTAGAGTCAACAGCTTTTCTGATGAATAGAATGATCACACAAAATGATAGTTCTGCTCTGCCAGCTCCAGAATGAATGTCTGAAATAGTTCTGTAATTTGCTGGGTTCCATGGGTCTGGACAGTCAGCTGTGGCTGGTGACACTGGCTGTGCAACAGCAATAACAAGGGAGAATACGAGAGGATCTCCACTTTTACTAGAGCATAGTAGTCACAGAGTATATGAAAGGTAGGCAGCAGTTTATCAGTAAAGTTGCCCTTACAATGTTGTCATGTGTGTCAAGGAAACTCATGTCATGGACATATTACA
The DNA here is from genome assembly GCA_035583155.1 of Acropternis orthonyx. NCBI lineage: Eukaryota > Metazoa > Chordata > Aves > Passeriformes > Rhinocryptidae > Acropternis > Acropternis orthonyx. The sequence goes on along the minus strand of JAWWEU010000001.1, from coordinate 105,941,770 downwards.
GATGGAAGAGATGAGAATTGGCTCTCCTTTCTACCTGATGGGTAAGTCAGGAGACAGAGAGAAAACTGCCATATTGCATCTCAGTGACAGGTTGGTTGGACTTACTTCCCACAGGAGAAAGCCTGCATTGCTTAATTTTTGAAGTGTGAAGAAAAAGTCCTGAGTTTTGATTGTGTTGGGCAAAGAGTCTGAAATGCACCTTCTTTCCCAGGTCAGGGAGCTCATGTCTACCTGGTCATCAGTGAAACAGTGTACCATAACCAGAGGATGATCTGGATATATCCATGTCTGAGTAGTGACATCTCATGGGCTGCATCAGTATGTGACCACCTGACATCCTAGATGTTAGAGTCACCCTCACCTGTGTGGTGTGTGCGACTGCTCACTTACTTTAACCCCTGCTTAAAGCATTGAGTGTCAAACTCGAAATAAAGCTGTATCTTTGCTTGGAAAATATTTTTTTTTCCTTTCAGGTAATTTTTATTGCTAAATCTAAACCATTGCAAAGGTAGATGTGTAATCCAAAACTGGTATTTGGGGAGCCATTTCATGTATTTCCATCATCTGTTTCAGGACAAAATGTGTTGTCCTCTGTAGTGCACCCAAATATCTCAACTGCCCACACAGGGACAAGATCCACTGAGTATGGACTAGACTCTTACACAGCTTCATGTGATAAATCTTATCCTTAGTGTACTGGCTCTCAGTTGGTAGAAAATGTTGGTACAGCAGGCCAGGGCTGGAAAACATCTAATATCTACCTAGCTATCCTTATCCACAGCCTAACACATAAAAATAGTTATTGACATTTTCCTTTCTGAGGAGGACTCATTCTTACAGAGAGCTGACACTCTCCGGTTGCTGAATGCTTTCAACAGCAATCAGGGGTTCTGTGCAGTGACAGGGAGTATACACAGCCCTCCCCAGGATCAGGCATTCAGTGATCTCGTGCTGCTTCTGACAGCTCAAAGCACCTCTTGTAATGAACGGCCAGAAAAGTTTGGAATTTATGTATAAGCAGGCGGAGCATAAAAGCACACTTCCAAGAGCAAGGCCTAGTTTTTATGGCTGTAAACTAGTTGATTAAATGTTAATCCTAACCATGTGAGACCTGGCTCACCAGAGGTGTGATTATTTAATATGTAAAAGTAACAGCTTTGGATATGTAAAGAACTGCAGATTTAATTATAGGCAGATCATGCAAACTACAGTGATGGATTACGCTGTGATTGTGGCCTGTGTAATGTCTGAGTCCCAATGCAATGGGCTAGATGTTCATCTGTACATCTTGTGTTGTCCCTACTACATGGTAGGTATGTTCTTAAAATCAGGCAGAGTGAAACAGGAACATGCAGCTATGTAACATGACCTCTGAGTGCCATCAGCAAATTGGCATTACAAAGCCTATTCAGTTAATTACAACTTACCAAACAATGGGCATTTTTATGGTGAAAATGGGCCCCTTTTTTCTGTGAACAGATGAACTTTGCATTTTTCAACAAGTTTTTTTGAATTTCTGATCACAAAGGCAACTACTTCTGTCCTTTTATAACCATAAAACTTATAGGTCAATTCATTGGCAGAAAGAGGAGAAATCAACTTATTTTGTTCCTTGCATTGTAGCTTGCCCTCTCTCTTCTGGACTTAAAAGATATAGAAGTGGTCTGTCAATAAGAATTAGTTCTTCTGTTGTATTTAGGGCAATTCTTAAAAAAGCTCTCTCTTTTCTACCTTTAACTTAATTTTGCCTATCTTAACCGAGTTAATGACACAAGTATAAATCTACAGGCAGTCTTGTTCTATCTGAGTCTGCATTTTTTATTGCATAGGTAAGGGAAACTCACCCCAAAATATCAGTTTGAATCATGAGTATAGAAAAGAAACTGGCTGGAGAAGAGGGCAGAAGACTTCAGAGGCACAAAAGGCCACTGCAGAAAGCAAGGGAGCAGTCTCTTTTCCAAGTGTGTGGTAGACATAACAAGAAGTAATAAGCTTAGCTTGTAGGAAGATGGTAAGAAAACATTTCTAAACAGAAAAAAAGTGAAAGACTGAGATACATTACCTGAGGATTATATTATTTGAGATCTGTAAGAAGAAATTAGATGGTTACCTGCTAACCATGAGATAGATATGGTTAACTGGGCATTGGGATCTGAGGTCCCTTCCAGCTCAGTTCTGAGTTCTGTGGTGTAGAGCTTCTTCCTTGCCATAAAATCATCACTAGGTGGATAGAGCCAAATGAACGAAACCTGTTGATTGACGTTTCCTTTGTGGTACAGTGGCCTGTTTGGGAGCAGACAACAGGAACTGGGGTGATGGAGAGACAGTGTGGCAGCAGGAGCTCACTCAGTGTGTGCTCTCAGAGCTCCAGCTATGGCTGTGGCTTCTCCTGGTCTCTACAGCACCTTCTCATCCCTGTGCCTCAGGCTTAGGGGATGAGGAATTGCATGTTACTGTACATGTAAGTCCCCATTTATCAAGCAGAGCGTTTACTGGCTATCAGCAAGCAGATTGCAAAAATGTTTATTTTTTCTGAGTTGTCTTGCTTCTGAATTTTCTGCAACTTAGATTTTATGTTGCTCAATCAGCAGATCTGATGGAGGAAATCTGCACAATTAAGATGATAAATTTTTCATGCCATCTGTCTTAAAGTATATAAAGTATACCTGTTCTGCCATGAATGATTACTACAGATGATGAATCAGCAAGGATGGGCCCATGTTTAACACTTTGGTTTGTGATTTTTGTTATAATCTCTGACATGACTGATTATGCTATGGCCTAGAGCAATTTATTGAATTAATGAATTACTTACTAATACATGAGTGTGATTAATTGAGATGCCTGTTTGGATCCTACTCTGTGTAATGAAGCTTGAGCACTGACAGGTGCAGCCTGTGGGCCTGTTTCTGTCTTCCAGGAAATGACAGGAAGTCATGGAGATAATCCACACCAGCAAAAGGACTGTACCGAGAACACTCCCTTGGAGAAGGTAAACAGGCGCCTCTTAATTTAACAGCCTTGAAGACTTACCCCTTCCTACCATGTTCTCTGCCTTTTCCTCCTTCAGCTCTTACACTTTTATGCATTTACTGTGATTTATTGCCACCACCTGCAATGATCAGCCAATAGTGCCAGGACTGGCCTGCCTCTGGAAAGCTTGTGTGAAATTTCCTGAATGTCAGGTGCAGAAAAGAGTGACCTTGTATTGTCTGGTTGAGTTACAAATGCTCTGCTGGGGTTTGTTCTTGAATGTGGGTGTTTTCAAGGTTGATACATTAGTGGTTTGGGTATAAACAGCACTGGTCATCTGTTGGATGGTGACTCCTTCTGAGATAAGTTCAAGCGGCAACTGGCAGAAACTGAGTAGCCAAATATCAGACCCTCTCCTCACCTCTGCCAGCCTGTAGGGGAGGAAAGGAAATCTCCGTTTTTGTCAGTTGTGTTGTGACATTGCTTGCCCTGAGTACGCAGCAGGATGCCTGGTGGCTGGATGGACGGAGGGGTGGCGAGGTGGTACATCCCAGGATGGTTCCCATTGCGTTCCTCCTTCCCAGCCTGCCCTTTTGAGCCCAGGCTTTGCCACTGTGTGGGTGGCATGTGGCTGTGAATGAGAAACCCTTGCCTGGCTAAATTGCTCCCTGCACTGTTCAGATGAACCATGGAAGAGATAATCCAAAAAGGTCAGCAAACTGGGCTGTAGTCAAATTGTAGGTTTGATAGCTTCCCTCTCAGGGAGGTATTTGAGGCCTGCTTTGGTCGAGGAGAATGGTTTAAATTGGTTCAAAGGAGGAATCAGGTATTTGCATGCTTTGCTTGTGTGGCTTCTGGGAACTGAGGAGTGAAAAAGGAGGACAAAAGGCTGCCTGGCCTAATTTTTTTTGCCAATGTGAAGGATGTGTGTATGGTTCGCTGCTGTTTTGCTGAGGAACCAACTTCTGATAATGACTAGAAAGCTGCAGTTTACTGCTCTACAGAGCAGTATAGTTTTTTCTACAAAATGGGGCATTAGCACTTGGGACACCAAAAATGTCTCTTTTCTAGTCCCTCATTACAATAGCTTGACTTCAGTTTTGCTTTTTAGAGTCAGCAAACTAACTGTAGTAGAGCTAACTCTGATTGAAGGAAAGGATGCCAGTGGGGCTGCTGGAGAGGCAATACAGAGCGAGGCTGGTGTTAAAGCAGCAAGGCATGTTTGGGGTGTTTCAGTGGGCAACTGGGTTTTGATTTTAATTGAGAAAGCTGTTCTTCTACTGAACATATTTCCTAAGGTGCTCTTGGCGATCCATTTCCATAGCAGACCTGTTTTAAGCCTTCCTGAGGCTCTGATGTTGGTGGTCCAGTTGTAGTTTCTGCATACAGCAGTGCTTGTCTTGCCAGTCTGGCAACACAGACCCACAAATACCCGTGTCATGCCTGATCAGTGGGTCTGAAACATTATAGCTTATACAAATCAGTTGTGAAGGCCCTTTCAGGCCAGGACCCCATAGCTGAGCAAAATTTCCTGTGAATCACATCAGGAGTTTCTGCTCAGAACCCCCTTTCTGCTATGCTGGCTGAATCTCTGTGGGACTAAATGGCCTCCCAGTTCACCTGGCCTTTGAAGGAGAGTCATGGTGAAATGGGATTGGAAACATCACGGACAGTAAGCAGAGTGGCTTGTTGAGGAGCCCTCCAAATAGCCCCTGAGGGCAGCTGGGATTCATTGAGGATAACTAAGCTTGAGATGCCTGTGTGACTCACAGTGGCTGTTTGGGTTCCTGTCTGAGTATCAGGACCAAAAAATTAGACTCTGCAGCTGTTAATGAAATGATCTCTTGAGAGCAGCTTTGCACGTAAGGGATGCTTATTTTGTGTGTATAATTTGTAAGGCCATCATTAGCTTTTTTCTTGACCCCTATTCCCAGGATGGTGAAAAACAATTTCATTTGCAAACAGCAGATTTCAAGGTCTATGATTTGAAAAATCTTCTTGAAATGGTAATGCAAATACTGTGCACTGTCTCTGTGGCCCAGAGCTTGCACAGTAGCTTCCTTATTGCATTAGCACCACTGAGTATTCTCCTCCTATACTCATTCCCCACAACAGAGATATTGACAGAAAGATTCCTTTGAGTCTTTGAGTTTGCCTGGTTGTGGGAAAGAGTAGAGAAAGGTATTTGGAGCAGAAGAGTGGCAATAATTGTTTTTTCTATTGGTGTGATGTGCTGAACAACAGAATTTTTTTGCCCTTACCTATGTGAAATAGACATTGTGTAAACTTTTGGGCTGAACAAAAGATGCAGTTAGTCAGAGAAAGCAAACTCGGAGGGCATAATCTGGAGGAAAATGAGCAGAAAATGATAAACAGAGATGGGCAGTGGAGTAGAATGTCAGTCAGTTTCATGAAGCGTGTGGCCATCTGTGTTTGCAGGGGCTTGTATGTCCTCTGAAACGGGTGTGTGGCTGAGTGTAATCACTTAGTCTGTGTGGGTGACCAAAGGACTTAGTCAAAAAAAGTTCAAAGCCCTAACATCCCTCATTTTAAATGAAATACTCAGTTCCATTATTAAGATTTTCAAATGTCTATAGTAAAGCATAATTCTGAATAAATGTGTTTTGTTATTTTAATATCTATGATTTGAGGTTTTTGCTTGTTGAACCATTAAATGACTTGACTTTTCATTAAATGATATAATATTTCATAATTTTGCCAAGCTCAAGCATAGATGAAATTTGTGGGATGAAGTTCAGGAAAGTACATAGGAAAGAATATGGAGAAAGAGGAAAGGAAAACATGTTTGGGGACAGATAGTTCTGTAAGCTTTATTCATACCTGAAATACTTGTCCATGAAGCATAGTTGGGCCTGGGTTTTGAAAGCTGCATGGTCAAGAAGGAGCCCTTCTGGGATTTCGGGTAGGAAGCTGTTAGATGAAGATTATGCAATTAATCTGAGTGAAGACTGGGATTTCTGGATCATGTTTCTGAAGAACAGTTGTGATATGAACTAGGCTGTACTGAGACAGCTTCAAAATGCCCTGTACACCAGAAGTTCTGAGCAATTTATGTTTCAGAAACCAGGTGCTTCTAAAATTAGTGAAATTCAGTTATGCTGCCAGCTTCTCAGAGCAGACAGCATCCTTGTCAGGTGTATTGCTGTCATCCAACAGCTGTCTTGGACTCTAGTTACAGGTTTCCTCCTTGGGTTCTGGGTCACCTGAGTCCACAGCAGGAAGCTTGAAATGCTGACCTGGCTCATTACTCCAGAGGTGGACAGCCTGGAAAGCATCACATCTCCACTGATGAGGCTGCCCACCTCCAGGTTTGTCTCAAGTCCTTCAGTAGGAACCCTGACTTGGATCTGCCAAAAGTTCATCATCCTAAGATATTGCAGCTACAGGCCTTTGGCCCAGCGGGATGGCATTTACATTTCAAATGCTCTGTAGATCATAGTCCTTCTGAATGCAATGTTACCAGTTTCTGAAGGGCATTCTGAAGGGCTGGATGGCCACATAAGAAATTCATATGAGAAATTTCTTCTTTCTGCTGCTTGGTCATGAAAAAACACTTAAGTGCACAAATAAGGAGGTAAAAATTATGTTTTCTGCTGCCGTGTTTCTGTGGCATTTCTCATACATGAGGCACAGGTTCAAAGCATGCCTTGCACTGCAGTTTGCACTAGTTCTTGGTGGATCCTCGTCCCACTGAAACAGCTGATAAACTGCAGAAAAGCCACTTAAACATGTGACTTGACCTACCTTAGCTAAAGTCAGCAAAAATATTAAGAGAGAGAGGGAGACCTGAGACTTCTCCAAAGGTGACTCCTAAGTTCCTCCGCTCTCCTGGGACTTTCCTCAGCATTGTGCTTTTTCCAAGCTCTGAAGTGCAGCTATGTATTAAAAGCCCTACAGAGCCGGAGGCATTTTTTTCCCCTTGCTTTCATTGATTTTTCTTGACATGCTGATTTTGCTTTGCAGAAAGAAGTGCTTTGTTGTGGCCTGTGTCAGAAGGGGGAGTGAGAGCTAGTGTCAGCCACAGCATCTAGACCGACTGCTCGAAAATCAAATTCACTTTGCTTTCATGAGTGATCCTGCTGTGTGGGCAAGTGGGATATATTACTCCCGATGGTTGCAGGTTACACAGCCCAGAGTAATGGCATGGGTAAACTATGAAATAGCTGTCTGTATGATCAAATACAGTTAAAGATCAGAAAAACCAGTGGAAACCAGGGTGTTCAGGCTTGCAGTCAGATTTCTCCTTTCAGCCATGCCTACCCCCTGCAGTGTTCAGAAGTCAACCAGGTCTCTGAGCAGCAAAATGTTTCTTCCCCTCTCCCCCTTTACTCTGGTTGTGGGATGCGTAACAAGGTGGGTTACAGGTGCCCCCCTTAGTTCAAGCTCGTCACCCACCCTGTCCTGATAGGGAGGTTCCATCATGGACCTCCTCACTGCCTGAGAGAAGACTTTTCTCTGCAGGCCAGGGGAGGATACCTGACTGTGGTAGTGAACAATGTCCATTTGTCATCTGCACTGTGGCATTTATTCACAGAGCTCAGGATACCTGGCTGAGAGAAATCCAAGCCCAGATCTGTCTACCCAGTCAGTCTTCCACAAGGTTGCAAGCCTCTGTGTCCTGTCAGAGGATTCACAGCAATGCTGCTGTTGAGAAAAGAGCATTTCATCACAGTGCCTGATTGTGCTGCATAATGACAATATCCTGTGCTGCAGGGAACTCCCTTCTTCCTAAATCTCTGCAAAATGACTCAAGGAACTAAAAAGGCTATATTGCAGTCAGCCGGGGGATCACTACCATCTGACAGCTCTGGAGCATCTGCTCTGATTTTCTGTAGCACCCTTGATCTCTGCAGGTAAGCATGGAAAGAGACCTGGAGGAAACAGCCTTAGCAGTAGCTTTCCGTGAGGACAGATACGACCCAAATGTGAAGAGTTAGGAGGAAGGAGGAGTTGACACCCCATTCCCCTCCTCCTTGGCAGGCCGTGTTTCAGGGATGGGATGTGAAAACCTGGTTACATTGGCTGAAAATATGCTGCAGAATAACACACAGCCTTCTTGAGTGCTGGCTCTCTAATTGCCCATGCTGCCTAAATACCAGCACATTCCCTGGCTGGTTTGGCCCATGGCAGTTAATGCTCTCTGAGATGCTGCCTGGTCAGTTTGTGAAACAGCTGGTAGCAGTGACCATGTCCAAAAAGTGGCAGGGCTGTGATTGCACCAAGTTTGTCTCTCTGCACTTTGAGTAGCTCTCTGCTGCTATTCTGGCAGGCTTTGCACCTTCAGACACCCCCCTATGCCCTGACACCAGCCCCCAGGCAGGCAGTGAGTTCTTTTGTCTTCATGGCATAGGAGAGGCACTCTGATTTCACACCAAACTTCATGCCCACAGGTTATGCACCAGCCTTTCTGTGTTCCCAGAGCACTTCTCTGTCTTTAGTTCTTCTTGTCCCAGTAACTCTGAATCTCCTCTGTTTCCATAGTCATGATGGTCCAATTCAGTCATTTGCTCTGTACAGATCTGAAAGAAGTGCATTTGATTTGAGATTATGGACGGGAGTCCTCTCAAGCCTGAGTCTTTTCATTCTAGAGGGCTTTCATTCCACCTTTACTGGAGCAAATGAAACACACACTTTTTCCAGCTGCTGGTGTCAAGTAAGCACAGCACCCCTTAGTGAATATATAACCTGGGCAAAGAAAGGAAACTTTAGCTGTTGGACAATTCATGGCATCCTTGCAGTACTTCTCACTCTGTGTATGTAATACTTTTCTCAAATTTACACTGAAGATTTTCTTGGGGTGTTCTTTCTGATGCTGTTACAGATAATGGATAAGTAAAATGCCATTGCAGAGCATAAGCACAGCTCATGATGATGAGTTTTTGTAGCTGCTTCTTTTAGAGGTGCACTTGTTATGCTCTGAACTCCTCACTAAGCACAGGGGAACAAAGCATCTTCTCGAGTGCTGTTTTTTAACATTTAATTTCATCTTTACCATCTTCATTTCCAATTGTCATCATTTCTGGCTAACACAGCAATGCAGGAAGATGGGGACCTTTCTTAATAGTCAGCTATCATGTTTACTTGTGAAACTTTAGTCCACTCTGACTGTCAGGACCTTGTCTGAGAACTACTTCTATGTCCTGCTGTCTGTCTCTGCAAGGTAACTGTCCTTCTGTGTTGGCAGCAGCGGGTGCTGGGGCTCAGTGTGGTCCCCTCCCTGCTGGATCCAAAGGAGTCATTCAACATCTGACTCATTAATTTCCTTTTATGCTGAGACATACTTTGACTTACAAGTATAATTTATTGAGAAGCGATGGATGAATGTTAACCTGGGATGTGTTGTGCTTAAAGTCCATAAACAATAAGAATGCTTTTTCCTGTTCTTTAAGAAGAACTTGGAGTATAGTTTCTGTATGGCAGTGCCCCACATCTTATTCTCTGCTTCCAGAGAACAGCTTGGTTTTGGAAGGTGTAGTCACAACAACTAGTAAATCACTCAAAATGCACCTACTGCTTCACTGACTAGTTGCAGCACCAGGAGGACATCTTGAAGCTTCTCCACCCGAAGTGTGCTGCCCAAGATGGGGAACTCAACTTGTTACCAGCTCCTCCTTCACTTGAAGTTATCAGATTGACCTTTTCATCACCTTTACTAGCAGACATTTGGCTGCTCGCTGCTGAGTCAGAAGCTGCTGTCTCAGCTGAGAATACCCTGCTTTGTGAGTCATGCACTGACTCTACAGGCAAACTGTTTAAAGGGCATGATTGAATGTTGGCTGTTTCTGTGCTCCTTGAGCATCATACTGCCAAGTGGATTGGAAGGTGTCAGGAAATGTTGCATAGTATGTAATTATTTTTCTGAGTATTCTTCTAAAACTACTCTAGCTCCCTATATTAATTAGCATTACTCTGCGATTCCAGTTCATATATGGGGTTGATGAAACGGTGGACAAATCGTCCTTCCCAGCGGATCTTGCGATGGGTACCACTGATGTGTCAGACAGTGAGTCATCACAAATATATTTGATTTTGTTAGGTTAGGCTTCATTTTTCTAAGCTCTCCAAGTGGCCATAGCTGCTTCCTTGAGTGTCTGACTTCAGAGAAATGTCAAGATCCACAAATAGGCATCACACATAAGTAATGCCTGACTATTCTGTGTGTTAACATCTAAGCTCTGCTACGCATTAGTAGTCAAAATATAATAGCATTCAGTAATGGTAAAGGTCACATCTCTGTCAAAATGCTAGTGGAAACATTTATATCTAGAAATATATATATCTATAAAAGATGTGAGTATACATACATACACATTGATATGTATCTGTATGTATATATAAAAATACATACCTATATATATAAAGTATATACATACATACATACATTGATATATATATTTCCTAGGTGCATCAATCCTAAACATTCATGGCAAGGATAGATGCTGTAGCTACTAAGTTGAAATCAGAAATATTTTGGAAAGCCTGTTGAAGCAAAGAGCTTATAAACTTGTGATGCAGCTTCCCAATAGCTAAATTCAATAGCTCAATTTCAGTAGCTAAATGCTTTGTGTTTTTGCTAAGAGATATTGGCTCTTACCTCAAGCTGTGACCTGCTAAATCAGATTTCATAGGGATCTGGTCATGAATCTGACTATGAATTGCTTTCTTGTTCGGTAAAGTTTTCAAGTGTGTTGCGGTTTGTTTGTTTTTTTTTTTTTCCCGGGAGAAGGATTTTCATGTTGGTTTTGTTTTTAATTTTTTCTTTTTCAAATTTGTCCAGAATTATGATGGTTTGTTTCTTGTATTTCAAACAGAAATTGGTAACTTCTGTTGGCAGCAACAAGTATTAACAGCACAGAAAAAGCCAAATATTTGTAAAGATGTAGAAAGGATTACAGGTCTTTGAAAAATAAGGATTTGTAGAAAGATTTGCCACTGAAAAAATGTGAGGCTTCTTCTCACAGTGGTACCTGAAAGAGGGAATCTGTACCTTCTTCTAAGCTTATTTGTGATACAATCTGTTCTTTCTATTCCATCAAATATTCTTCATAACCCTTGTTTATGCATGAAATAAACTCCTCTCTCCTACAGCAGAAGCAACTAGAAGTGTGTTGTTTAACTGTACTTGAGAGACCACTGAAATGGATGTGCTTCCCTGCTGGTGAGGGGAACCTGGCCCAAAGCTGGGCAAGGCGCAGAGTGCAGCTTCAGTAGGACTTGTCTGGTGACTCTGTGGTGCTGTGTGAGCCAGTAGGAGCCTGGAGGGAGAGCAGGTGCTGCCCCTGCACTGGCTCACTGCCTCCCTCCCTCTCGTGCCTCTCTGCACCTCCAAGGAGGGATTGGGACAGCAGAGGAAGGCTGCGATGTATGGACAGTTTGCTTTTTTTTTTTTTTTTTGATTATGAGCTTATCTTCAGTTTTCTGGAGTTTAAACTCAGTTACAGGTGACCTGAGCTGTGCAAAGTGGCTGTTCAGAACCAAGTTTGGTCCTTGCTGCATGTTACCCTCTGGAGAAGACTCACTGCCTCCTTCGGCTGTAGAGGGAGGCTAGGCATATCTTAAGGTTAGGTGGTATCAACACCCTCCAGGGATTTTTTAAGCCTGTATAGTGTGTTATGATTATTAAACCTGTGTCATGAAGTAGGGGCAGAGCAAAAGGGTTAGGGCAATAATGCTACACTGGACCTCTGACTCTTATTTAGGACCTGGCGTATCTTCTTTTAAGAAAAAATCCAGCATCTATTTAAAGACTGCAAGTGATGCAGACTGCAATACTCCACATCCCTGAGTAAGCTGTTTCAATGATTAATTACCTGCTCAGTTAAAAATTCACACATCATTTCTAATCTGAATCTGTCTAGCTTCGACTTCCCAGTGTTGGCTCTTTAATAGCTGTGAGAAAAAGAGACATGACATCCATCTGTGTCTTGGTGCAGCCCCTTGTAAATTGTGATCAGAGCACCTTTTAACCCTTCTCTTAGATGAACTGCACATATAAAGATGTCTTTCACTGCAAGGAATGCTTTGCTTTCTTTTTTCCTTTTCTTCTTTTTTTTTTTTTTTTTTTTTTTTTTTTTTTTTTTTTTTTTTTTTTTTGTTGTATTTCATAGCTCCAGTAATTTTTGAGGCTCTTTTCCAGGTTATTATCTCCAACAAGGTGACTTGGACACACACAGCAGCTCTGCACACTATTCCTGGATCCTTGGTGTTTTCAGAATTCCTTCCTGGCAGAGGACTGGGTGCCTGCATGATGCCTTTGGAACTGAGGAGCCTTGCCCCAGAGCACAGGGCCTGGGACTCCTCAGAACAATGGCTTAGACCCAGGCAATCCCTTGGAGATGGAGATTAACAGTTTTCCCCTTTGCTCTGTGGGAATGAAGAATGTTTTCCTTTCCCCACCCCAAACAGCTTCTCATGGACAGTTTATCAAATAATTTGGTTCCATTTCAGAACAGAAATCATTTTCCACAGAGCTGGCTTTGATGGATTCACACAGACATTTTCTCCACCATGGTCTCTGCTTATGTGTGGGAGAAACCTTGAAGGTTTTCAGGGCAGTGGAAAAATATTGTTAAGATCTTTAACATGCTCTTCAAAAATGTGTGTGATGTGGACAGACAGATTTATGAGTAATTGGGGAAAATGGGAACATTAATCCTTTTCACACTCAGGCTTGTGAAATAATTGAATTCCCTCAAGCAGATGCCATCAACAAAAATATGCAAGTTACCTTTGTTTTTGACTGACAGACATTTAGGTGGGGTGATAACCTCCCCCAGCTTTTGATGACTGTGAATTTAGTTGAAAGGAGACAAGTGATCATTTTATCTAATACATTTTGACTAAAGCACACTAGAATCATATAGGGCCATGCATGTCTGGATTCTGGCACTGTGCATGGGTTTGCAATGTTCTTCACTTGGGCTTTGCCAGCTTGGAAGAAGGAAGATGCTATGCTGGTTTCAGCCACCACATGCTTATTCTGGACGTTTTTACAGCTGTTTTGACCTGAGCTTGGTGGTCCAGGATGGAAAAGGCGTGGCTGCAGGCTCCCCCCAGGTCTGTGGTGAGCACATACATGTCTCATGCAGAAAATGCACTCTGCTGAGTGGCACTGCTGTGTCCTAGGTGAGGTCCTGTAGTGGACAAAGTTATGCTCTGATATTAACACCTCTTTGACTCCTGGGAGTCAAAGTGCTACGTTACCCTATTTCATATCACCGATTATGCAAATTATGCTTGAGTTAGTTCATATTTGGCAAGTAGTTTGCACAGATCAGTGAACTTCAGGTAACAAACCCATGTGCTTGAGTGCAGGTAGAAAGCTGTCAGCCTCACTGAATGTCTTTATACAGCTGAGTTGCTCCCAGGTTCAGCGGCTTGGTGTACCCGAATCTCAATGGCTGCTGTGCTTTGAGTTAGCCAGATAATCCTTATCCATCTCTTCCCTCCTCACCTCTTGGCCTTACAGTTTATTGGTCAGTGCCAAGTGTCTTGATGAAAATGGGAATAAGATGCATGGATTTAAGCTGATAAAATTAATTTCATGTTAGGGCTCTAAATGCATGCTATTTAGAAAGCAGTGGGATTTAAATTAGTGATTTGTAATTGTTAATCTGGTTGATTTACTGGTGGTGTTCTGAAGTAAGAGGTGCTTACTCTGTTTGTAAATACTTGGTGTTAAGTTTTTTGTTTTGTTTTGTTTTGTATTTTAAGCTGAGGTATCCAGCCTTCTAGTAAGTGCTACTTAAAAGTGGATTATCTCTATTTTGCAGATCAGGAATAAATAACCTGTAGACAGATTGACCTATTACTTGCTGTACCAGTGAATTCCCGAGGACTTTTAAAAGAGCATTAGATATTGGCCTGATTTTTCTTGATTTGTCAAGCAGACTGTCGGTGAAGCATTGATTTTATATAGCAGAGCTGGGTACTTTTGCTCTGAAAGTCATTGTGACAGAGAGTGTTAGACTCGACCTGCCATGATGAAGCCCTGACTTCTGTTCCCAGGCAGGTGTGAAAAGCCCTCTGGTAATGCTTGCAAATTGCAAAATGTCAAAAGCTGCCTGGGGAAGAGGCAAATACTAACGTCCTGTTCTCCTGACTGGCAATTTGGTACCTAAGCCAAATGGTTTTCATTCCCTTGTCAGTGCCTGAGATTGTATCTAAGCCCTGCAGAGAGGTGACATGCCTGTCAAATGCACAAATCATGAAAGGTATGTGAAGTCTAACAGGCCAGCACTGATAGAGGACCCTGAGCTGTTCATGTCACTGCTGAATTCACCTGGGAGTAAGGGCAGAGGGACCTGTGGGGACTTTGGCCAGAGCCTTTCTGTAGTTTTTTAACATTATATCTTAGTGTCAGTGCATTGTTCATGGCTGTTTTCTGAAAATACCCTTGGATCTCCTTTATATGTGGTAGATGGGAACCAAATTAACAGGCTGGCGCTTTTTTTTTTTTTTGTCAGAGATTGGCTGAATTGATTGTTGTGTTGCCTGCTAACACAGCACATTTTGTGTGCTGTGATGGAATTGCTTCATCTCTACGTGTTCAGGTGCATCTAGAGAGTTGCTAAACTTAGTTTTGCACTACTCATCTAGAAAAAATGTTTTTGCCAGGATAAACAGGTTCCTAAGTGGCACTGTGAAGTCCATGATGAACAAAAAGCAAGGATTTAGGATATAGACTCATAGAATGGCTTGGGATGGAAGGGATCTTAAAGATCATCTAGTTCCAACCCTGCTGCTGTGGGCAGGGACACTTTCCACCTAGACCAGGTTGCTCAGAGCCCCATCCAACCTGGCCTTGAACACTGCCAGGAGTGGGGGGCATCCACAATTTCTCTGGGCAACCTGCTTGAATGCCTTGCCACCCTCACAATAAAGAATATCTTGCTAGAACTAATCTAAGCCTACTCTCAGTTTAAAGTAATTTGCCGTTATATCCCTCCTCATGGATATTTTCACAGCTTGCCTCTGCCCCTCCTCTCTACAGCATGTCAAGCTTTCTGTTTTGCCCAGATCCACCAAACACTTTGAAGATCAGAGGTCGGAGTGTATACTAGAGCAGTTGTATGGGGTTGAGACCCAACTGCACAATATAGGCACATGGGCTACTAAAGCTTGCTGCTGGACATCTCAGAGGTGGGTGAAGGCACTGCAGTGTCATTTCAAGGTCACATGTGTTTGCATTGAAAAGGCTGACAATGAAAGTAGTGGTGTATATGGATCAGATGTGACTTGAGTCCTTCAATGTACTTCCTCTGCCTTGCTCTGCAGCATGCAGCAGGGTACTGCTGTGAGCTCAGGTGAGGCACCTCACTTCTGTCCTGGGCAGCTTTCTGCTCACCCAATGCACCCTCTTGCTAGCTCCACACAGTGGGGAAATCCACACTGCCGTTCTCGCCATTCTGCTTTACATATTCCTATCAGTGTGCCTCCAGTGTCTCCCCTTGGCTCAGTGAGGTGTCTGCCATGACGTTTGGTGATGTCTCAGTTTTGAGGTGCTATTATTGCCACCGTCCCTCTGGCCCGAATGCCAGTAGGGTGTCATGTTTAATGGAACCTAAATGCTGAGTGGTTGAGGACCTGTTCTTGTATCTTTGTTCTCTTATGCCTGTTAAGTTTGGGCATATTTTTTTGTTTTGAAGCAACAAGCACTTCATTTTTTTAATCCTTTTGGGTAAGGAGGTAAAAGAAAGGAAGTGGCATTGACTGCAACTAGAAAGCTGTTGACTTGAGAGTAAATAGACTGCAAATGATTGAGGAGGAAATGTTAGCCATGTCCATTTCAAACTCCATTTATTTCACACCCATTTCATCCTGGTGACCAGTGTCTGCTGCTGACAGACAACACATTGGTTAAAGGCTTGGTGCTGCCATCTCTTCCCTTCTGGTGTGATCTATCCACAACAGTTCTCACCGTGAACTGCTCTGGCAGAACTAGGACCCGGCTTATTCCTCATGCTCTGTTCCTACCCTATTGCTTCTAAAATGCTTCCACATCTTCATTGGTAGTTGTGAAGAAGAACACACAGTCATGCTGTTGTGAGATGAGAGGTAAAAAGAAAAGAAGAAAATTTCTTTCCAAGCTGTCTGTAGTGGGAGCTGACAGTGACAGTCAGCAACACAGAGCAGAGGAGGTGTATTTTAGTCAACTAAGCCATTTTTCTGTGAATCACCTTCCCTTTTTCATTCAATCCCATTCTGCTCCAAGAAGCCATCAACAAACTCAATAACTCAACAAAAACAAACCATATATCTGCTTGAGAACAGACCATTAAGTCTGTAGCATCCCACTTGTGAGCTGTATTGCTATGGATTGGTTCCATATAGTTAGGGATCCTGCCAAAGACTTTTCAGAAGTGACTAATGGTTCTGTGTGCATCAGTTTTTGGCACCTGAACACCCACCCCCTGAAACTCTCATCCATTATACATGCTGTTACAGAACAGGCAGCCTAGTCCTGCCTCATCAGGGCACCGCTCTGTTTCCAGGGGGAACCGATTAAGCCTTTATGTGTCTCCCTCCTTGTGTTCACCCAGACTGTGCCATAAATAGCGTCACCCCGATGTACAAACCCTCAAAATTCATCTCTATAGTCTTTATGATAAATTGTTGGGATTGTGCAAAATTAGAACAGACTTTCTTTTTTCTCCCCCTTTAACAGAACTGGCAAAATTTTATCTTGATGCCATTTCATTTCAAAAATATCCCTTCAACTGAGTTGTTTGCTACATATTTCTCTGAGTTGTTTGCATAAATTTAGCTATTAAGAATAAAGCAGAGTGGGTTGGAGTAAACCAAGACAATCTTCCTTGCTCATCCCCATTTCACCAGCAAGCCAACGTTGTTTTGTACAGGCCATTGTTTTTCTAAGCACCAGCACTGCTGAAACAGCTGGGAAATCCACCACTGTGTTCAACAGAGCCAGGAACTTCCCTCAGGTGCTTTGAACCCAATCCTGCAGATGCAGAACTTCTGCCGTGGCAGAAATGAGATAAGAGTCTGGCCCATCTTCCTCTGTTCCAGCTTTACTACCAAACCCAGATGTAGGGCTAGAAACTTGGTGGCTTCAGCTGGCTACTCTGCATGCCAGGAAGCCCTTTGGGTTGCCTGCTGACCAGCTGGGCTGCTCTTGATATTGCTGCTCTGGACAGGGCCTGTGGGTGTTCCAGGGAAGCTGTTACTGCTGATATCATCCATATGGACACCAAACACCACTACTCCCCTGTGATCAAGCCCCAGCTCTCATGGCCCGCTGCCTGGCTTATGGACACATCTCCCTCCCAGACTTTCCTTGGTAGGAATAAACTTGGGGTGCATCTTTCTTCCCTGACATGGTGTAAAGCAGTTTTGCCCATAGTGGTGGAATGCCCTGAGCCTGCTCTGCCTGATGTGAAACCATGGAGCGTGGAAGTCAAGCTCCATTTTGCTGTGAGAATGTTGTTACATTAAGTGAAAGATCATCAGATAGCTCAGAATGGACTTTGCTAGTTAGATCTCTTACATAAATTTAATGAGGAATGGCTGGTGGCATTACAAAACCAGTTGATAATTATCAGTTGAACTTGACATTTCTGCCAATGGATTAATACAATTTATTGTACTGTAGAGAGGACCTGTGTTGAGAAGCCAATTTCACTTTCAGTTCTATGTGGAAGATAATACCCAACATTATTTCTAGAGACATCTTAATTTAAAGTCAAAGATAATGTCAAATATAATTCAAATGATTGCAAATCTTTGGTCTTCTGCCTGGTCAAAAAATATAGTTTTTTTTTTTTTTTTAACCCTGTGATTAAGCTGAAAGCATCTCTTCTCTGTAAAGGAATTGTTGCACTTCAGAGATAAGATTTGAGTTCTGACTGTCATGAATTCCTCTTATAAACTCCCTTCAATGGAATACATTTGAAAAACACACACATTGCACTTCTTTTTCCTTGCCCCATATATATTCTGCATGCTCTGGTCTGCAGATCATGTCTAGTCTCTCATCTCCCATATGGAATTGCAGTGCTTTGCTGATTGCTTAATTCTGATTCTCCTTTCAGGACTGGGAGAAGAAGGAAGCTCTTCTAAAAGGTTTTGTATGGCAATAAAAGTATTGCCATAGAATGATTCTTTTTTTGTTACTGTTAGTGATATTAAAAAAGACCCCAAGCCTGATGGCTGCAAGGGAATTTTAAAGTTCAGCTTAAGCAAATTAAATGCTTCAGTGGGAGGAATGTTTTGATAGGAAGTGGATGAAAACCCATCAGATAACTATGGAAAAAATAGCTGTCCTGTGCTCTTGCTAAACTACTATATAAACTACTTATACCAAGTGTTGAACTGCCCTTGCTGGGATCTCAAGGCTTTTGAAACACAAAGCCCATGGAGTCTTAGAAAAGAATTAAATATATGGTTATTCCTATAATAATTGAAATTAAAGCATTAATGTTTTTAAAAACCACATTAACTTTTGATACACTAAGGCATCTTTACTAGACAGTTAACATTAAAAACATTTTTCTCTGTTTGGGTAGTTATTTTTGCGTAAGTTTTCATTGCTGTCATGGTCAGGTGCTGCGGCTGACTTTTTAAAATACAGTTACTTCTTTGAAATTCTTGTTGGCCCACACTCTTACAAGCTTTGTTGCACAAATTTGTCTATAAGGGCAAATTAAATTTATGATACTTTAAAGCAAAATAAGCAGTCCTTTTCTGTTCACATATTGGTTGTTACTGCCTGAGTATGTCTACTAACTGGGCAGATTTACTTGACATTCCATGAAACAAGGCAATGGGGCAGAAAATGGCATTTGTGACTCTACATGGGAAAAAACCCTTCCTTTTTCTCCTGAAATTCCTACAAAGCAAATATTTAAATGAAACCTCTTGCCTTTTTGTGTGTGAATACACATCTTTGGGCAGTCCTGGCTCCCTCTGTGAAGTTCTGTGATGAAACACCACTGTCTCTCTGAAAAGAATATGCCCATGTAATTCAAATTAATGCTCTCATCCAGATGTGGCTGGTTGATCAGATCTCAAAACACTTTCTGCTTGTCCAAGAGAATGTATCTTTCTTGAGAGACTTTTTACACAGAACTATCCTGAACAGGAGTGCAGTTTCATACTTCTGAGGGTGACAAATTATAAGGAACTTGGATGTGAAGCCCAATTTTTAATTTTTTTTTTTCAGTAAAGGGGATTAGCTAGAGGAATGAAAGAAGGAAGAGAATGATGGATTTGACATCCCTTGATATCTTCATAGCCAGACTGAGTGGCTCTCTGAATGGTAATCAGCGATGGGTCTGTGCAGGGATACCTGGGTGACCCTCGGTAGTGTCTGTCATGAACGGGCTGAGCACAGCTGCTCCAAATGCCTCTTTTGGCCCCAAGATCCAGGAGCTAAGGACAAGGCTACCTAGGGATGTGTATATTGTTCCATTTCTGGAGTGTCACTTTGCTGGCATAGTGCCACTGATGTCTGGTAGGGCCCTCAGGGGACAGTGCCACCAAAGTCTCTGGAAGTCCAGCTGCTGGGAACAGCCCTGGAGGCTCTTGGGCCAGGGAAGGGAGATGAGTCAAAGAATGTTTGGCAGCTGTGACTGTGCTGCTTCTGCCCCCTGTGGATGTGTTGGCTCTCTCCCTGTCTGAGAAGCTGTGTCACCTATCTTCATTGCCCTTCCTACTGCCTGCGTTTCATGCTGGTCCCGTCAGTTCTTTTTGTCTTCTCAGTCTTTTCAGTTCTCCCTTAAATCAGCCCATTCTCCCAGCTCATATGCCCTTCCCTTCCCCCACCTATCACACTCCACTGTTGTGCCTCACCACTTTCCTGTTTCTGTCTTGCCTTTCTGGACTGTAGATTCCCTGGAGTCGTGCTACTGTGTGGATATTATGGAGGGTTGGTTTTTAGGTTAGTGCCATAGGGATGCACAGAAATACGCATTGTCTGATCTGTTTGTTCCAATGTGGACCATGTGCAGGTAAATGATTGAAGCAGAGCTATGTAGATACCATTTATCTGTGTTATTGCTTGGCTACCTGCTCATTAATCCTTGATGCTGTAGGTCCCACTGTAGAAAGTGTGATTAATAATAACAACAAAAATAATAATTTGCAAAGATTTTTATTTTATGGGGGAAAAGCAGTGATAATCTAAAAGTAATAAAAGTTATTGTTCACATTATAGGGCTGAAAGTTACACTGAAACTAAAGATGTGATGAAAAGTTAATTCTGTACTGCTCCATCTTTGCTTTTTCTGAGATCACAGCTTACACCTGAAGCCACTGCCATGAGAGGACTGTCTTTCTCGTGGCCATCCACTGGCCTGTTATCTAGCAATGGGTAGGGAACAATTTTCAATATGATGTTGCATCCTGCAGAATTTTCTTGCTGGAGCAGAAAGAGGGACCAACTGCTACAGCACTACAAGTTGGGGTCCAGTGCTCCTTTTTTTTTCTCTTGTAGTAACCTGACGACACTTTCTCCATCCATCAGGTAGAGAAAGCAAAACAGCATCACTGGAGCTCAGTGGTCTGGTCTCATCCCTGCCAGTCCTGGGATTGAAGGATCCTGAAATGTTTTCTGAAGTACTTTGTTGTTTCCCTACTGCCAACTTCAGCAAGAGAAGCAGCATGGGTCACTCTGGTGTGCAGGACTTCTGAGGGTGTGTGAACCACTGCTAAAAGACGGGGGAGAGAGAAAATCAGACATGCCAGCAACAGTGGCTGCATTTCCTTTTCCTCTGAATGTCCCTGAAGAACTGCAGTATTTAAATGTTAGCTGCTCTTTCAGTTTTTGGGTTTTTTTTCTCACCCTTAATATTTTTCAAGCTGTGAATTAGAGCCAGAAGATTTCTATTGTTTCTGAGCTGCTTCTGAGCTATTTTCTAAAGAAAATACTTAGGATGTGTGCCTTTGCTGCTGCTGCTGCTGTTCTGGTCCCTTCCTACCCCACTTTCCCCTATCCTCTTTGGTGCCTACTGGTTGTACAACTGTGTGTTATCTCCCGTGGGCTGGGAAAAGGGACCTGCCTTAGTCAGTTTGGAAAAATAATTGACTGTGGACTCATGATTGGCACTGCGGTGATCATGTTTGCTGATCAACTTTCCCTGGCAGGAAATGAACATTACAGAAAAGATGTGTAAGTGTTATTTTTTTAGCATTTCAAAATGTAGACTAGAAAGAAAAGAGATTAAAAAAAAAAGAATAATAAGAAAAAATTACTACTGTCACTCACAATATATATATTTTTTCTTGTGATGTTTGCAATGTGCTTTGGAAGCTGGAAGATTAATTGCCTTTTTATAATGCTGTTTTCCAGAGTGACGCAGGTCGTGCCTTGTCTTTTCTCCTGTGTTTCAGTGGCACAGGAGCCTGACTTCCTTAGCATTCGCTTTGCATGCAGCCTCTTTGATAATATCAAGAGTGATGAGTGTAACTCTGGAATATTATTTAACTGTGGCAGGTAGGAGACCACATGTCTTCTGGGACAACCCAATGCTGCTTTGTTCTTTTGGTTATTTTTCTGTTTGGAAAAGCTCTTATCTCCGTGTAGTGTCAAATATGTTTATTTTTTTAAATGGCACAAATTTAAAAATGGTATTGGTTCAGATTCCCAGCTAAATGTGGTTCTGACCATGCAGATATTTAAAGACGTGCACCCTGTCTGTGTATAGTGATATTAACAAACATTTTGATATGTTTAAAAATATTTTCAGACCATGCCGTTAAAGTTAGTGAAGCTTTCTGTGCATATGCAGTTGCAAATTGGGTAAACTGGTTTAGATACTCCTAAGATTTTGGATGCATCCTATTTTTAAGCCTAAATAAAAGCAGGGTACATAAACTGTACAGGAAACAGGGGTACACACCAGCTAACTATAACCACCTATATTCACACAGAGACTTGTGTCTCTGGAGTCTCTATAGTCACTGGAGATAGAGATATTATTCAAGAGATGTTCCAAAGCACTTACTTCATTTAGGCACTTTGGGAGACACGACCTCTAATTTAGGTGCAAAATATTAGGTGTTATGAATAGCCCCCCATTTTAACTCCTGGATGCAAGTCATCCAGAAAAAGGTTATTGATGAATAAATTAATGATGAGAGGACTAACAGCACTGGTGGTTTCAACAAGGACTTCCCACTCCCTCAGCATGCTAATTAACCTCTCCATCTCCATCCTGCAACACGGGCACGCTGGGCTTTGCAGAGCTTTCCTGAGCTGTGCTCATTAGTATTGGCATCGCATCCTCAGACCCTGGGAGGAAAGGTGGGAGAGAAGAGTAAGTGTTACCTCTTACGGGAGGTGAGGAGCACCATTTGTGAGTGCTGGGCAGGAGGACGGATGTGCTAAGCTCAGCCAGCTCTTGCCTCCCTGCAAGCAGGTAGAACCCTGACTCTGGGAAGGGGTATCTGTGGCTGTTCTGTGTGAGGTTTGCCTTTAAAAAGAGTAGGAAAATGCAGTTTGAGCACACCATCACAAACAAAACCTGCCCATGAGTCCCAGCCCCACACGGCTGAGGGCACAGGCTGTATCCTGGGGGAGTCCTTTAGCATGCTGCATGCCAGAGGTGCCAAGGGAAGAGATGACTTTGGTCTGCAACTGCATCTCTCATCCAGACAGAGACAACTCTAATGAGTTTGGTGTCTCTGGTACAGCCTCTAGTGTGAACTTGTTCGTAGCAGAAAAATATGGTGGCTGCTGTCAAGCTGCCACAGCAATGGCACTGGGGACTGAAACATGCCCGGTGCGGGGCACGATGAAATTTATCTCTTCATGCCGCAGACTTGCAAATTAAGTCTTTTACTCTTGAAAGTCCCCTGAGCAGAACAGACAGGACTCTGAGCCCAGCAGTGATCCTTGCTGCAGAGCAGAAGGTGAGTTGTATTTTTTCTTGTTTTCAACCTCCCAAACTTTCATTTTTGTCAACTGGCTGTGAAAGGTGTTGGTTGTCTCTGAAGCAGCATGGGCAGTCTCATGCTGAAAGACTTAGCTCTCCTATGAAAAGATGAGTGGGAGGACTGGCACAGAGTTGAGCTTGATTAGTATTGAGCGTAAGTTTTTCTTGACAAGTTTTTGGCACATTTCTGAATACTTACCTCTTCTCTGTGCCAAGTCCTTGCAAGACATGTACTGAATGTCCAGTGCCAAACAATCTTTTTAAATATTAATCACTAAGAAAGCACATAAATTCTGCGGTTCGAAAACTCTGTATGTGTCATTTGATCTAAACCAAAACAATTTTGTACTGTGCTTGGTTTCAGTTTCTTGTTTTCTGTGGTTTAGAGGGTTTTTGTCTTCCTATAAACCACTTATCCTTGTAGACAGATTACGGCTGGCCCTTGCTTGCATGTGAACATTGTGCTAAGGCCAGCTTAATTCCAAAGGCAGGTGTTAGCATGGATGGTGAGAACGAATGGAGCTGGAAAAGCCTGCTGGATCATGGCTTTCAGGGGTCACAGGGTGTCTGCTCTGTAGATAATTTCTTGCTTCCACCCTACCCCTGATGAAGCTGACCTGAGATAACAAAGATGCATGAGACCCCTTTTTTTCCCCGGTGGTATCTAAACAGAAGCAAGGATTGCAGGAATGCCTGTAGTCTTTATTTGGGTGGCGCTCTTCTTAGGGGTGTGGT
Source organism: Acropternis orthonyx (assembly GCA_035583155.1). NCBI lineage: Eukaryota > Metazoa > Chordata > Aves > Passeriformes > Rhinocryptidae > Acropternis > Acropternis orthonyx. The sequence goes on along the minus strand of JAWWEU010000001.1, from coordinate 105,918,149 downwards.
TTGATCCGACAACTGACGCTGAGAAAAGATTTGGAAGTGAGAAATGATATAGGACCTCTTTTGTCCTTTTCTTTCTCAAACAAACAGCTTTCCTGCTTCACTTGCACTGGCCCTGACTCCTATCTGACCTGTTGATGAATTGCTTTGCCTTCCTATACTGGCTTTTAAAAGAAAAGTAAGAAAAAGAAGATTACATTTTCTGCTGGTTTCCTATGTGAGGGAAGAGCCATCATGTGAAATGTCACTGTGAGCCTTACAGCTCAGCAAGGTTTACTCGGCCCAGGTTGCACCATATGTTCTTCAAATCTCCAAGTCAAGTCTGGAGGAACAGTTCAGAGACAGTCTCGGCATTGAAAACAAAAGATAAAGGGTCAAAATGGTTAACACTGGAAGGGAATGAATTCACTGGACATGGCTGGTAAATAGAAGACACCAATGTTTTTACTTTCTCATTTTTCTTTTCATTCAGATCAAGTTAACTTTGATGTTTGTGCTCTGTGATGATGAGATCTGAAGACAGGAGCTCCACCTGACCCAAAACACATATACCCATAGAGGAATAGGAGGGGAAATCTGCAAGTAACTGGTCCAATTTGGGAAGTGACTGAGCTGCTGCTCCCTGTCATGAACCATGAAAACCAGGGCCAGTTATTCTGGTGCCTTCTTGGAGTTGAGCAACCGGCACTAAGGCTTGAAAGTTTTGGGCCAATGGTGTGTCTGCCTGCACAGTCAGTGAGTAGAGTGATGTAAATTACCAGTTCCTGTATAATTTTTCCTGTCTTCTCATTCTTCCTATTTCAAAGGCATTATTCAAATGTATTTCACGCAGTTCTGCATGCTCTTTGATGCCCTTGGATCTACTTCCTTTAGGACACTACAGAAATCTCTAGCCTATTCCCTTTATTTCTTCTATCTGAGACACTTTTGCTGGTAGATAATACATTTTTCTTTCTCTGTGTGGGCAATGCCTCTCATAAGATGTGAAGTAATTTCAGCCTAGTTTTGCAAGACAAGTGCAAATTATGTCACTGAAAAAGAATATGGATTCCCCTACCTTTGTCATCTGCATCTGCCAAAAAGCTCCAGAATTTTTCTTTAAGTTGGAAAAGTCATCTTGATTAAAACTTACCTTTCTCCTATTGGTCTATGAAACCTTCTGCTCTGGCAATCTAACTTCACACTGCTATTGCAGGAGAACCTCCTGCACCTTGTTATCAACTTTCAAAATTTGCACATTTTGAAATTAATGTTTGGTTTGATCTTACGAAAAAAATAGAGGATTTTCAAAATGTTACCTTTTGAAAAACTTGGGGTGGGACAAAATTTCTAAATTTTTGATTTCAAAGCCCAGAAATATGTTGTTTAGGTTGTTTTTCCCCCCTCTAATTTGTACTTTCACTTGTAATTTGTTTTGATAATTTTCATTATTTTGTGACATGAGAACAGCGTAAGTGAAGTAATGTATTAGTTTATTGTAATGTTGTAGTAGAAACATTATAACCTTTTTTACTTTTTGCCTAGGGATAACATCCCAAGGGTAGCTATGTGGGGCTGAAACTATATAATAAACTTTCAACTATGATTTGTACTTGAAGTGCCTAATTTTAAAATATTGCATGGGAATACAAATAAAATTTAACATATTTTATGTAATACTGATTTTAAAACAATGTCTTTTTGAACAGAAAATACTGCAATCTGAAGTCTGGGGGTTTGGTGTTTTGTTTTGGGTTTTGTTTGTTTGTTTTGTTTAGTTGGGGGTTTTTGTTTGTTTGTTTGCTTGTGAGGGTTTTTTCGGGATTTTTTGGTTTTTGTTCAGGACACTTCTCAGTTTTGCTTTTCAATGATGCAGCCAAAGAAAAGGGCAGATAAATGGAGATAACACACATGTATTTTGAGCAAAAATTGGACTGGCTCTTTCCAGAAAGCCCCTACACAATAGGTGACTCTATGCTTTTTACCTAGATCTGTACAATTACTAAAGCTACTATGACAGCAAGGTGATTCTTTTAAAATGTGGTTACCGTGATGGGATAAGAATTCCAAAATAATTCATTGTGGAAATGAAGCTATCCTATTTGCTGCCAAGAAATTTATCCTGACTTCTGTGTCTGTTAAGGGAGCTTGACTCACATTCAGTTTGTAAAGTGAACTTCAGGCTGCTGAGGTGATGGAGTCATCTCATACTGTGGTTCAGCAGTGGGATACAGCCATGCTGAGTGGATACCAGGAGCATATCATGTCATATTATATTTAGGTCTGCAGACCTGTGCTTTTCTTTGGGACTGGCACAGTGCATAAATGGAATAATTGTTAAAAAAATCTTCAGAGCGCTTTGCTAAGACTAAGGAGCATTAATTTCTTGCTAAAATTAGCTGTAACTGAGAGTGTGAAGGGGAGAGGGGAGAAAGAAGTGGAATTAGTCAGAGTAATGTCAGCTTCGGGTTAAATCAAAGGGAAATTCAGTGAAGCATTTCTGTAGCTTCATGTTTTCCAAAGGCTGTACATTGCTTCTTTGGATAAGTTAAGTACTGTAATTCTTTGACCTATCCAAAACCAGAATTAAATTTAAAGGATCCAACATCCATTAATTTCCACTGCTGAAGACATTTCCCTCTCTGATACCCTTCCAGCTGCTTGAACCTGCACCACGATTACAGATAGAGTCACTTGCCTGGGAGAAGCGGTGGCCTTTCAAGGCCCTGACAGGAGGAGAGGAGCTGGTAGTCTGGGAACTGGTTGTCAGTCTCTGCCTCCCTGCCATGTGCTGGGGATGGCCATGGCTTTCAGAGGGCTGAAGGTGCCCTGGCTGGTGCTCATGGGTGCACAGCCCCAGCCAGAGCCCTTGATGAGGTACCCCAGGCTCAAACAGTCCAAGGCTGCAGGGAGAGCATGTGGCTCTGGCTCCTGAAAGCCAGGACCCCCCCAGACCCAGAAATCTCACTTCACCCAGCAACACGATGTCACGGAAGAGATAAACCACCCCCTCCTCCGCCCCCTCCAAGTAGGCTAAGTGCTGATCTCTTTCATGTCTCTGATGTCTTATCACATTTCAGATGCTGTCACTACACCCGGCTGGGATATTTTCAGTGCAGATACCAAAGGAGAAATGAGAGCAGTTTTGGTAAAAAATAAATATCCAGAACTCAGCCTCCTTTGCATTGCAATGCGATGGGATTTGGAAAGAGTAAAAAGATGTGTGAAAGAAAGAGCTTGTTTATGCAGGAAGTTGCTGTGAAACAGGACAAACCAGGCTTCACAGCTCTGTGCTGCCGTGCTTGAGCTGTTTCCAGTGTTGGAGTTAGTCATTTGGAAATCACCTGCAGTGAAAAATAACATCTTTTCTGCTGGGGCTTTCTCTGTGAACCTCACCAGTGCTGTCACGAGACAAGCAGGCAACACCATTCCATGGCCCCCTGAGTGTGGTAGTACACACTTTCTCACCCCTTTAGCCAATATCTACTTAGTTAACACTGATTTGTGCTTGGCTCTACTACATGGATGGAGTGGATATGTGCCCACACTTTGCAAGTCATTTGCAGCTTATAATGACTCACAGGTTGAGGATGCTGCTGGATATCCTAAAAATAGGAATATAGTTCCTGATAAACAGGGCAGATGGATCTAGGGCTCTGCAGATGAAAGTTTGTTTTGTTTGCACCTCTTGGTGCACCTATGTCCCTCAGAAGTGGCCTCCTGCTCAAGAGGGTCTGCCATAAAGGCCTGGTGGCCACAGCTGGATGTGTTGGCTGTTCTCAGGAGCAGTCTCCCAAGAAGAATTATAGACACTGCAATGTATATAGGGGCTTCCTTCAGTCTCTGGAGAGCTCCATGGCTCTTCCACTTGCTTTTCCTGATTGCACAGGGCATTGTGAAAATGACAAGTGCTGTCTATCTAAATAGACACTTGACAGAAAGTACTCTCCTCTCCAGAGATGTCTCTTCCATTTCCACTCTGCTTTTCAATACACTTCCCGTTACCTTTTTGGCACTGACAGATCGGCAGGACCCTGTGTGATAAGCAGTGTGCATGCTCTTATCCTTGTCAATCACTTACCTCTTTTGGACATGGAGGCACATCCCACCTTTGCCACAGGGGAAGATTGTGTGCCCACCAGTTACCCCAAAGCACCCCAAATGCTCTAAAGTCACACCATAGCCCACCGGGGAGTGGTTGGTGTTTACTTGCTGTGGTGGGGCTTGGCTCTGTGATCCCCTTGTGGGGGCAACTGGATGGTGAGCCCAGCCATGCCAGCTGCTCTGTTGACTGTGTGTCACTGTTCTCCCAAATCAGTCTTTCAGACACCAGTCATGGAGTTACTGCTTCCAGAGATGCTGGCCAGGAGCTGAATAACTAATTTTTTTTTTAGTATAAAATTGCTTTCCTTCTCCAGGTGGTTGAGTATCTTTCAGGGTGCAAGACAGATAAGCTTTGGCCTTTATCTAAGCCCTGCAAGCCTGGTAGAAACCAGACCAAAGTATTGCATTATACATGGGAAACAAAGCAGCAGCAGTTGTATGTTCCCTCCTACTGCAGCAGTTTCTGTAGGAACCTAAATAATATTTACCAGATTTGTATGTCTGTCTCAAAGGAATTCTGGAAACACTTTTAGAAATACCTGTCCCTGTTTCAATTATCTCTGTTCAGCAAGGAGCACTATTGCCACTCAGTGGGGTCTGAAACATTAATGACATTTCCCAGCAGGGGCCAGATGGATGAGGGAAAGTAGAAAGAATTGTTTTAGTCATGGAAAAAAGCATTGAAATAAAAAATATCAAAGTTATGATAAGTTCTAAAATTTTATTAGTTAATTTAACTGTTCATTTAATAACTGTTAATCAGTTTTTTAAAAATAATTCTTCTCTCTAATTAGCAACACTTATATTGGCATTCTTATTTAAACCTCATGGCTATCTCAGTTCTGAAACTGTAAATTTAACCTTTATTATTGAACTAGGTTCCTCACCATTTGGAAAAGAGTTTTATAATATGGCTGTTAGATGTGCTGTGTAATTAATATTCTTAAATGGACATGACCTTAGATTTGTCTGTGAACTTGAAGATCTTTCAGATATGTGTAGTTGAGACAAATTACTCGTCCTATATTTTTTGAACTTGAATGAGCTTTCTAATAGACTTTCACAAGTTTCAATTCATGTTAAAACTTTGGAAGAGAAGATAATTATCTGCTTTCTCAACAGGAAATTATCCTACGCTACCCTATTTCCTGAAGCCAGGATGTAATACCAGAAGTATGTTGACTGTACTCTGTTTACTGACACTGAACTAACACTTGCCATTGAAAGTTTGCTCTTGCTCTTATCCCCTCTCCCCGCGGGGAGCACTGTCTGAGCTATCCACTTTCTAAACTGCAGTAGGTTTTTTCCCCTTTTATTCTATATATACCTGTCACTTCATGCTTAGGGAAAGGAATAATGATGATTGCAGAATTACAGCTTGCAGAAGGAAACTGTTTTGCTGAGGTCTGCAAGGGTCAAAAGTCATGGGTGTCCTACTCACACATCAAACCAAACTCACAGAAACCTCCGTTTCCATGTAAGTCAGTCCTTATCCTTGTGCAACAAAGCTCTGCTGTGCCCAGGAGCTGAATTTCCCAGCCTAGTAGGAGCAACCAAGTCTTTAAGAACCTGATTGTCCTGAACTTGTAAGGAAGGGAGCAAGTTGTAGATGCTCAGTGTTTAACAGCGTGAATTCTTACTGCTCATAAAACACGTGCCCACGTGGTTGCCTT
>JAWWEU010000001.1:105848792-105901062 GCA_035583155.1 Acropternis orthonyx | reverse complement strand
CCTGACTAGCATGGGAGACCCTACCAGAGGCACAAACCACCGCCAGCATAGCTCACAACCTCATAAGGGCACGCAAGATTCTCCCCCGCGACAAGGGGGTGCCTGTGGAGTAGATAAAAGTGGGTAAATCTGTATGAATTGCACATCTGGAGCAATCAGGGAGAGCCGGCAGCATGAAAGATACAAATAATACTTTTCAACTTTACCAGCCCCTTTATTAACTCCTCAGAACAGAGGCTGTTTGGGGCAGAAAGCCCTTGGACGTGCAGTTCTCTCCTTGTATCCCCTTCAGAAATGTCATCCAGCTCTCCTGAATTTTGGGTTGAAGGGCCAAAAGGAAAAGTGTCTGCCTGCTGCTATGGAGTTGTGCTGGAGGGGTGGCCTTACCTGATGACAGAGTTGATGTGGAACTGCCACATCCACAGGTTTGGTGAGGTCTGCAGCTGACAGTCTTGATGGGGTAAAAAGGAGTTACAAAACTATGAATGATAATGAAAAATCCCAGGATTTTCCTCTCAGTGCTTCGTTTCTTTCTGCCCTCCACTCAGGAAAGGAATATCTCCATTTCCTCAAATATGGACAGAATAATAAAAAGGATAAAGCAAACTCCATTGCACCTTGTCCATGACTCCATCAAGACCTCACGAGGTAGTCAGATGTCTGATAAAACTGGTGTGCTGCTGGGTCAGACTATTCCATGAATGTCTCTGGTGCTGCAGTAAATGACATGAGGAGTTCAGTCAATGATATTCTGGTCAGAGACGGTGAAATACTTGTCCCTCAGTATGGGATCAGGATACAGCCCTGCTGTTCAAGGCGTAAAGCTGCTGCTCAGACCATCTGTAAGTATTAGACATCCCATGGCTTGTTTTGTAAAGTGTGGGATATCTTGTAATCCTTGCTGCATCTCAACATACGTACGAACATCCTGGGAAACTAAGTCCGTCCACAGTGTTTTCAGTTCTGAGGAAGAAGAAATACATTTATGTTATGTATTTAGGAGGGATCTTGACATAATCTGCTAACACAACTGGGATTTACAGGTCTGTGTATCTCATCTCGATACTCCTATAGTGATCCCAGTAATGTATGTTTGATAAATCATGTTTTCCAGAAAAGCATCCAGTTTTGATTTAAAGACCTCTAGAAACCAAGAACACCCCCCACCACTTATTCTATTGGTTAATATTTTCACTATTAAAACCATGTCCCTAATTCCTGATCAGTCTCAGCTTCCAACCATTGTTTCTTGACATGCCTTTCCCTGGTGGATTAAACAGTCCTCTCCTACCAAGAAAAGCTTCCCCCAGAGGTCCTTAGATGCTGTAATCCAGTGATGTCTGAGTCTTCTTCCTGGCAAGTTTTTAAAATGCCTTGTGGCACAGTGTTATCTCCAGCTCTGGAATATTTCTCGCAGTTCTTTTCTGAGACGTCTGCATTTTCAAAAATCCATTTTAAAGACTTTGCAGGCTTGATGAGATATTTAGTAGGGGGAGCATCACACACAAACACATACTATACAAATGATATATTTTGAACTGATTTCATTGTAACTACTAAAAGGAATAAAACCTAGGTGTAGCTTTTTGCTCATTAGATAATATTTAAAAATAAGTTCTCCTCGCACATATCTGAAACAAATGTTAGACCTGTATGACTTGAAAATGTGCACTTTGTGGTAACAATGCTAATGGAGTTTTTGCTTTTGTAATCAACTCCCAAAACATAGAGAAGTTCTTGTGGTCTGACCCAAAATACATTTATTTTTCCTTTTGGCAACATGTATTAAACGTAACTCTTCAGGTTTACCATGAAATTTTCTGAAGCAAACAGTGTTGCTTAAAAAATACTAACGCAATTTCATGTTTAAAGTTTTTCTCAGTTTTCTACTGCAACTAGTTGCAGGGTTGGATGGAGCAATTTGTAAATGGACAGGCATATGAGTTGATAGATAAGATTTCTTACAGTAAACAAAGGAAGTTTGTGCAACTGAATACATAGCGTAGTATGAAAGGCTGCCTTGAAATCACAGCTCCCCTAGAGGAGGGTGTAGACAGGATGCTGGGGCATGATGGGGACACAGGGAGGGGCATTCCCAATGCCCTGTCCAGGGAGAGAAAACAGTGGTTTTTGATTTGAGTCCTAACACAATGAAAGGTGGCAAGGGGAGAGGGAAAGAGGCTGAGAGCAGAAAAAGGGGAAAGAAAAGAGAAGGGAAAAAAAAGCCCTGAGCAGCTCAGGAAAAAGAAAAGGGTAAAACCCCCCCAACATTCAGAGACTGGAAAGCTGGGTCAGGTGCCAGGAACGTCCATTGAGGAAGAGAGGAGACAGAGACTCACTGGGTGAGAAGAGGGGCTTCAGTGAAGCTTTGGGTGGGCATGAGGCTTTGATAGGGCTCAGGAGGGGACAGAACATGGGAAAGGGGATTGAAGAGGGCTCCCATCAGGGCCTGGTCTGCATGGGAGTATGGCAACAGATGGGAAAGGAGGGATGGGATAGGGCAGGGGACAGAAGGCTGAAAGCGGGGGAGGTTGAGGTTCAGTGGGAGCCTGGTAAGACTGGGACTGATGGTCAGGCAGGCTTAAAAGTAGGGAGGGAGCCACAGCCTGGCAGCAGAAAATAGATCACAGATCTCCATGAATTCAGTGTAGCAAATGCATGACTGTTATGAACACCTCTCTGCCATCACATGCTCGTGAATCACTGCCCCCGCTTCAATGGTGACACTTGCATGTGTCAGGCCTGGGCATGTCATGACATGCCAGCAAAGTGTGAAAAAAACACCACTGGGGAGAATGCAACTCAGTTTAAGTGACTTGCCTGATACTGTGGAAGAGGACACTGACAAATCCAGTTCTTCTCCAGGCAGGCCTGTATGCACTCAGCTGTGTTGAGGTCACTGAGGTCCACAAGCTCATTTTCGGTTTAGGGATCACTAAAGACCCAGCAGATTGTAAGTACACAAAGCTGTGAAGCCCCATCATTATGCTGGGGGTGTTTCTTGGGCATTGGGTGAGTGGTGACTACCTCTGCTACAGCATTTTGTGTCACCTTCTTGCTTGTGCTCCCCTTCTCCCACTGATTTGAGAAATCCAGACATTATCATCCTATTTCCTAGGCAGGGTGTAGCTTGCAAGACTGCTTCTTCAACTGTACTTTGCCCTGGGTATGATAGACTGGCACTGACTCCTGCTGGGAAGAGTGGGTACAGTGGTTTAGAGAATTGCCATCCAGAAAGGAACCAGTGATTGCATTATTCTCCTTCAAACCATCCTCCACACTCCCCAGCCAGCTGCTGTTGCCTAACTGGGTCCAGATGGTTTCGTCTCAGCTTGATGTTTTCTCCTAGTGTGCATTTATAATGCCATCAGCCCATGCAGCAGCCAACTGTTGTGATTGGGCAATGTTACTGTCATTACCTTCCTCTGCTTGGCAGCGTGATGGTTATGTTTTGTCTCAAGTTAAATTGCACATTTCTTAGGGTTTTTCCCTGTGCACTTGTAATGGGTCATGGAAATCGTGTTCCACTTCTGTCCACAGCCTGTTTGCCCATACAATAAGCCATGCTGGGAGACACAGGTCAGAGAGCAAGTTAGTATTGGATTTGCTGTACTGCCTGCTCCTTGAAGAACAGGGACTCTTCGTTCAAGCTGGAGCAGGCAGGAGGTGACTGGGAGAGAAGAAAGTACCTGCAAGCTAGGTGGAGAAGTAAGGGACTGTTTCATTTGTGTTTTGAAAAAGGTATCTACTTTGTGGGTTTAATCTACCCATCCCATTCCTGTGGCTTCCTTCCTCTAAGGGGGTCTCCTGCTACGCCCACAACTGTACGTGGGTGAGCTGAAGGTCTTGCATGCACTGTCCCAAATTGGATGAGGAACCCCTCTCCCCTCATTTCCATTCTCCCTCTGGGGGAGGAATAAAAAATCAGATTTCTTCTATGGCAACAGAGATGTTAAAACGTGAGTCTGCCTTCATCCCTATGAGCAACCAGTGGAGGAATGTGCAGGCACACGGGAAAGGCTGGGAACTACAAGTACTCTGTTTATCTGGCTCTGAGCCTTCCTGCTGCAGTGATCTCAAATCAAGGAACACATTTGCTTGATTATGGCCTTGTTAATTCTTTATTTGGCATTTATTAAAACTCTAAACTGTGCTTAGAAAATACCCAGTGATTAATGATCACTCATTAGCAAACAAGGAAGCTTGAAGGATGGCTCAGTTACTTTCGGCAAAAGTAACAGGGTTTTTACCTTTTTATGAATGTCCTGGTAGAAACAACAAGGCTATTTTGGATGCTGTGGGGTTACCTCAGGTAAGGAATTTTAAGGCAAGGGTATGAAGCCTGTGGCTACCCTCCATGGCTGCTCCTACTTTCTACATGGATGATAGAGCTTATCATCAAGGGTTGCCTAAGCAGTTCACATCACTTTAGCAAGTCACTGCAGGTACTTCTGTGGCTTGATCTTGACTTGTACCATACAGATAGAGAGCTTACATTATGCAATGGTCATTGTACTACTTCTGGTATTCAAACTATGGCCCTTTAGTGTGCATAGATGGGAGAGATCCCTGCTGGATAGTACTTATAAGGTGCTCTACAATGGAGAGGAATGTGGGTTTTTTTGTTTCAGAGAATTAAGTGGGCTGCTGATTTTGTTTGTGTTGCCCTGCTGTGTGCTGGCAGGGCAGCTATTGTATCACCCCTGATTCCCTCCACCTCATCCCCTCCCTGAAGAAGGGCACAGATGAATTGTTTTGAATGCAGATATGTGTGGAAGTATTGCCAGGAAAAACAGTTTTCAAAGTTACCCAGAAAAATTAGAAGTGAGACAGGACAGATATACTGACACACCTTGGTTGCACTAAAATGGGTGAGGAAACTGGGAAAAATGGAATATCAGACTTCATTTCCAAATAAAGGTGTGCTATGTGTACATGTATTTGTTGCATATGTTTGGGAAACACAGTACTACAAGTTGCATTCTGTTAAAACAATTGATGTTTTTCTGTTAAAATAATTGATGTTTTTCTACAGAAGGCAGAACTGTAATATTCTCCCCTTTCCACAGGGAATATTGCATGGAGCAGTAGGCATTCTTTGAGCATCACTTGGACAGAAAGTTCTTTAAAAGAAAATACAAAGAAAAGGAAAAATCTCACTCTGCCTCAGTCTTCTCATAGGCAGCCAATAAACCAGCCTTCAAAGAGACTTCTGAGACTGACTGACAAAAGGTCGCCTTTGGGCATGGTAGCTTCACAAAGCTGGCTCTTGATTGTAGCAGATATCTGTTGGAAAAAGATTGTGCTTTCTGTGCAGGGAAGGGAGATGAATGAAAAACCAGTTAGATGACCCCTTGGAGTGATGATCTGTGCAGGGTTTGGGAAGTTGGAGAAAGCTCTGTATAAGCTTGATGTCTGGCACATTTTGAGTATCTCTCAGAATTATACCTGCAATAGCTGCAGAGTGCATTCCCTCTCCCAGAGTAGCTGTGTGTTGGTAGAGGGTGGTCAATCACCAGCACAGCACACCTACCATCACCAGTCCAAACCACCCCTGTGGGTGGAAGGAGATGGGCCAGTGATGTCTGAGGGTTTCTGCATTGTGTCCTCTTTCATTTGTGTCCACCTTTTTTAGTGTTGTGACATCGAAAGGGAAAGTCAGGGCTGTTCCCTTGATCACTATTAATGAAAGATACTTGACAGGTTTGTAGATTGGCTGTGATGACTTTGGTCTAGCTGTATGATGAGGTTCCCTAAATCTCACCCTGACATGAGCCACATATCTCTAAGGCAGAGATACACATGATAGAATTTCTTTTCAACGAAGTGTAAACCCTCATCTCACTCACGTTAATTCCTAACACCATTTCTTACAAGTCCATGGTTTCTGCAGGATCGTGTTTGCTCTGGCCAGCAAAGATAAGCACAAATGAATTGATGCTATGTGGTGCAACTTTGACATTCATGTACTTTGGACCTTCCATCCACCACTTAACAAATGTCATATTGATTGAAGGCTTGAGATCAATCATGATCAATAATGATACCCAAAGTTTTCTTACCATGGTCCCATTTCTGACTGACAAGAGCCTGACAGATATGGGGCCTGCCTAAGCCTACATTTGCAATGTGTATAAGGAAATGGTACTTGCTTGTTTCTGTGAGCCTAGTAGGTTTGTGCTATGACTTGTGCCAGCCGTTCTCATGGAGCAGATCATCCTGAGTGCCATCACATGGCACACACAGGACAGCCTGGGATCAGGCCCAGCCAGCCTAGGTTTATGAAAGGCAGGTCCTGCGTGACTGACTTCATCTTCTGTGACAAGGTGACCCACTCAGTGGATGAGAGAAAAGCCGGGGATGTTGTCTATCTAGAATTTAGTAAAGTGTTTGGCACTTTTCCAAACTGGATGATTCTGTGATTCTACAAATCTGTTTAGAGTTCTTGGGGCATTTTCTTGTCTGTAGGAGGGTCTGAGATTCTGCATGGCATGGTGGAGAGAGACTGATTGCTGGGAAAGCTCCCAGTATACATTGTCTTACAGATGATGCATTTGCTTGCTCATGCAATGATGCTTCTAGTAGCTTAAGATAGGGAAGAGCCCTTGGCATCAATATGATGGTAGCAGGTGGGCTGCTCTCAGCCAGCACAGGTGGGAACCACATAAATATGAAAGGAAATACACATTTTCCAGCTCCTGATTCCTACAGGAGCCCAAATTCAACAGCACGGATCCTGTCTTACTACGAGCCTTACTCTGTCATTGAGTTAGCAGTAGCATGTTCCCTCTTTGATGAAAAGCCCTTTCTAGCTCCCATTGTATATTCACCACGACTGTGCCACACCAAAGTGCTGGACTACTGGATTAAAGCTGGCAGAGCCACCATTTACTCTGCTTTCTGTGAAGGCTGCTCTGTGATTGACTATAGTACTTCAGACAAGGTAGATACCAAACCATCAAGACATTTGTGTGTCAACATTCAAAGACAAATCCTGAGAGCAGTTCACTACTAGATCCTTTTGGATCTCAAACTAGCAGGTCCTCTGGGAGTGAGGACTTGGTGGACCTGTAGTTTAGTCTTAGATGCTCTTCTTGTGAGCATTTGACCCCACAATGATCACAGTCTCTGGAGGAGCCATTCTCCACAGGACATCATGGCAGTGGAAACTTTTCAGGCAGTGAGGGTGACAGTAATTGTCCTGGAAGTGCTCCAGTAGCAGTCACTTTGCTCAGCTAAGGATTTAGCCCTCTGTTTGTATAGCCAGCAACTTCACTAGAGTTTAATGAAGTTGGAACTGCCTTTTAATTTTCTTTTGTAGTCGGGCTAGAGTTATGATTATAATTTGGACCTGATTCTGAAAAGAGTCTTAGGTCTTTCTGATCAGTTGCATGATTTAATTCAGTTTAATTTAATTTTGACACCGGCAAGATTCTCATTTAAATCGCACATTTCCAAGGGTATAAATCTATAGAAGCGACACTGGCTCAGAACCTTTACCAGGCAGGCTGTCATAACTAACGCCTATTAGTTAAATTAATGTAACAATGTGCACTTTTAGTACTTAGGAAAGAATCAGCTCCTCAAACATAAACCACAAAGACAAGCAAATGGCTATTTAATTAAACTCATTTATTTTCTTTTCAGTTGCTTTCTCTAAAATTTCTTTCTTCCTTGGGTAAGGTGTTCTTACAAGACAATGTGAATTTAAAATACTAAAATCAAGGAAAGGCCAAGTTATGGCATAATGAGTATATTAAAACTTATTCTGTACTCTGTTCTAAGTGCAACTCTATTTCTAGTATAAAATGCAGAGGAAATTGAATTCATTTGAAAATGCTTCAGTGGTGAAAGGTGAACACAAAGCCTTCACTGGGTGCTGATATATGTGAGCAGCAAGCGGGAAACATGTTCTTGCAATCACTTTTTGCATTACCTGTAAGTTCTATGAATTGTTATATTATGTCAGAGCATCTTAACTTTAATTTCATTTTTTGAAATCTGTCCATTTTGCTTCACAGTAGTCTTCAAATACTCTTTGTTTTTAAGTGTGGAAAGGAGGCACAGAAAATGCAGGAAAGCTGGGATGTGTCTGGAGTTCATGTGACTTATTGCAGGTGCCTTCAGCTACTGGAGCACCATGAACTTCTTCTGGTCTCTGCCACTTAAATCCCCTGAGGCACAAGAATAAGAGCTTTATAATTCCATGCTGTGATCTTGGTAGAAGAGCAGTGTCTGGAGCTAACCACAATGCTGTTTGATGATTAACAAAAAAATGCTTTTGCCAGAGAAATCAGAGCAGATACATCTACTGTAGACTTTTAGTGCTCTGAATTATTAATAATCAATTAGCAGCAAGTATTTAACACATTTAATAAAGGCTACTATGGCCACCACTTTGCATTTCCTCAAAATTACAAGAAAAATGTTTTTTTACATAAAGACTAGAAGATCAGTTTTGGGTATGAAACAGAAGTCTGAAACTATAAATAAACATATAGCATGTCCATTGTGGGCTTTACAAATGTGCTAAGTAGATTGAGTTAATTGGTAATTAATTAAGGGTAAAGTCTACAGCTAGTCTAAACATATTGATTGCCAGCTTCATCTTTTTCTGGAACAGAATCACTGTGCAACGCTGAACTGAATTAAAATAAAAGAGCACTACAGAATATAATTTCTGCTGCACACTGAAGATATTTTTATGGTATGGCATGCTACTGGAATAGAGCAGTAGTCATCAACCACTGTTTAGAGTATGCAGCACATTTGGCGTTCTAGAAATCAGGAATATCTGTAGAGAGTACACATAGTTAAAGAAGATAGGGTCATAATGAAACTGTGATTTTATTATAATTTTAAATGGCCATGGCCAGAATAAACCCTCCACATCTGTTAAAGGACTGATTTTCAGAAAGAAAAAGAAAGAAACTGGCTGCAGAGCACACAAATTCTGAATATTAGAGGTCTAAGCTGGGGCATTAGAAACTGCGAAGAGAGACCAATGCATGTTCTGTGAAACTACAAATGCCACAGGAGGTATAAAGTGGTGCTGCAAGAAGTTATCCATTATCCTGTGATTTGTCCAGGTAGAGTGGGTATTTGGTGTTTTCCTTGTAAATGGACTTGAAACTGTTTGTGGCTCAGCTCAACAAAACGTAGGCTGATGAAAATTATAGTTTATGGTGTCCTTTGTTTTACATGAAGGTGACTGTATTCCTTGCTGCATTCACATTGAATTATATACAAGTCTAATGCAATTCAGTCACAAAAGGCGACACTCGTCTCACTTAATTTTATATGCCCACAAAGCAGAAGTCTACATCTGATCTGGTTGTCTGGCCTCCTTTAATGACTGTGGAGACAACAGAGAGTCTGGAGGTGCTTCTAGAGAATGATTCATCTGCTCTATTTCAGGCATCTATTTGAGGAGGAGATGAATTATGCCCTGGAAGCACCTATTTCTTCTTGACTATGGAGTTAGACAACCAGCTCAGATGAAGATGCCTGTGCTATAATAGCCTAAGACCAAGCAAAACGAATCCTGTGTGAGGTGACACAAATTAACACCATGTGACCCCAGCTGTGGCACACATCCAAAAGCCTCTTTCTCTGCAGCTCTAACACACATGCTTGCGTAGTCAGCTGGGTCTCTGCTTCCCCTAGCACCAGTGGCAAAGTCTCCTTACTTCCCATTGTAGGTTTCAAATGCAAAATCCCACAGGCACCAATGACAAGACTGCTGGCTTGAAAAGGTCCAGCCCAAGGTGTTTCCTTCCAGGGATCTGGAGGCTGGATCCCTTCTAGGCTGCAGTGAAAGAGGAAGGGACTTTCTGCACCTCTTCAGATGATGGTTAAAGTGTTGTGGGTACTTCACAGTGCTTTTGGGTTGCCACAATTTTAAGAGCTATTCACTAGCCCAAAATGTCCCGTATTGAGTAGCTGTCACCATCCTGTAACAGCATTTGTAAAGTGTTTTGATGGAGCAGGATTTTGGAAAATTCTGTGGGCAACTGTAAATAAAATAACAAAACAGAACTTGGCTGCCTGACTCTTCAAAATAGCCTACTAAGACGTCTGAAATATTGTCTCTTGCACAGCCCTGCTCCTCAGAGAGATCCAAAAACGAGTTCATTTTCATACCCGGTGTGTGCTTTTGCTGCTTGAGATATTTCTTTCTGCTTCTCATTAATGCTCTCTTCAATCCCACAGGGAGAGTGCTAGGTAAAGTGACCAAGAAAAGCTTTCTTGATGCTCTTCCCAACTTCATGAAATATTAATGCTTATTGTATTTGAGCCTTTTGTTTATTTAATATTTGCCCAGGGACAGTATAAGCTGTCCATATTGCTTTCCATCAGAATTACTAATGTAGGAAAAGGGAACACTATAACTTAATACCTACTTTATTAATATTTTTTTACAACAAGATGAACAGAAATAGTCCAGTCTTGTTACAGATCATTCTTGCTTATATGAGCATTGAAGATGAGAGGGTGAATGCTGTTCAATACATGTTTTTTTTCTGTGGCTACTGGGATCTGTGGATACATTTTTAAAGATAAATGCTGGAGTCAGGTGCCTACGGTGAAAGGGCTGAAATATCTTTCTGAGTACATGGTCTTTCATCCATCTGGTAGAGCAAGTAGGAGAATACTCCCCGGTCTTCTGGCTCCTCAGGCATCTTTGCCGGGTGTGCTATCAGAGACAATGTGACACTCTGGGAATGAACTCTTAACAGGCTCACAGCAGAAACATTAGGATTTCAGCTTCAGCTCTGGTTTCTGTTTCTTGGTGGAGATGAAAGATGTCAAAAAAATCAGACTCATGGAAATGCTGCTGGCCTCCTGGAAGAGTTCATAGCTGCACTTTTTCCTGGCTACACTGGCACTAGCAATGAGTGATTCACAAGTACATGTTCAACTGATTTAACTCAGGCCAGGAAAAAGCCTCATCCCTTTTCTCCTGAAGGGAGATCCTGTTTCTAAGGGGAGCACCCTAGAAAATGCAAGGCCAAGAACAGGATGTTGTCATGGACACCTATTCCTCCATCGGATACCCCTTGTAGGTGAGGATAGGGAAAGAGAGGCATGAGAGCAATGGGTGGCAATTAAGTTAGCTTGATTTTTCAGAAATCTTGGGCTTTCTGGAGATTGCTTCAACACTTTGAAGTAATTGGAAGTAATGATCTTCACTACTTTTGGCACTGAAAAGCCAGTTCAACTCATCCTGAAGCCAACATTATAGCTAGATGCTGACTCAAAGAGGATATGACTTTTACTACCTTCTTTCATCTCACAGTTATGCACATCCGATTCACTGCACTTGGAAAAAGTCTGTCATAACAGAAAGCTTTAGAATTAATTTTGAATGAATGCAATGGCAGGGAATCCCAGCCCTGGTAAATTCTTACCCCCAATCACGCTTCTAGACAAGAGCTTTTTCCCCTATATATAAAACTTTGAAATTTCCCATGATTTGAGTGTTGTAATATGGGTGCTGTTATTAGTAACAACAACAACAATAATAGAGTAATACTGTCCGTGCTAAATATGGCACTGCAGTTGAGGCTTTTTACTATTTTATGATATAAATTTGTATATAGTCCTCAGCTGTTTCCCCCAAATAGATGCTGAGCTTGAATATGAGGGCCAGTAAACTTGCACAGTTTCTCCAGCTGCCTTGGCAAAAATATTACCTGTGGGAGCCAATGAAACATTTATTACACATTGCTCCTCCTGTGCCCACAATGAGATTTCTTCAAATGTGGCTGTGCAGAGATTGAAGACACACTTGTTTAGTTTGTCACAGCATTATTACAGATTAGATTATTTTGTGCTATGTGAAGTGGGATAGAGTCTGGTAAGTGTTTAAGTCTTGTAAAGTTGCTGCACAGTGTATATTTGCATTTCCATTGGTGGCTGGGGCTGGGGCTCTGTGCCTTGTCTGTGCCTCTCTAGCATATTGTGGATGGCCTGGGACCCACAGGCTTAGTTAAGAGAAGCAACAGGGGTTTTCAGTGCATGAATTCCCTGGAAGTGTGATTTTTTAAACATTTGTGCTATAAAGGTGTGCCAAAACACTTGCAAGGTGCTGTATATTTTTTTTTTCAAGAGTGATTCATACTCTTTAAGCAAGAAAAAGATGAAAAAGTTAAAAAAAAATAAATTCTAAGAGTGTGTGAATTCAGTGGGAAGGAATGTCCACTGTATGGATGACTGTAACTAGTAGGGTTGGAAAAGAAAGTGAAAATCTTCCCAAGAACCTCAGAATCAGAAGTCTATGAAGGGGGAGGCAGTTTCAACAGGCTAGCAGTAGCAATTGTCTGGGAAAAAACCCCATCACTGACAGGAAAAATCAAATTATCTGTTCAGTAGTACTTTGCTGCTTACAGAGTCAAAGGATGTCTGGCCAACCACAGAGCTTGTCGGAACAGTAGAAGCAGTTGTTTATTGAATAGACTATACAATGAGAGAAGCAAATGCATTCCATCCTAATGTGTCCATTAGATGATACTGCCATTTTGAAAAGGACTAGCTGGGGATAATAAGGAAATTGCAGCAAAATTAAACAAATTCCATGCATTTATTTTCATCATAGTGGACAAGGGGGAAATACCTGCTCTAGAGCTTCCTTTTTTGTAGGTAATAAAAATGAGGAACAATTTAAAAATTAAATACGTCACTAGAGCTGGATGGAATTCATCCACGAGTTTTGAAAGAATTTAAGAGTGGTTCATCTGTAAGTAAAAGTACATGAACTATCATTGAAGTCAGCTACCAGAAAGGAGGGCTGGAATTTTGCCAGAGTTACAGTTCCCTTATTGCAAAGCAATTTTACTTTACCTTATTACTAGTTAAATTAGTAAGGAAAATAATTAGGGACACATACAATGATTACATGATCACCACAGGCAAACCCTGTATTTTTCCAAATTACTTAGGGGAATAGATGGTGTGGTAGGTATGGGTGAAATGGCACATGTGAACTTTGGAGTAGCCACTGACAAAAAGCCATGCTGGCAGGTGAGAGGATAAGTTAGTTGTGATGTAGAAACTAATTATGCCAAAGTAATTAGGGAGAACAGGAACAAATCCTCAACTCTGCAACTGGAGGGCATTGTACCGAGTCAGGTCCAAGCTGATTTAATAGCCTGCCACCACCAAAAAATGGAGAAGTCAAACAATTAGCTCGTGCAGTGCTCTTGTCAGCATGAAGGTGCCTATGTGCCTTCAGGGATTTGAAATGATTTTTACTTGCCATCTGATAAAATACTTCTGAACAGTAGAGATCAGGGGGAAATAGGTGTCTCTGAGCAAATATTTGGATTTTGGGCTGCAGTTTAGGTTTCTAACTGAAAATATTTGCACATCCTCAGGTCTCCTGTGCAGCAAGGCATGTTGATGGCCAAAATTTGCTTCCTCCTCTCCCCTCGCTGCTTTAGCCTCCCTGCAAAGCTTTTGATGCAGAGTGCAGGGAGAAAATTATGGAGAATCATAGAGAATGTTGTCTGTCAGGTAAGCTGCGCTATCTCAGATGCATTTCCAATTCTCTAGGAACCTGTAAGTTCCAGACCTGTGCCTCCTCCTTTTCCCATTTGAGTGAATCCTGAAATCCAGCCAATTTTTGAGTGAGATTTGTGACTTTTTTTCTGTTTTTCAGTTTCTTTTTTTTCTGTAGGTTTAGCAGGCTTGGTACCTGCCTACATTTCTATAGGGAACCTGTAGAGACCAAATTCCAACAATTAACAGAGAAGCAGCTTCGTTATGGCTGACCCTGAGATTAACTTATTTGGTTAGAGCACGGTGCTAATAATGCCACGGTCACAGGTTTGATCCCTGTATGAGCCATTCGCTTGAGAGTTGGACTCAATGATCCATGTGAATCCCTTCCAACTCTGAATATTCTGTGACTGTTTCAAGTAAAAATGGAGCTATTACTGAATATGAATGTACCAGATAGAAATATCTGCTGAATTCCTTTCTCAGGACTATTGTGACTTTTTTTTTTTTACACGCTTCCTGCCCATTTTTTTCAGCCCTTCAACTGTGCTGTCTATTATGTCACAGGCTGTGTTTTGTTCGCCCAGCATCACTCCTTTGGTGAGGCATGGGCGATGCTGTGGCAGTGCCATGTTCATGAGTAAATCCTTGGGATGCTTTCTGTTTCCTGAGGAACCATTGCCTTGCCAGTAAAATGGGGGAGCAGAAATGGCAAGGCATCTCACTTCCATTTAAAGCTCCTCTCTGACAGGTATCAGTAGCACTCTGTGTTTGGATTCATGGTCTGTGCTTGGGGTGGGTGTGGGGCAGAGCACAGATGGCAGTGAGGTGGAGCATTCCAGCAGAACCTGGACGGACTGTGTCAGCACGGTCTCTGGTGTGTGTACCCCAGATGGCTTGATCCTCCAAGGCATCTTCTTGCCCAGCTTGTCCTCTGCCTCTGGTCCTAAATACAGATCTTTCTGCCCATAGGTGCCAAGGGGAAAACACATGGGCCTGGAGTATCAAGGGATGGCAGTAAGAGGCAAGGAGAGATGCTGTGTTGACTGAGGGGCTCTGTCCTCTGCCAATGTCCCTGGGCTCCTGCTGACCTCAGCTGCTGCATCCCTTTCCCTGGGCAGCCACAGCAGTGGAAACTGCATCAAGCACACCTCTTTGTACCCATCTCCAACAAGACACCCAGGGCTTTTGGAGATCCTTTGGTTTATCTGGGCTATGGCTCTAGAGGCCATTGCCGACTCGGGTTACCATCACTTTTTAAAGGATGGGGGATCAGTGTGGCATAGCCTTGAGCACAATGCAGACTAGGGGAATGCTCCACGCTGCATAGACCTTATGTGAAAGAACACACTGGCTTTCTCAAAAATTCTAATTACAGTTTGCCTTTTAAGAGTGCAGAGTTGTAAACAGACCAGAATTGTTTAGCTGGTTATTGTATGTTTCTTTACCAAGCTATGGAAATTAGCATCTACAAAATGTGATTACTGTTGTTTGATCATTCTAAAAATTTTGATGTGGCAGGGGCAAGTCTCTGTATGCATTTGAGCCTGGCTGTTTGTCCACATCCTAATTACATGTTCTAATTATAAATAATTACAGGCACAGGCATAAGCTGTTTTTCTGCCATAGATGTTCCAACAAGATTCAGACATATTGTCAACATGTTTTAGCAGTTTAATTGTAGAGCTGGAAAGCAATGAGTTGTGAGCTTTATTCTTAGTCCTGGCACATCCCTCACATCCCCCTCACCCAGCTGTAGCTGTGTAAAGTAGGGGGGTCCAACCCAACCTCGTCACTGAGGCTCCCTCTGCAGCCCAGGAGGAGAGGCAAGTGCCCTCTGTACTGTTGGTCAGACTGGGATAGGCACTGAGCTTTTAGATAGGCAGCTCTGGTGGAATTAATGTCACCCTTGCACCCACGGGTCTGGAGCAATAATGTGGTGCCAGACTTGTGCATCACTGCTGCTCACCTGCTTTTGCATTGTTGGTGGTGCTTTCTGATGTATCCCAGCTGAGGTCTGCTCACCAGGCGGTCGCATTGACACTAACAGCATATTAAGTAGCCTCTGAGGACCATCCCCTCCCGCTTCCATCCCCAGCACTCTCCACTCTTTCCTGTGGATATTTTTTCAAACACAAAAAAGGTATTTCCAAGGACAGGAAGACTTTTGAAATTATCCACAACCTGAAGGTGCCTTCCCCCAACATAAAAATGGCACGTCAGAATATTTATTCTGATCAAGAAATGCGGAAAACATATTTCCTAGTTTTGTCAGTGGCAGTCTGTAGTGGAGTTGCCTGTGCTCCTATGCCCTGCATTGCTGGTGACGGGTGCACAGCACTGCAATCCCAAAAGGATATGCCTTCTCCCTCAGCTCAAATGAAAACCATGTTAAAATTCATTTTCATATATTTTCAAAATACATTGGTGCCACTGACATCCTGCACTAACAGCAAGGTGTCCCTTTTGTTTCATTTTGAATTTTGGAAAGCTTAGTTTTGCTTTCTTACTGTTTTGTCACAAGTCATTGTAGCAAACATGCAGTTACAAAAATCATGGATGGAACAAGCACAGGAGCTGCTTTTGTTGTGTTTGTTTGCCAACCCCCAAAAATCCTTGTTAATATTGACAAGATCCCAGCTTCTGTGGCACTGATGAGCTTTTCTACAAACGTGCCCTACAAAAGGCTCTAAGACGTATAAATTATGCAGCGTCCTATGATCACGCAGCTGAAATAAAAGGCAACAATTTCTGAAAACAACCTGCATAAAACTGCACTGTGCCAGTTTCACAATGGTATAGTGAGACTGAGCGGTAATTAATTAATATTTCATACAGGGCTTTCCAAACCTTGATGAAATGTTTCATACTGAAATGATGGACGGATGTTCATTGCACAACACTCTCCCGCCATCCAGAAACACACCAGGCACACCTTGGCGTGAACTCCTCCATTAAAGTTTAGTCTATGGCACTTTATCTTTCTGTCTTGATAAGAT
This sequence comes from Acropternis orthonyx, assembly GCA_035583155.1. Classification (NCBI taxonomy): domain Eukaryota; kingdom Metazoa; phylum Chordata; class Aves; order Passeriformes; family Rhinocryptidae; genus Acropternis; species Acropternis orthonyx. The sequence continues at coordinate 105,884,563 of JAWWEU010000001.1, read as the reverse complement.
CAGTAAATGTTTTGCTGCAGGAAAGGGGATAACGCAGCTGTACGGAGGTTATGCACGGCATCCAAATGGGGAGGGAGAGATATAGAGTCTATATAATGCATTATGTACACAGAAAGTAATCAAGTACAAAGTCGTTGTGGGCAAAGACACAATTCCAGCCCTTACTGGGCAGACATTAAGTGTGGAACACCTGCCTATTGCATCTATAAATAAAATCTCTGCGGTTCTTCCTTTCAGCCTGAGCAGCCTGAGCTTGTGTTTTCTGGAGCAGCTGTCTGCTCGGGGAAAAGAGCAGAGAGTCACCCTGCGGTGGTAACTGTTTAATTTACATCAGTAACGACAGCCCTGGCGCAGGCCATCCTCTTCGCCAGCTCCCGGCGTGGTGGTGAGGGAATTCAGCTGCTAGAGCTGGAGGCAGGAGATTCCTCCTTCCTTTGGAAGGATCCCCCGCCGTGCCGAGGAGCGGAGAGGGTGCTGGCGCTGCTGCTGCCTGCTGCTCCTGGTTGGGTGCTCCCACTCATCCCAGCTAGGAAGATGGGTTTGCTGTGTCTCTGTCCCAAGGAGCCCCCCCATAGCCAGGTGGTCAGAATCTCTAGGTATCCACCCTGACGGGTAAGGGGAGCCTGAAGTGCATCTTTCCTTTGTATAAATAGCTCTTTGCTGGTTTTACTTTACAGCTCTGTGTCTCCAAATACAATATGAAACTTCTATTTCCTCCCACCTTGTCAGTGCTGGAGAGTCACTGTGGCTATTGAGGAGGAGACTTGACTGCCTTGTCTTTCTTTTCATCAGATGCCTCTGTGAGGGCACCAAGGAAATCTCCATTTCTGAAATAGTTTTATTTTTTTCTGAGAGAGTATATACCTATACCTGTTCCTACACCTATATATATCCCTACACTTATACCAAAGCCTACTTTGATTTTAGGGTTTCTTTCTACAGTCTGTGAGGGAAATATGAGCTCCACTTTCCAGCTCTAGCACAGTGCCCAAGCATGGAAGCTTACAGAAGACAGGAATAACCTGGCAAGCTCGTGTATAGAACTGACACTTCCAGCTGTGATTCTGAAGTCACATTATTCAATCTGCTTTCATACCAGAATGGCTGGAGGGAGTAATTGAATCTGTGATAACAAAAAAAAGTACACCTGGAATTTCTAATTCTCCATAATTTCTTATCTGTTCTTCCTCTCATTCAAATTGGATGTCATCCAAACAGGTAACAAAATCAACCTCACCTGACTCAGATGGCCAGTTATGATCCATCAAGATTATCAATGAGTAGCGAAAATGAGCAAACTTGGAGAAGCTCTGAATATTACTGACTTTTTGAACAGCAACTTATCAATAACACAATATTTTATGATAATTGAGTTTCATGACTGTGTAATTACTAGGCAAAAAGAGGACTGGAATTTGTGAGGAATGTGAAGATTTAAATAATTTACTTTGCCATGGGTATTAGAAGTGGTTTTCTTCCCATATGTTTGCATTGGAAAATACATTAATTGTATTGAATTTGCCCCTTAGAAACAAAAAGCACAGCAGAACTAATTACAAAGTTTGACATTGAGACTGTACATTTCCCCTAAACCACTACCTTAATAAGTATGCACTGATTTTAAACACTAGAAAACATGCCATATAAAACTGGAGAAGTAATTTGTTTTATGTAAACATACAGTTTCACTCTGTCTTTGAATGTAACATATACAAATAAATGCTTGAAAAACTTCCATAATTTTAGAAGAATTACCTATCAAATAATATTTATTTTCTTCACAGGGAAAAATCTGCCTTCAGTGGGGTATAGATCTTAGTTGTTTCTTCAGATCTGTTTTCTGAGGGGTGTTTAATAGCCTATAGAAAAAAATCACATATTTTTCTATGAGAAACAATGTGTTTCATCAAAATAGAAATTTGCCACAGGAAAAAAGACTGATGAAATTGTGCCCATGAAAAATGAGAAACAATGGCTGTTTCTCCTTGTTGCTGAGTCAGTGCAATACATCATGGGATGCTCCTAGACCTGTGCTGTGTGGAGAGACCATGGGAAATACAGTTTGGCTGGGGAAGAGTGCCCATCTGGGAGAACAGGAAGATAAGGGGACTCAACTCCCAAAAGGCTTTTTGGCAGCTGGATTGGACACTGAGATTAATGATGACTCAGATCAAAACAAAAAGTTTTGTTTCAGGCTAATGAGTAAAAGAAGAAAGCTTTGGTTTTGGAATGCCAAGAAATGCTTAATTTTAACCCGTAAGTTTCAAAATGTCTTAATCATGGGTGTCTGAAATTTCTGTTTCTTCCATTTACACATTCTATTTTTCTGTGTCATTTTTGTAGGAAACAAATCCAGGGTGAGAAGCATCTCCTGCAGCATGGAAATCCCATGTCTTTATTCTAGTTTCTCTGTTGTTAAATGAGTTTAATGAAAGCACTTGAAGCATTTTCATTTCTTAAAATGGAAAGAATGACAACAATGAAAAGTTAACTGTTCATACTATTTTTTTCCTCTAGACAGAGGATGTTCTGTTACTCTGGGGTGCACAAAATTCACATTCCCAAGGCTGATAATGCTAATTTGCTGCTGCCTTGTGTCACAGATGTGGAGTAGTTAAAACTTTACAAGTGAATTGGAAACAGTCTTTTCTTGTTCATTTACCTGCTGATGTCTTGAAGCACAGGTTTCCAGAACCTGCACACCAAGCTTTATACAATCCACACAGAATAACTGATTTTCCTTCCAGGCAATACAGAATCACAGAATCATTTCGTTTGGAAAAGAACTTCAAGATCATTGAGTCCAGCCTTTGACCAATCTCCGCCTTGTCAGCTAGATCACAGCACTAAGTGCCACGTCCAGTTGTTGACTGGTGACTCCACTATCTCCCTGGGCAGCCCATTCTGATGCTTGAAACACATAAAAGAGATTGAAGACTCAAGTAATTTTCTTGGACTCTTCAGTCTGAGTGGGACATGTTTGATCTAAGACACAAAGAGGTCTCCCGAACACTATCCACACAGCTGAGCTGGGCAGTGATGCTCCATAATGTAGCCATGCACGACAAATAGAATGTGCCCTAAAGGTAAGCATGTTTGTCAACTGCTGACCCCATTCTAATTTCAGCAAAGGTATTTTAGTCTCCTTTATCCAGGTAAGGTGGGTACTCAGCCATTTTCAAACTGCTTCAGTTTAAAAATACCTGTGGGAGAGTTTGCACATAATGCTTTCACAGGTGTATAAGGCCAGAAGGACTTTCACCTTCTGCATGGTAAAAGATGCTACTTCATCCAGTTTGTCTTGCATTGCACTGAGGGAAAAAAACCGCTAAAATGACAACCACTAAAATATTTATTTCAGTGTTTCAAGTGATGGAACCATGTCCCTTCATACCTTTCTAGATTGTTTTGGAAGTAGTCCGCTGTCCAAAGAAACTTCTAGCTCCCATCAGTCCTAGTCTGTGGAGCTGCTTTTTTGTCAAGTATCTCAGACCAGTGGAGGGATTTACATGATCTGCCCAAGAGGTTAAGGAATCAAACTCAGGGTTAAGGGGCACAAAGTGCCTTGCACCATGCTGTTTACGGCAAGTTTTCTCCAGAGCAGACTGGTTGCATTTGCATTGCGCAACCTCTGGCCTTCAGATAACTCTGCAAGCTTAAACTATGGGTGTTATTCCATGTGTTTTATTTCAAAGTGCCTGAGATATGATGTACTCTAAGGTTTTTGCCACAGGTCAGTTGAGCAGTGGTTTCATGGCACAAAGTGTGGCTGTACACATCTAATGACATAGTCCCTGTAGGTGTGAGCGTGTCAAGCTAATGCTGATGTGCTCTTGTCTACACTCCCTTTGGGACCAGTCCTTGGCGTGGGTACCCTCAGTACTTTTCCCAGGCATGGTGGTAGGAGTGAGCTAGAAGGGTTTAATGCTGAAGCTCTGATCCTCTTCTGCATAGGGTGAAGGTGTGCAGTGTAGACACTGCTCATGTTTTAGATGCTCACAACCATCTACTGTGATTTTTTTTGGTCAATGCTGATGGACCAATACCAGATTGGGAAAGGCATATGATCAAATATTAGCCTGGACTCCCTGCACGTAGCTGGGAAAGTAAGAACTTTACAACCTCTGTGTTAAGGCCCATTTTTGAAATACTTTATGTGAAAACAGCATAAACATCAGGTTTTTTTGCTTCTTAACCTGAACACAACACAAGTGTTCTTTTTTTTTTTTTTTTTTTGGAGTAGGAAAGAGGTTAAAGACCAAAATGTACCCACTGCCTAGCCAAACCATGTATTGAACAAAAGCTCCCTTGAAATCCTCATTGCATTCATTGTGGAAAATTAGATTATTCTCATATCAGTGAGTTTCAGCTGCAGATTTTTATTTAGTTCATTAATTTGCCTTGAAGTTGGATGGAATCAGGAATATATTTCTCACTTTGATTGAGTAATTAGGGTTGGTACTTTTTTGCTTTTATGCTACTCCTTTTAAAACTCTTTTCAGCTGTGTTTTTGAAAATAAAGTGAGTGAATTTATCATATTTAGACATCAGCAAGCACCACATGGCAGAGACAGCTACTCTGGAATCCTAACGGGCTCTCAAGAATTATCCTCTGTGATTATCTCCATGTCTGAAGGACCATATGTCACAGGCTCTGCAAATGGCATCTGGTTATATCACACAAAGAGTTTTCTTCTATCTATTTTTCAAGCAGCTCAACCCAAACTCATGAACAAATCCCCAAATATATTGAAAGGAGCTGGATTCATTTGAACTGTGTTATTCAAACTGATGTATTCTGTGAGCTGGATGCCTGTTTTCTCTAAAGACAATCTAACTCTTATTATTTTATGTTGTGTCCGAAAGGACACATGATAAACCAAATGAGTAGCTAAGCCAGTGTACCAGAAAAATAATTATGAATGACCTTTTTCTCTTCTAGCTACAAATGTTATCCAGAAAGGGTACAACCCTTTCGGCTCCACGATAGACCAGAGTACCTCTAATCTATCAGAGTAGAAATCTTGTAATGGGAAATGACTATCACCTCAGCAAACAGTGCCATAATTACTCAGGCAATTACTATATTGATCTGAAAATTTCATAGGTCAAGTGGATGGCCTGTCTTTGAGAGATATGGGATGGTGATGGATTTTTGCAAGCTCCTTCTTGACTCAGTCTAGGTGTCTCCACAAGGCCTTCCTTCCTGACATGCCTTGTGGTACAGGGGTCTGCACGGTGTGTCCCACCAGGTCTGTGCTCTGATCTACAGCCCTGCCTACCTGTATCGTCAGTTGCAAACTCTGGTGATTTAATCATAAAACTCAAGTGATATAAAAATCCCCTCAAAACCTTCATTAGGAAATGCTTAATTTCACATTCTCACTGATGAAAGCAACACACTCAACACCTCCTCATTTCCTATCTATATAGCTTTCCCTGCAGGCTTCCAGTCATTGTGGCAGTTATGCCAGTAAGACAAGATTTTGGTCTGCGCAGAGACCCACTCAAAGCTTTCCAGATGAAAGTGATCAGGAGAGTTGGTCTGACTCATCTCTCATGCTCAGGTACATTAACAGAACTCAGTGCAGACTCAGTGTGAGGATGTCAGTATCTCTCCTACATACGCATTTAAAGGTGGAGAGAATGCAATGTTGTAAATCTCCATCCTAAACAAATGGTGCTTCATGAAAAGATGCCAAAAGGGCATTGCAAAGTAAATTTTCACCATGCTAAGTTTGGGGCATGGCTTCTCTGTTCAATGGCACTCTGACATTGAGGTTGGGGGCCCCACCCTGATATCAGTCTTTCATGGGCTTTATTGTCCAAGTAAAATTGTAGATCTGGAGACTTCCACGAAAAAACATTAGGTGTTTTGGACAGGCTCTGCCACGTGCTCTGACACCTAGTTGGTTGGTTGCTCTGATACTGGGCCACCATGCAATCTGGGTTCTCACTGCTGGGAAAGCACCAATATGGCCAGAGGGAGCTGTGCAAAGAATCATCTCCAGGTTTTGGGGCCACATTTCAGCTCCAGCCCTTGAGCTAGGTCCTCCATGAGCTGTGGTACAGCTGTACTCATCCCTAGGAATCTCCCTTGCTGATTCCAGCCTTGCCTCCCTGACTTGGTCCCCAAGATGCCCTGTCCCCATGGTCATCCCCTGCCTGGCTCTGCTGGTCACCTCTGGGTGTGGGGGATGTCCCTGCTGCAGGCTGCCCCACCACCCCCCTGCTGCCCACCCCAGCCTCTCTGTGCCCTGACAACAGGTATTTTGGGGTTACCACAAAAGGTTAGGTTGAAATATAGTGAAAGAAAACTCACATGAACTGGGTAAATCCACTGGCTCTTAAGACCTATACTCTCTGTGTAAGGCAACAACTATGGGGCTTTTAAATCTCACTTTAGAGAGATTTTGAAATGAGAAAGGTTATTGTAGCATTTAAAATGACATATTCATGGAGATTTACATATTTCCACAGCTCTTTCCTACTAGCAATATATACATATATGTGTATATATGTACATACTCCAAGGTAGAAATGTTTACTTTGCTCATTATTGTGAATGCCTCACGGGCATTTTATCTGTCACTATATCTAGCAAATGCTGCACTTAGCAGTAATTGTTGTTTTAACTAATATTAGTCTGTATGATGCCTCTTACATTTAATGTTAGGCTTCTGAGACTCACTGGTACTGATAAGTGACCTACAGCTGCATTAATGGCCTGAGTAATATATGTCCTGTCATCTCTAATACATTTTGATGCATTTTTCTGTGTTTTGCTATTTTGGGGATTATGTCTGGTGTTACAGACAAATGGCCTAATTCTCAGTGCTTTGTCATTTATTTGTATTTCATGCCAATTTTTTGCACAGATCTAAATTAAAGAGAGGAAAACATATACTGCAGAACATCAGTGTCTCATAATAAAAGGCTGAATCCAGACCTCATAACTCTTATTTCAATCAGTCACAATGGGAAACGTTCAGACCATTCATTTAAAAATATTTGTCTTTTTCTCCCTCCTAGTAATTTCCTAGTGATTTCTTATTGTCATGAGGAAATTTCTAATATATACATGTTTGCTCCAGCATACTCAGACCCTTTTGTACAACAGGTTGAAATCTGTGTTTACTGATAACTGGTCAAGCCCAGCATGTGTCCACCCTCTGAAGGGAACTTGGATTCTGGCCTTACACTGTGATCACCTTTTTGTATAAGGAGCTTAGAAAGTCCATTCAGAAGTTATCTCAGAGGGGCCAGAAAAGAAGATTAAGGAGCTTTCAAGCTTCAGGGAAGTGCCTTGTGTGTTGGGCCCAGGCTCAGCCTGTGGGGGATGTATGAAATAAATTATGTGGGTAGTTTTTGAATTGAAATATTCAAGAGCTATGTGAAATATAAGTGCTGTATGCTAATGACAGTTTTTACTTGAGGGTTTAAACAGTTTTAGTCATACCTAGGGATTTTGTTTTTTGCTGCTTGTCCCCTAAGAGCAATTCATTATGGATCTTGAGATTAGCCGTGTGCATGTGTGTGAGTGCATGTATGTTTGTGCAAGAGTTGTGATGCCATAATGTACAGTAAGAAAGAGTGCTCCTTGGGTTTGATTTACCCCTGACAATCATGTAGTAACTCTGATACAGTTCATATGCAAAATCACGTTCCCCTTTATTACCACGTTGGCAACTTCCAGTTCCAACCCTGATGTGATAAAATACCTAGTGTGGGTGCACTGGGCTCCTGTCACTGGCTTCCTCAGTCCTCAGTATCCCTCCTCCAGCCACTGTGGGGACCTGGTATGCCCTTTCTCACCTCCGAGGGCCAAAAAATGGATAGTTGAATCTTGGCTGGGATAAAGGGTAGGATGAGTGAACAGACAACAGCCACTGGATATTACTTTCAGACAGGTATTTGTTATGCTGTCATCACTGGATGTGAAAATCCCCAATATGCCTTAAAATAGCTGTATTTTTTTTTCAAAGCTGCTTCTTGATAGAGCTGACAGAACAAAAATCTGCAATTAAAATTCATGTTCATGTCACAACATGACAAAGAGAGGTGAACACAGTGCTAAAGACTCCTCAACCCATGAGTTCTTCTAGAAAGTCTTTATGGAGAGGACACTTTAGCCCAAAAAGCATCAAATGTGAAAAATGTTTGGAATATGGCTCGGAATTCTTATGTATGGGTAACATGGCTGATAAATACAATACAATGGGAATTTAGACACACACACACACACACGTTCTCACTGTTTGTCTCAAGTGGGCACATACATAGTTGCCATTCTGGTATATGTACACAGAAACTTAATTTTTGCTAACTCTGGACAATGCATGCATATTGTTAAAATAAACCTTGCCAAATTAATGGCATTATTTTTGGAAAATGAAAATTTCCAGTTCAAATGAAGAATCCAAAGCCTCACATTACATTATCGATCTCCCCAAGTCTGCATTCATCCAATAATCACTAAACAGGTTCAGTTAGATGAAGGCTGAAAGCAATGCCAGCTGATGAAGAGGTTCTGCAGGGGTTAGGAGCAGACCTTGAGCCATTCAGCCAAGCACTTCTGTAAGGACAGCCTTTAAAGACAAGTTCAAGAGCATGGACAGACTGTATGAGCAGCAGAGATTCCACTGGCATTTGCAGCAAAAGCAAGGAGATTATCAATAGTACACTCTGTAAGATCATTATTGTTCACTGTCAAGGGTCAAGACATGATTCTATACAGTGAGGGACTCAACACTAAATCCAGAGCGTGTAAGCGGAAACCTTCTACCTCATTTTGTGCATTGCCAGTCTGTTCTCTGGAGAAGACTGATGAAAACTTTCAACTGTAATGTCAATAAAACCACCCAGGAACAATTGTTTCAGAGTAAGCTCCTCATTTTCTAGAAAGCCTTATGTTTAAATAAGGATAGAAAAATTAGTTTTTCAAAAGCATCATAGGAAGGAAAAGTCAGTGAAACAGCCATTCAAGACTCCACAATATGGCATGATTGGCCAATCCAGATGCCTAATTAAAAAAATAAAAAACCCTTGTCATTCAAATATTAATAGTGAATGTCTGAATTTGCACTAAAAGCAGAACTGTTTTTAATGGCTAAATAGGAAATGCCTATTTTTTTACTCACCAACTGCCTGGTATTTAGCATGAATGAATTCAGGCTATGCATCTTGGCCTATGAATATGACATCACTTTAAGAGGTTTATTTGTGAGTCAAGCTCCATGGTAGAATCATGAGTGCCATCAACTTATGGCATTAGTCAATGAAAATCTCTTGCTTGGTTATGATGGGTTACTCTTATTTTCCAATGCCCTTTTAATCTTTGGATTTCTATGCTGTTTTCCTCCAAACTTTTCTCTCTAAGAACTTCTCTCTAAATGACTTCTGAGTGAAACAGACATCTCTGCAATACATTCCTTCACTTTTCTGCCAAAGCAAATCTAGATTAACTCCACAAAATTTGGTGAAGTTGTTAAGTCTTTATGAAGGAATGAAAACTCAAAATACAGGTAGTGACTGTAGTATATGGTGTATTGATGTATGATCCACTTCCAGCTGGTGTGGGAGTATGCACATCGTTGTGTGATGCTCATGATATGTTTTGAATGTTGCAGCTGAAATGGAATGAATTATAACTGACATTCCTGGGCTAGTGGTGCTAGCTAGCTTGCTTGCTATTTCTATTAACCAGTCTTTCCCTGTTTTTCCTCTTCCTAAGGAGAAGATTGATGCTTCTTTGGAAAAAAAAAATTATGTACCCAGCCCAGTCTTTGTACATTGAATTATGCATGGAGCCACTGTAATTGCACCTATCAATCAATGCCTGCAGAAAAATGCAAGGCTGGGCAAGTAATGGCTGTAGGTAAACACACATTTAGTCATACAATGGTTACGGTAACTGAGTGTGCATTTTGTATGCACAGTTGGATGAACGTTATTATGACAGCTTTCACAGCTGAGTTCATTGCACACTGTGCAGCACCACAATATTGCTTTTCTTCTGGGATTGGCCAAAAAAGAAAACTGATCTTCTATTCTGGTCTAATACTTCGAGAAATATTCTGTCTCAGAGATTCACAGACAACCAGAAGCTTGAGAAGCTGCCCTTACCCTGTCCCCTCCCAGATATATTTACACAATTCTTGGCAAATGTTTACCCAGTTCTTCAAAATCCCTGACATGAGAGGGTCCGCAGCCTCCTGAATTGCCATTGCAATGACTTAGGAGCTCTACTGTTAGAATAGTTTTTCCACTATTATCCAGTCTAAATCTTGCTGTAACATGGGCATAGGTGACTTTCCTGAAGCACTATGACCACGTGGAACAGGTGAATTCTTTGCAACAAAGCAGACTGCTAGTTAGTGTGATGAAAGTGGTGGGAGGATCTGAAGTCAACAGAATCGCACTCCCAATTTTAGATGTAAAGTGTAACTATTGTTAGCTCAGATGCTGCTTTGTCAGGAGATGGGGGCTCTTTTCAAGCATCTTTAAGCTTTCAGGATTTAAACTTGTCACTCTAGAAATGAAGCAGGGGAAAAAACATGGATAGACCTTCTTTCTGCAAAATGCATGACTACACAACTCCAAGCCTTATCAGAAGCTTCCTAGATGCTGGCTTACAGTAATTTTGAAAAACATTTCATATATATTTCATATACTTGTGTCAAGATATAGACAGAGAGAAGGATCATTCCTTCACTGTAATAGCTTCCAGTGATTTCAGTTTAGCAATTCCCTTAGTGGGCACCAAATTTAGAAGCCTAATTTGAGATATTCCTGGCTACATTTAGAGTAATAACTGAGATAGGAGATGGAGGGTTTACACACACAAACCTCTCTCCATTGAGGTCTGCTAAAGGTGCTTAGTGCCTCTGATCTTTGAATCTAAAACTTTTTGAAACATGCTCATTAGAAGACTTCAAAAAGGTAAGGGGTGCCTCAGTGGTGCTTTCTTTGTGTTGAGCGTGCAAGTGCACTGCTTACACTCTGTCAGCAGTTTAGAGGCTGGGTTCAGAACAGTGTGGTGTGAGAGGGCATGCACTGGATTTTGTCTGATCTCAGGGTGGATTGAGGAAGCCTGACAGGAATAGAAAAGGGCAATGCCAGGATGAAAAGGTAGGCTTAGGCAATACTGCTGTGGGGTGAGAAAGGGCCAACATGCTTTCACTGGCAGCACAACAGCAACCTGGCAGAGCAGGATCAAAATCCCTGTTAGTATATAGTTCTAAGGCTGCAATAAGGGAATTTTTAATGCTTATATAGAATGAGTAAGGTGCACCAAGAATGGCAGAAAGAGATGCAAGTCTGTGGGGTAAGAGCCAAGAATGACAAAATGTAAGACATCTTTGCATAAAATTCCATCATTCATGAAGTGGGATATAGAGTTGATCATGAAGCCTCTTCTCAAGGAGAAAGATGTTTAAAAATTTATTCTGCTTGAGGTATTACGTTATGCTTTTCATAGCTAGTGTGAATACAAATATCAGCTGAAGGACATTTATGGTCATTCTTATTACTGAATACTCTAGGAGAATGGGGGTTGCCTAATTTCGTATTTGTGGTCTCCACCCATTCAGAAAAATTTTGCAAATCCCACCCTCAAGTGATTTGTTGCATGCCATATGTCCACTCACTCATGCTGGTGTCAACAGCAGTCTTCTCCCAGATGTGTTTCTTTAATCATCGGAGTGTGTTTCTTCCCAGAGCAATGAGTTACCACTTCATGTATTTGTTGCTACATGGAATATTAATATGGTAATCATGTCTGTCTCCTTAGGAGACTTGTATTTTATGGCAGCAATTCAATACTGTTCAGTATTCGGAGTTAAAAGAAATACAAGAGTTGAAGATTTTAAAGGCATTTTCTAAAAACCAGGCAAAAAGCATAGCAGAAATCACCTCTTCAGAAAAAAAACCAATAACTCACAAAAAACCCAGAAAGAAAAATATAATTCATGATCACCAAACCCATGGACTATTGTTCATGATCACTTTTGTTTTCTTTTTACACACTGAAGAAAAAGTGCCTTCTAAAAGACATAAAATGTGCTTTTCTGATAGGGTCCTGAATAAATCACACAGCCCCAAAGGTTTTTGGGATGTGTGCCCAAGGCTGGTGCTGCAAGGTGCAGTGGAGTAATCCTGCCCAAGCTCAGAGGCAGAACTGTGTGAGAAAGAGCTGCAGGAAACTTTGTTGGGGCAGGGATGCCTCCACGAGCTTGAGCTGCACTTCAGCTTCAGTTCTTGCCCCAAGATTTTCTGCAGCTCCACTCCTGCCCACTTCTTTCACTGACTGTGACCTCCAGCTTGGCCTTGGAACTGTTCTATCTCTCCTTCTCTGTATAGCTAAGGCACTGCTACCATGTAAAGGCAGACACAACAGCTGTATTAAAAAAAGTTCACAACTGATTTTATTCCCTTTTTCACTGGAAAAATAATTCTGTCAAAGAGCAAGCGAAAACCCATATTTGTAACCTTTAGTTTAGCCATGGGCATCTGGGTCCCTGGTATCTTCAAGGCTTGATTCTGTAAATACTTACAAATCTGCATATCATATAAGTAATCCAACTGCATGGATGAAAGGATGTGTGTGTGTGGGTGTGTGGGTGTGTGTGTGTACGTATATATATATACTTATCTGTGCTGGAAGTGGATCTTGCTCCATGGAGAATATACTGCCTAAATGGTCCCAGGCTAAACTATGACAATATTTAAGCTCATTTTGGTTGATGACAGATGGAGACAAACAGCTTTTGACATTAATTTTCTTATTGGATCTCATCTGACAAAATCCCCAGTTACTTTGACATTGCATGAACCACTGTTCTTTTGTAGATATGTGCCTAATAAGCTTAAATTCTGAAAAAGAATATTTACATTTACTAATAGCAAGGGAGCGTTAAAATCAAACATGCTGCATGGTCTTCTGGGGAAGTCAGCAGTAAAGCACTGATTTCAATAATCAATAAGTCAATGAAGGAAATCTCTAGACTGTTGTTACAAGAGAATCTGTCATCACGCAAAGCGAAAATTTGTCTGAGAAACTGCTAAGTAAATGCTCCTGCCCCTTAGTAGTGGTTTGGTAGTTTGTATTTGCTACAGATTAAATTGCAGGCATGCACAGATTTGTTTTGTATTCCAAACAGAGATAGTGTCTGGACCAAAGCACCCATATGTAGTCCTCACTGACTTGGGTCTGTTTAAGGATGGGAAGATGCCCTCTGTATTCCCTGCCTCAAACTCTTCCTGTACTGCTCCCTCTCCGTTTTCTGTGTCTTCTGCATTTTGTATTTCTCACCGTTAAACTACTAGGATAAATTTACTTGACATTTTTACAGACTATCAAACCAATAAATGGTCTTATACCTCACTGATTTGTATCCACCTGTGACAACTAATACCCCCCAAAAGGGACTTCACTTCCCAATAAACGTCCAAATGCAAGGCAAGAACTTGAGCTATCTATTTGCAACAGTATCATAATTTTCTCACCAAGTGTATCAGAAAATACTTACCAGAGAATAATAAAAATCTCAATATAATATTAAACTGAGCATCATTTCTACAAACAAAATGCATTCCGTGCTGCACTCTTTTTAGCTTTTATGACTGTTCTTAATAATTTCCTAATTTTGTTTGAATATGAGCTTAAGGTTTGGGATCTAAAATCCTTGGTAGCCAGGTAACTGCCCCAAAGGGTCATGTTTGGAGGCTCAAACATACACATTATGGTTCTCTCCAACCCCTCTCCATTGGCATTTATGTTCCTTTCTACTGCTGCTGAGATTTGCTTCTGTCTCGGAGGGAATATGAGTGACTCATTGTTTATCAATAAAAAATCCTTTTCCATTCTGTATATCATCTCTCTCTTTTTGGACATCCTTCTCAGCAAATGTGGCAGGTGCTGTGGTGAGAGAATGTGGATGCAGACAGGCTGCTAGCATGAGCGTGCTGCTTCCAGCACATCTGCAAAATGGCCAGATGAACAGGGTGGACCCCAGTGGCAAACACAATCTCTAGGATGAAAACTGAATGTTTTATGTAGCTGGGTTAGACCTGTGAATAGTTGAAAACAGAGCTGCTTGTTGTTGTGAAAAATACTGTACATAGGGCAGTAGTAAAAGCACATCGGGTTCATTGATATTGTGGCACAGAAGCAACAGATTCAAACACGTAGGCAGCCTGTCCCCTCGAGGAGATAGAGGAGGTCCAAGCTGGGGCAGCAGCATCCCCACCCCTACCAGAGCCCATTAACACATAGCAGTGTCTTGTGATGGTGCTGGCCTGAAATGTTTTGGCTTGATCTTGGAGCCTATCTTCCCCACTCATCATCTAGCCTTACCTGATGACTTTGTAGGGTTGGCATTTATCAATGTCTACTTGTTCTGCCCTTCTGTTCTGCTTTATCTAATCTGTGCAGGGGAGATACAGGTCCTCCTATTTATGACCTTTGCCTTTCCCTTGTCTTATGCCCATTAACAGCTAACTACCCTCATCAGAAAAGGCTAATTCCTTTACATTGGCAAGGCCAAAGCTCCATGAAATCAAAGGTGAAACTTCCATTGACTTCAGCTGGAGCAAAAGTGCCTTAGTTTAATCAAAGAACTCAAGGAGAAAAGCAAAAGAGAAGGCAGAGACAGTAAGTTCAGCCTATGACAAACTCCAAAATGATCAAAAACTTACAGGGACCTCAAACTTTCCTAGATATTCATGCAACATCTAAGAGGACATGGCTGTCCTCAGGACTGAAGCCTGTTACAACTACTAGCTACCTCAATAAATGCTGTTCTTCTAATTATAATGCTTCCTTTAAACCTGGAGTGTGTGGGCACTGGCTAGTTAGCCACTGGTTGTAATACTATTTCATATTCAGTGATCGGTATTCATTGGTAGCTGTGCAGATTCCCTATTTCCTTCTAAAGTAGTAATTTCTAAAATGTGTCACTTTTTATTAAGATGACAAATGCTGGCATTTTGTGGGATGTGATATTGATCCTATCAAGCTCTACTATGATGACTGGCAGCCGAAGAACAATGCAGGAGCAGGCCATGCCTGGCTGGATCAGACAGCTTCCCTAGGGTTTGTTTTCATCCTGCAGTATAGTTCTGACTGAGTGTGAATAAAATCACTGAAAAGGTAACATGCTGATTTGCTGAATTATCTATCAAGTGAACAGTTCAAAGCAGAGATAGGGCCAACTGACAGAAGTAAGAAGCTCTGACTAGCAGG
Organism: Acropternis orthonyx; assembly: GCA_035583155.1. Taxonomy (NCBI): domain Eukaryota; kingdom Metazoa; phylum Chordata; class Aves; order Passeriformes; family Rhinocryptidae; genus Acropternis; species Acropternis orthonyx. The sequence continues at coordinate 105,869,319 of JAWWEU010000001.1, read as the reverse complement.
GGTAATTCTCCACCTGTGAGAGTTTTATTGCCTACTGCTGCATGAGAGGGTTCAGGCACTGAGCAGTTTCCACTGGATGAATGAATGAGTTTGGGGATCTTTTATCAGAAAACATCACATTTTACAGTCCCAACTTTTCTTACTAGTGAATGTGGACATTTTTTTTTAATTCCTCATAGTTCTTTTAAATATACTATAATAGTAGGCCCTTGTGAAGAATCCAAATAGCCAGTAATCCTCTGGTATATCCTTCCTGCAAAAAAATCTGTGTTGGAGTATCCTATTTTATGGAGGAAATGAGAGATCGCCTTCCATGCCTTAAGATATTTAACATCACAAAAGACATGAACAATTAGACTGCCTTTTGCTTGGAACTGCTAAAATGGTCAAGGAAGAGAAATAGTTCTGGTGCTTCATATGAAACCAGTAGCCAATTTGTTTTCTTGCCTAACTGTTCTTCATTCAACTTATATATATGCTCAATATACATATAAACCAATATATATGTCCAAGCTGTAGAGGAGATTTCAGAAAAGAAGTCCTTTTAGGGGATATATATAATCTTCTGGGTTGAACTTCTAAATGGTAGTTTTTATACCATTGAAAATAAATGGTCTTTGTCCTCATCTAGTGGGAGTGACCTCCTATACAAAGCATTTTGACATCTCTCTATGCAAAGTGCCACGTAACAAAGTGATATCGGTTCTTATTTATTAACTTTGTGGTATTTCTGGCAATTACATGTTTTAGTACCTTTAGATTGAATGACTAGGCCTCTTAATATCATGGAATCATAAAATAGTTTGGGTTGGAAGGCAACTTAAAGATAACCTAGTTCCAATCTCCCTGCCATGGGCAGGGACACCTTCCACTAGACCAGGTTGCTCAGAGCTCCATCCAACCTGCCCTTGAAGACTTCCAGGGATGGAGCATGCCACATCTTACCTCTGGGCAACCTGTTCCAGTATCTCACCACTCTCACAGAAGAATTTCTACCTAATATCCAACCTAAACCTACCCTCTTTCATCTTTCATCAGCCATTCCCCCTTCTCCTATCCATAAATGTCCTTGTGAAAAATTCCTCTTCAACTTTCTTGTAGGCCCTCTTTAGGCACTGAAAGGCTGCTGTGAGGTCTCTCCAGAGTCTTCTCTTCTCCAGGATAAACAACCCCAACTCTCTCAGCCTGTCTTCACGGGAGAAATGCTCCAGCCTCTGATCCTCCTCATGGCCTCTTCTGGACTCACTCCAGCAGGTCCACATCCTTGTGTTGATGACCTCAGAGCTGGATCTACCACTCCAGATTAGATCTCATGAGAGCAGAGCAGAGGGGCAGAATTCCCTTCCTTGACCTGCTTGCTGGCTGTGCTGCTTTGGATGCAGCCTGGGACACGTTTGGCTTTCTGTGCTGCAAGTGTGCATTGCCGGGTCATGTTGAGCTTCTCATCATCCAGAAACCCCAAGTGCTTCTCAGGGCTGCTCTCAAACCATTCTCCACCCAGCTGTGTTTGTGCTTGGGATTGTCCCAACCCACGTGCAGGACCTTGCCCTTGGCCTTGTTGAACTTCATGAGGTTCACACAGGCCCAACTCAACTGTCACTGTCCCTCTGGCAACTGGTCCCTCTTGACAACTGTCAAGGTCCCTCTGGATGGCATCCCTTCCCTCCAGCATGTCAACTACCACATGCAGCTTGGGATTGTTGGAAACTTGCTGAGGGTTCACTCAATCCCATTGTCCATGTTGCCAGCAAAGATTAAACCGTGCTGATCCCAATACCAACTTCTGAGGAACACCAATTGTCACTGGCCTCCGCTGTCTGAGTGTGACCATCCAGTCAATTCCTTATTCACCAAGTGGTCAATCTGTGAAATACAGTGTCTCTCCAGTTTAGAAACAAGGATGTCACGGGGTACAACATCAAATGCTTTGCACAGTATGTTGCTATAGGACTTGTTTTCCAAACATATCTTAATTTTGTTTATATTTTCTTTTTTTATTATTATTATTTTCTCCTTTTTTTTTCCTTTATTTTTCTTTGAAAGCAAGTGGAACTCTGAGATTTAAAAAGGTCTCCTGTAGAGTAATTATCTTGCCTACAAGGAGATCAACACACAGTTTGAGAATGAAAAGTCAAGGAAAATAAAATGTGAAAGCCACAGAAAATTTGACTCTTCCTTTACCAAACATTGAAGTAATTCTTGTTGACTGATGATTTATTTCTCTGTAATTTTCACTCATGTTGTTACTGATTAAAATAGTATCAGGAGAGCATGTGGAGGTAAATGCTAATGTTTTAAGTGTCATAAACCATGTCTAAGAAAGGATGAAGAGAACAGTGTTTCTCTGTGAGAGAGTCCCTGTGCTGTGTATGGTGCTGTCCCAGCATGACCAATAACTCTGGATCTTTATCCCCGCTCTAGGATCCGATGGCTGAGGCAGGGGGCACACTGTGGGGCTCAAAACCTGTCACTGTTGCTAGCAGGAAAGGCCCTCACAGTGGGTGGCAGGGGGGGAATCAGTTCTGCACAGCTCTGCTCTTGGTTGCAGCTGGAAACACTCTGAAGTGCAGGGAGAACTAGTTAAGCAAACCAATTACAGGACAAAAAGCTGGCCCTGCCAAAACACAGTTCCTAAACTGTGATAACAGTCTATGTCACTCTGTGTTAGTCAAGGATGAAAAAAGAGGGAGAAAGGGGAGGGAAATTTGCTTCTGAGACATGTCTTTACTGAAAATTTCCAAACCAGTAAGACTTCTTGTCAAACTCTGAAATAGAAAACCTTTGTAAATATTTCATGGATCTGAGTCTCTGATTAGCTAATTACTTGTTTAGAAAACAAATCTGTGAACTCAGCAACTGGAGATACCCATATGAAAATATGGTAACATTGTCTTTTGTGCTGCTCACCAGCCAGTGAACAGGTATCATACAGCCTGTGATTTTCAAGAACCAGTTACCCCATTCCTTCTCTGAGCAGTGATGGCCCGTGATTAATTCCAGGATGATTCTGGAGACTCGGTCACTGAGCCGCAGTGAGACTGCTGTGCAAATATAACATTTTTCCATTGAAATAGGTCAGTTCTCCAACATGATCAGCAGCCTGCTTAATTCCCAGACATTAAGTTAATTGGATTGTCCAGATACAAGATACAACAATCTTTTGTATTCTTAGAAATAACTGTGGAATTACAACTTTCCCATAGGTTTAGTAGTACTTTCCACTTTCTCTCTCCATTAAAAGAATTCAGTCGTATTTCAGAAGATAACCTTGAGAGAATGAGGAAGGTATAGGTTTTGCCTCTATCTTAATAAAACTCTGACATGAAGGTTTAATTAAGAGACAGAAAATAACTAGGAATGAACACAGGATTTAAAGCAAAATAGACCTTAAATAAGTGAAGTAAGAATCACAAATGTGATTCTAAAGGTCCCCCTGCCGAGACAGAGCAGAGTTTCTCACTGAAGCTTGAGATAAGATCTCTCATAGCTGTTTTCCATTTTCCATCTGTGATGCCAGTTCTGATCCTCTCTTTTCCCTTTTTCTGTCTTGGCTTACAAGGCTCAGAAGGTGTTTTTTTTTTTTCCAGCTTACTTCTTTTTTGAGCTTGGTGCCACTTTCTTATGGTGTTGTGGTACTGAGGTTTTGCCGTTGGGTATTTTTTTGTAAGAGTTTTAAACACTTGACATTTCCACTGGTCTATTGCATTAGAGTAAGCAAAGGAGAAGCTGTTACATCTGCGATTACCTTTCTGTGTTCTGCTAGGGACACAATGTTTTCTGTAAACCGTCCTACCAAAGCAAAAAGTAGAGGGATGTAAAGAACGGAGGAACTTTGTTTCCCTGATCTGATAATACCTGTCTTCTCAGATGACTTTGGAGTGCACTTATTTCTTTATGCATGCATGTATTAAACATCTCCCACCCTGATAAATTTAACTGCACAAATCTCTGAAAAAAAATATTTTAGTAAGTATATTGCACTCAAGGGATTTCAGAGCTCAGAAAGTGAAATCCAGCTATCTTGTTTATTCATAGATGCATCCTTCCCTTGAGCTTCTCAGGTTTTGGCAGTAGGGCTTACTGAAGGAGCCCCAGGAAAAAATCTTTCACTTCATGTGTCAGATGTGACATTAAAAACACACTACATTTCATGGAGATAGTCTTGAAGTATGTGTATATAATTGTATGCTTAGTCAACAGTTAGGCCTTTTTTGCAGAATTTTAGATTTAGGCTTATAAAATCTCATGGTGTTAGGATACATTTACACCTTAATTTGAGTCTAACAGCATTATAGTCACATCTTTGTCTGTACTACACTGAGACAATAAGAAGCTATTGTTGGCATTCCTACATCATGCTACAATATGCAAATATATTGCTCGGATTCCTAAATGATGCTGCAATAGATATAAATGCTAAAACATTCTTTAAATTTATCTTTGGCTGACAGACTAGTTTGAAAATTTGGTTGGCCACTGAAGGGGATGTTTTTCCCAAGCTAGATTTATTTGTTCTAAGAAAGAAGTTTTAAAACCCAGTGAAATATTCCCAGGATAATTCACACACAGCTAACTGAATAATTCATCATGAATAATGTATTTAGATTTTGCCTCTCTCTTCATAAAGAGATTAGGATATTCTCAGATACATTCATTATTCAAACTAATACTGAGTTTTTTCATCCCCCCCATCCAAGGGTTTGATTCTGTCACCTTTACTCAAGTTGAGTAGTGTTTTCTGTGGGGAATCATGCTGATTTTAATGGCAGTTCCTGCACAGCATGGTACAGGGGAGAGCATCTGGACGCAAGTGAAAAGGTTACAAGCACTTGTGAATATTTGATGGTTGTACTTTGAAGCTCCTCCTGTACGGGATTGTGATGCAAATCCTAGGAGATACTTTTGTTAGCTCTTGTAACTAACCATCGCAACCCTGATTTATTAAATACACAATTCAAATTTTGATTGCAGCTGAGGGGCAAGCTAACATCTTGCTTTCCATGAGCAATGGAGCTTAACTTTGAACACTTTGCTGTTTACAGAAAGTGAACAAAAAAGATCAAGAATGAAGGCTAAAAGAAATGTGCTCGAGTGTGCAGTCATTCAGAATTTCTCTTGTTACTGGCATTGCTTCTGGAAACTGCCCACAGGCACTTTTGCAGCGTTGAAAAAAAATACATTAATCACCTCTGTGCATTCCTGTTACCTGTGACTGCAGTCCGTTTGGTCAAGTATTTTTAATATAGACCTGGCCTTTTACTGGGCAGATAAGGCTTCCTTCTTGACTTCCAGCAGCAGTGGCTAAAGGAAGAGTTAGACGTGTGGGTTGGGGTACCCCTCCACTGCAGCACACCCTCATGTATGCTCTGCAGCTACTGCTGCCACCCCACTTTGCTGAAGAAACTTCAGCTGGTGGCTCTGTAGGCTGGTATTTTCCACTCCATGGCTAACTGTGCTCCGAGGTGACCTCCTGTTCCTCCCACACAGCTAATGCTTGAAACCCCCTCTCAGCAACCAGGTTTTGGTTGACAATTTTGTGTTTGATAGCTACCTGTGGTGAACTGAACTGAATATTTAGCCTTTTCAAAAGAAAAGTATAACTTGTTCCTAAAAATCATACCATCTCTTTCAGTGACTGGGTCAGAAAATCTCTCTTTCAACACTCTGCCAAGATTTCTCCTTCTTCTTGGGTCAAAACCAAGAGCTACCTCAGAGGGGAAGACTTTGGACTAAATATAGTCTGTATTCTTACATAAAAATGTAAGATGTTTTATGTAAGAAGATTATCCAATATTTTATACACCTACATTTTCTCTGTGTGGGGAAAATGAAAAGTTCTGCCAATGTGAAGTATAAAACCTGTGATAAAGCCTTTGGAGTGAAGTGCTGTGCCTCCAGCATGGGGATTGCAGTTTCTGTATGATGGACAAAGGAAACCTTATCCATAAATATATTTGCAACAGATATTCTTGAAGTGTCTTCACCAGAAAGTGGTTGCCTGGTTCTATTAAAGTTCATGCCAGACTGGAGTTGGCAAGTTTAGAGTACTTTGAACCTCATCCAACACTAATTTGATGGACAAGGTTGGAATAAGGCAGTTTAGCCTGTGACAGTAAAACAAATACAAATAGTCTCCTGGCTCTCTGATGCTGTTTACAAGAGCATTAAAATGGTTTCCCACTAACGATACACAGTTGTAGGGATTGCAGCACTATATCATGAGGGTAATGCTGCTGCTACTGTGGTGTGAATCTAGAGAGATCCAAACCAAAATGCCAGCAGAGCATTATATACAATATATATTATATACAATGCCAGAAATGACATTCTAGTAAAATAGAGTCAAAGTGTTGCTGCTGTACTTCTTCAAGGAGAGAAGACAAATGCAGGAAGCATGCCTTCACATTGACTTTGCCTGATGCTTTAGTGATGTATTTGTTATTATATAACTGGTATATATATATAGACCTGGTTTTAAATCTCCTCTTTGCATGGCTTAAGTACCTTATTCCATATCAGGTTTCTCACTTCTTGTGTTAATTCATGTCATGCCTTCTATATAGAAGACCTCTTATAAGTCACATTTATGTTCAGGAGGACATTATAGAGCACTTGCAGATTGACTAATTTAGCTTTGATACTACAACGTATTTTTAAAGAAAGTTTGAAGCTTGCTTTCCTGTAACCACCACATTTTTCCTTAAATGAAAGGCAATAAAACAATGCTCAGGAAGTATTTATGCATACATACATTTTGCATAATATTTATGCATACATACATTTTGCATAAATGCTGCCTCAGAAAGCAGAGAATTTTATATTTACCCTTCGGGCTTTTTCTCTGCTGTAATGCAGGTTCTCGTGTGACAGCAGTGCCCTTTCTCCTTTCCTTCTGCATTCAGTGGGAATGCAGAAGCCCTCGGTTTCTTTTTCTTCAGGACAGAAGTGTTGTTAACCTTGCAAATGCAGCGAATGTCAAATCGGTAAACTGCTGACTTGCCTAGCATCTGTCTTTTCAGCCTATTTATGCCATAGCTGTATGTTAAAGACCACTATAAACCACTTATGATTTGACCCATTCTGTGTAAATGAAGCAAAATCTGCAGATAACACAAACCATAATTCCAGATGTCAGTAGGCTGCAGATCGCTCGCTTAGTATTTTTAATGAAAGATGAACAATAAACACTCTTTTATCTCATTAATGATCTACTTATTATTCATATTAATAGAACTGGGACCTGCAAACTCATAAATATGAGTAGATGTTGTGATACTGGCCTTGCTGTGAGTGCTTTATGGGTTATAAATTACTTTAAATTATCATTAGACATGGGTTTCAGTGGAGCTGCACTGAAAAGCCCTCCCTCCCTCCTTGTTTTTAAAGGCATCACGAGACTATAATGATGCTGAAAACTGGAATTGATAGAATTGAAGACTGTAAAATTGGAATTGATGTGTAACTTGGAGGCTCAGATTTTGGTATGTTTCCCTCTTGTGCCTTGTGCAAGAATTCTCTGGTTTTCTTGTTTCAAATTTTTAGTGTGATTTCAGGGGTTTACTTTTCCCTGAAGATTGAATTTTTGAGAATCTTTGCAAAGATTCTCAAAAACATGGTTGCTATGGAGGCTGTGGAGAGGAGGTATGGAGTGGGGGAGACATTTAAATTGCTGTTACTAGAGCTCATTTGTGTACCTGATCCATTCACTTTTCGAAACATCTGATTTGATCACTGATATCCCCATGATGAACCAGCAAGGCAAGGATTAAATGATCACATCATTAAAAATTATTATAAAGTTAAGGCATGCATAGGGTTTGTTCAATTGCACAGGGATAGGAGATTTCAGGATTTAGGATTTCCTTTGTCTTTCCTTCAGTGCTTTTGGGTATGTAATAAGTGTTCTGAATGTAACTTTACGTAGGTTCATCACCGGGGGGGAAATGCTAACAGGCATGATTAGTCATACAGACAGTGGAGTTTCAGGAAATTTGGCAACCAAGCAATCAGGAAAAAAAGTAAGATTTTAACTGAATTTTCTGTGCTAACCTAAAGCTTATTTACAGCAACATCACCCGTCAAGAGACTACTCCCCCCACTGCTTTTCTCTTAGGCAGACTGCCCCGTGCCAACTGGTGGCTTTACCAGGCTTCTCATGCTGTTCTAATCACTATCCCCTGTGCACAAGAGGCAGCCAACAGCCCATGACGACACCTGCTTTTTTGGGGCCAGCAGCAGAGATGAGAATTAACTCTGCAACAACTTGGATTTTGTTTTTTCAAAACCCCAACTTTAGATGCACTAATTAAATTTTTTCCTCCACTTGGAGAAAAAAAAAAATCTGCTCTTACCTATGAGTGTTATTTTGGGTTCTGTGCTCTCTTATTGCTTGTAATTGTCAGGATCAAGAATGGTTCCCAGATTCCATCTCCTCTATGTAGTTCACTTTGTTCCCAGGATTTACACTGCACTAGGTTGCTGCAGCTTGTATTCCCCTTGCTCTGTTCCCTCACCATACATTAACCAATCACCAGGATTAATGCATTCCTGAAAGGTAAGGAGCAGAAGCCTGTCTCCTTGACAGCAGGGGACAAACTCATAATAAATACATAAAAATAAACATAAATAGTTAGATCCAGCAGCAGATTGTGTTGGCAGTAAAGAAGAGTTTGCTTGATGCTTTATGGAAATGAAAGCTCCATCTTCTGCCTTCACTGCCATCATTATGAGAGCCCTTTTAATCTCCTTTCTGAACATGATTATCATTTCTATAAACATAAAATATGCTACTTTAACTCTAAGTTCCCTCCCCCAGATCAATGTTGTTGAAAGTAATAGCAATTAAAATAAGAGGCTATCCAGGCAGTCACTGCAAGTGGAGATTCAGATAACAATAGAGCATAAGTTCAGAAGCTGGTATGACAGAGACAGGAATACCATTTCCAACAGCCTTTCTCCACATCAGTTGCTCTTCCCCTGGCACCTGGCTGTTGATGGAAGTTACACAGTGTGTGGCCATCCAGGGTAGAAAATTATTTTGAATAGGTCTTTCAGGCCCTTTTATCCTATGGGACTTGACAGAGGTGACTGATCTGAAACTGGCAGAGGCTCAGTGCAGCAGTATAACATGGTACATGAATTATTGCAATATGGATTGAGTGCTGTATACAGACATAATATGACTTACTGACTGTAATTGTTCAGCTAGCAATGAAGTAAGTAGAATGCTGTGTGCTAAGTTTCATCTCACTGTCTTAAATAGCATAGAAGCAAACCCAACATAATGGTAGTATTGTCCATTGGACCATCAGCCTCTGGGAACTTTCCAAACCTGAGCACAGAAACGTCCAGCTGTCTTATGTGCTAGATAAAATTATTTTCTGATCCCAGGTAAGCTCCTGAGGGACTAGTGGGAGCTTTTGACTTCTGTGAAGCAGAACATTTGGAAACTGTGAATGAAAGTTTTATTCTTGTAGACATTGCAGTTAGCCTTGCTCTTAGTTTGTAAATGTCAGCCCCAGCCCTCAGCTTCCCCAAGAGCTCTTCATGCTTCTCTGACAGCAGAGAATGAGTATTGGTGGTGTAACTGGCTGCCTCCCAGTTTCTGTGCCATGGCAAAGTGGATTCCTGCTGATGTGGGTCTGCAGGATAATTCCCAATCCCTTCATGAAAGCTAGGTAGTGTGACACACATGTTGGAGAGGAAGGGGCTTCACTGGAATAAATTAGCTGTCCATGACTTCTAGGCCAGCTTCTTACTGTGATAAGAAACTGAATAGCTTCTAGGATCTGATCACTTCTGGAATAAAAGCAGCTCAGAGCCAGAGGGAGGCAAAGTGATGAAAGAAATGACCTTATTGTGACTTTTCCTACATCTTCATGTACAGTGACAACAGCTAACAATTGGCAGAAGTTTCAGTTCCAGTTTTAGCTTTTTATCTGTTTACTTAGCAGCTCTACCTATCATTTCAAATGAAGTGTTGTTATTTTACACCTGTGATCTGAGATAGAGCTTATGGTAGAGATCACACTGAGTAACTGAACAGCCTTTCCCTTTTGCAGTCTTAGCTCTTTGTAGACAGATCATTCAATTGAGAAAATAGGTTGCCGGAGTTTACTTTTCTCTGATGATCCAGTCCCACTGTTAAGTGGAGAAAGAATTTTTACAAAAGCCTCTGTTTATGTAAAGAATACATATTTAGACTACTTTTTCCATTATTCAGGCCTAACATTCATCCTAACTACCCTGTTACTTGAAGGAACTGTATTGTGGTAAACAATAGGAAATAGGGTTGGCCTGTGACTGTCCTCAGGAGATGAAGGTTAATACAATGTCATAAGTGTACACAGGGAAATATATTCTCATCCTACCTCCTCTTTCTCCTATTTCAGGGTGCCACTCTTCTGATCCTGTCTTTTGTTGTTTCTCACCTCCCCATGCCAAAATTGGTGGAGTTGCAATAAAGAAACTTAAAGGCAGGGACACAAGCAGTAATTTGCCTGTCTTTGCTAATGCCACTGGCAGCATGAATAAGCCAGTGCAGGAGCAAACCTCCTGAGGTGGGCTGTAATAACTTTCTGTGGAGAGCAAGGAAGACTTGGTAACTGCCTGGTCCTTTCTTTGCTCCAGGAATAGTGGAACTGCATGCTGTCCCTTCCCTTGGGCAGATGGCGATTTGGATGATAATCTTGCAGTGAGTCCCTCCTGCTTAGTTTGTTCATGCTGTAACTGGAAAGTCTTTCCCATGTGCTTGTGCTGCACTAACTTCCAAAGCTATAGGAAGAAGGACGGTATCAAGATCAAATTTAATCTAAAAACTTAAAAATAGCACTGAGAAGATAGACCTGGAATAGCTCCCTCCGTCTACCGTGTTCTCTGCTTAGCACTTCCTTTCACCCCGCAGCCCAGCCCAAAACTCCCATGTGGTGTTACCGTCGCCATAGCATATGTTAGTTACTGGACCGGTGCCATGGGTAGCACATAGTTTTTGCATATAACCCTTTTGATAAAATTCTGCATGGTTTCTTTGCTGTGACTCAGTAAGTCGAATCCTCTTGTATGAGAAAGATGAAAGAGTGCATGAGAACAAATGAGTAAAATACCTAAATCTTGTGATGTTCTGCAGGTACCTTGATTAAAAATACTTCAGGCTTGGTGCTGTTGGTTGTATGTGAGCTAAAATGGCAGGTAAAAAATCTTTATTGCTAGTAGATTTTATAAGGTCACCTGTCATCTGAACACCAGGCACAAAAAAATTAGCATGTTAAAAAGCTACCATTAATTTTTTTCATACACTTTTAAATCTTCATTTGACTCCTGGTTTATTCCATGAGTTCATGCAAGGTTACAAAGTGGGACCTTAGAAATGCGCCATTTCTCTGGCATTTCATGTACACAAGTTTCATGAACTTTACAATAGTCATGGTCAAAACCCCCAACCTCCCCCCCCCCAAAAGTTCCTCTTCTTTTCTGTATTCTTCAGAATAAAGCTGTGTCAGGTATTTCTGCAAACAGCACCCATTGCAATTTCACTGAACTGAGAGAAAAATTGGAGTTGTGCTTTTTGTCCCCCCCCTCCCCGTGCATTTTTTAAAGCCTGTGAAGAAACAGCAACTGTGAGAATAGAGACAGTCATATTCTGGCAAGATAATTGCTACAGCAGTATATAAAGCTCCTCTCTTTTTGGCCCAGTAACTTGAATGCTTGAAGCAGATGGGTTGTAACTGCCCTAAAGCTCAGTAAAAGACACTTCACTTTCTCAAGGGTACTTATTAAACTGGAGATTCATCTCTCTCGCTATATGTGAAAAATGTGAAATAATTATGCAAAAAAGTGAGGAAAAGGAATTACTGATAATTTATCAGTGCACATGTGACACACAGCTTATGTCTTTCTCATTCACAGGAGAGTTTTTAGTCCTGCTGAAACAAGGGAAAGATACAGGAGTTTGCCTTGCATGTCAGTGTGCAGGGGGTCTGAAGATCTGATAGACTCTGAAAACTATTACCTGTGGCATACCTTGACACAGAAACTCTGAAGTGAGCACATATATTGAGTTGCCTCTTCTTCAGCTGATGCCTTTGATGTTTTATGACAATTTTTAATGCTGATGCAGCAAAACAACCTCAGAACGTGCAAAACCATAGCAACTGTTGCAGAAGGATATATCTGGAGGTAAAATGATCCTTATCTCTTCTAATTTTACTGCATTTCTTCCCTTCTGAGACAATGACAGCAGTCCCTCTACAAGCAGGTTTTTGTTTTGGTTGGCATAGAACTGATTTGGAGTTTCAGAAGAGACTCCACCCCAGCAATGTGGAAGACAGGGCACACGTGCTGAAACGTGCTGAAATTTGATGTGATTTTGCTGGGATAAGGGAGTGCCACCCAGTGTCTGGTGATTTTTTATTGGATTAAAAGATTTATGGGGCAGAAACCACTATTGCTAAGACTCTGCGGGGTGCTTCCCAGCACTGTTGGCAGAAGGGCATGAGATCATGTTGCCTAATTCTGGGCCACCAGAGCCACGACCGTGGCCTATGCAGGGGTTATGCCAGTTTGTCTGTCTTGAAAAAAACTTGGAGCCAGGTCTTTCTGATGAACATTCTCTTGGAAATTGGTATGTTTCTGTGGAGACTTTCAGTTCAGCAGAACTGGCCTTTCTGAGGGAGAAAATACGTTCTCTGACATTTCTGAATTGCTTTACTTATAAGTGCTGCAAACGATGGTTTGTAAATCATTACTGTCAGGAATAAAATAATACACATTTCTTGCTTATTAACACTTTCAGAATATACAATCATGCCTCAGTTTTGCTTTTTGAAGCAGAAAATACACAAAATAACGTCAAATTTTTCCTTGGGTAGAAAAAGTTAATTTCAAGTGTTTAAAAGAAAATTAATTGTAATGAATAAATGATCAGATATTGACAAATTAATTTTTACTTTTATTGTAAGACACTAGTTTACAGGCTGAGTACTACAGGATTTTGGAAATAAAGCAGTACCACAAGGATCCAAATGGAGAGATCCATCCTTTCTGCTGTAAAAAAAGGACTTCAGTTAAAGAAAGCCAGGACTGGCACAAGGGATCAGTCCCAAGGTGAGCAGGTGCTGGCAAGCCCAGCTAGCTGCAGAGTTACTTTAATACAGAGCCTGGAATTGATTAGTTGTTAGCTCCAAGGAAAATAGTTGTGCAGCAAAAAGGAATGGAGGCAATTTTTGAGCGGCGTTATTTCTCCTGTAATCTTTCCTCATGCTACGGATAGAACTGCTGCTGAACTAGTCGATACAATGACATCGCTCTCCATTGTCAGAAAGCCTTTATAACCAAAGGAAATCCGCTCGTGACTTCTCCACCTGCTTCCCAGAGTCCTGCATAACAAGGCCAGGACACAGAAGTCTCTCCGGGCTCGCCGGGACTGGCAGCTCCTGCCCAAATCTCAATTACTCTTTTTGAAAGAGGCCCAAGCTTAATAGATGAGCTGGGTTTGTTGTGCCCAAAACTGGGGGAACCCTCCCCTAAGACACCCTTTCCCACCCCCCAGTCCTTCACAGAAAAAGCTGCTCGCTCCATCCCCGCCGCCCGCACCGCGCTGCGAGCGCCGCCGCCCCCGCGCATCCCTCGCCGCCCTCCTCCCGCTCCGCTGGGGATGGCCGCGGATGAGGAGACACCTGGGTTTCCCTGGCAACAGGTGCCGCGGCGGCCGGGAGAGCCGGGAGAGACGGGGGAGCCGGGAATGCCGGGGTTTCCCCGCTCGGCTCCGCGCCGCTGGCGGCCCCGGGAGCGCCTCGGGGGCCGGCCCTGCCCTGCCCTGGCGCCCCCTCCCCTCGGGACACCCCCCGGGCGGGCCCTGGCGCCCCCTGCGGCACCAGCCGGGGATCCCGGTGAGAAGGTAAGGGGGTCCTGCCGGTGGCGGGGTCGGGGCGATGGAGGCGAACAGCCGGGGCAGCTCTCGGGGTCAGGCACAGGGGCTTCTCCCTGACAGCCTCCCCTGGCTCGAGGACTCGTGGGGAGGGTGCAGCTCCTCAGCCCAGGGATGAGACCCGTTCCCCTGGGGCCAGGGCTCGCAGGCTTCCCCCTCGTTGCCCCCTGCCTCCGCCACCCTGCTCTGCCTGCCTGGAGCATCTCCCCTCCCAGCCTCTGCCATCCCGCTTTGCTTCGCCGACGGCCTCCTCGTGCCTGGGCGGTGTTTCCCATCCCCACTGCTTCCCACCACGCCCCAGACACCGCCCCTGCCTGTGCTCTCAGAGATGCTTTCGTGCTTTGCCTTGGCGTTCGCCTGGGCCGAGCGAGGCAGCATCTGCCCCTTTCATGCGCTTCAGCCAGGCAAGGCTTGCCCACTTGCCTCTTAGTTTGTTCGTGTTTACATTTGTCCTTAGCGACGGGTGGCAGGTCACCAGCCTCGCTGATGCCTTTCCCCCCGCATCGTCGACACGGGAGCCGCGGTGCACGGTCGGTGTGCCCCATCCTGGCGCCCGCCCCGCTTTCTCTGCGCTGCCCAGGGCTGTGGGTGCGGATGCCCGCCGCTTAATCTTGGCTTCTTCTGCTGGGCACAGGCGCATCAGGTCGGGCACGCGTTTGCTCTAATGAGGCTTTGTGGCTCCTGGACCAGAGCTGGCTCCTGCGTGGGCGGTGAGCTCATGTCTGTCTGTGTGTGCCCCCGTAGTCAGACCTGCCCGCGGTCCAAAGCTCTGTTCCCTTGGCGGGTTGCGGGTCCCCTACCAGAGGGGCATCCCCCGATATTCACTGCTGGGTGAGGTCAGACAGGGATGGCCTTGTGGTCGCCAAGTAACTCCTTTCCTACTGCTTTATTTTCTTCTTTCCATGAATCCCAAAGCTAAAGCACAGGGAAGGGCAAAAGAGAGCAATGGATGTCCTGGTACATATTCTTACAAAAAGAAAAACCCCCAAACCTTTACAAATTCAAAAAGCATTTAAAAAAATCTTTTAATAAAAGTTCTTAAAAAAATTATCCCCACTCAAAATTTGCCTATTTGTTTTGTAATAGTATTGCTTCAGTGCTACTTGCTGTTAAGGTTAAATGTCAAATAGTCTTCCCATAAAATTTATAAAAAAAACTGGGCTATATGGTGACCCAGGCACTAATACAACAACAGCATCACAGATAAAGATACAAAGTGAGCTTGAATGTCAATTAACAGAAGGCTCTATCCATAATTTTTATTGTACACAAGATCTCTGGACTCTTCTGTGTCCCTGTGCTTCCTTTATGTTGGGTTTGCAGAAAAAGAAAAGAATCACAAGGCTGCCTTAATTTTACTAAAAAAAAAATAATAAAAGTGTTTATAATTCTGTGTCCAGGGTGATATTTCCTGATAATGTAAAAACTCAATTGAAAAGGAAATAGTGTGTTGCCTTGCATTGTTCCTCCAAATAACTTAGAGGGAGATAACTTGATAAAAACATTTCTATCACACCCTCTGGTTAGTTAAATGTAGCTGTTATGTTTCCAAAAATACAGTCCCCGAGTGTGCCTGAAATCTGCAATATGGAGGTCAGTTCTGTGTCGTGCATAGCCTTTTCTGCCGCAGCTGTTCTGCTTTAAAATTGTCATGGACTTCTCCTCTGTCTGTTTCTTTAATTAACTCATAATTTTCCATTGTTCTACAAAGGAGATGCATCCCTATAATCAGAGAGAGACAAGCCTGAAATCAGAAAATAACCAATAGTTGTTTGATGCCATAAAAATAAAAAAACCATTCAGCAGTTTGAAATAAGGGAAATTACCACTTTTTAATGGCTCCTGGCAAAACTCCATAACTTTCTTAAGAAATGTATCTACTAAATAGTGAACAATGAACCAATACCTCTATAAAGTCTCCACTGAATTGCTTCTTTGTCTTATTTTTTCAATGACTTACAATGTTTTGGCTTTCTAGCATTTTTGATATTAAATCAGCTTGCTGACTTCAGGTATGAGTGGCCAGGAATTGCACAAACTCCAGGAGGAATGTGCTGGAGTGGGGCTTGGGAGATCAGGGTCATTCCAGAAGGAGCAGGATGCATTTCCTTGTGCTTAGCCTCAGGCATAGACATGACTTACTTCTCTCAGTCAAAAAAAGGAACTTCAGAGGCTTAAGCATACACTTGGATGGCTGCTAATGAGACTGTTTTGTCTCTTCATACATTTCAAAATCTACATGCCATATTTCAGTCTTGGGCCTTCTGGGCATTTGTGTCTAATTAGGCTGGAGGGCCTCCAGTTGAAGATTACCTGTGCTGCTTGGTGCCCAATTCTTTTGTATGACTTTGGCAATAAAACAGATTACCATGGGTTTATGTGCAAGCAAATTAGGGACAGATGTAAGCATTCTTATAAGTCCTGTTCCTGCTTTATTAGCACAAATTGAATACCACCATCATCTGGTTCTTTCTGCATAAAACGTGTAGTGTGCTGATTGTAGCATATTTATAACTGGGGGCATTCAGTAAGATGCGAGGCTTTTCAATACTTCATCTTCTCTTGCCTTTTTTTTTCCCCCCACAAATGAGAAACAATACTTTGAAAGAAAAGCTTCCAGATAGAAATAATGAAAAAGCAAAGGACTCTGAGTGAAGCTATACATAGCACAGCAACAAATGTTTTAAGTTTGTTTGTGTTTTCATAACAGCTTAGAGTAGAATGGAGAACATACAGTGCATAGTACATGAACTGGTGTTTAACACCGCAAAGTAATATTCCATTGTTTAGGACTGCTATTTACTACTGCTTTAATTAAAAAAAGTCCCTATAGAATATAGGAGGAATATGGAAAGACTGCTCTGGCTGTCTCCTTGTCATCACTCAATAAATAAGCCATGTAGTAAAATCATAGGACCATAGAATGTTTTGGGTTGGAAGAGTCTTTAAAGATCACCTAGTTCCAACCCCCCTGCTATGGTCAGGGACACCTTCACCTGGAACAGATTTCTTCAGAGTCCCATCCAACCTGGCCTTGAATGCTGCCAGCAATGGGGCATCCACAGCTTCTCTGGGCAACCTGTTTCAGTGCCTCACCACTCTCACAGTAAAGAATTTCTTCCTAACATCTAAAATAAACCTGCACTCTGAGCTTAAAGCCATATCCCCTTGTCCTTTCTCTACATGCCCTTGTAAAATGTCCCTCTCCAGCTTTCTTGTAGTCCCTTTAGGTACTGGAACCCCAGCTCTTTCAGTCTCTCTTCATGGCAGATGTGCTTCAGCACTTTGATCATCTTTGCGACCCTCTTCTGGACTTGCTCCAACAGGTCCACATCCTTCTTATGATGGGGACTGCAGAGCTGGATGCAGCAGTTGAGGTGAGATCTCATGAGAGCAGAGTAGAGGGGGATAGTCGCCTTCCTCGACCTGCTGCCCACTCTTCTTCTGGTCTTAATTCTCCAGATTGTTGTCCTCTTTATAAGATCCAATCTTAGGGTGTTATCCCTCATCTTTTTAAGCCAAAACTTGAAGTGGAATTCCAATTCCAGTGAACTAAATGACAAAATTTACTGAACAGTTGCTTCATCTTAGTTGTCAGTAGAGCTGGATATGTATTCAAAGGTAGTTGCCACCTTAAGTGAACCTTAAAAACATTTAGAAATACGTGTTAAAGTGCACTCCAAAACCCATCAAATTTCTTCACAGTTATAATTTTGGAATCAGTAACATTGTGTTTGAAAACACAATTCTCCTTAGAAGGACTTAAGAATAACAGTCTCCTGATATCCAAACACTTGCTTAATATAAATCTTAGGGATTTTGCCTCAGGTACCCCTGTGACAGCTCTACGGAAGTGTTCTGATGCTGAGATGGTAAGGAACAGAGCACCATGAAAAGTAAGTGTCTTGAGCCTGTCACGCTCCCAGATTTTTGCTTGTGATTATGCAATTTGATAAAGTCAGTTTTTGTTTCTTTGAAGAAAAAAGATTACAGATGAAACACTAATACCTAATTCTCAGATTTAAATTGTAGGACATTAGTGATGCAGTTCCACATTTTAAAATGCTCCAAAAATTCCAACACTTGGTGTTTGCAGGACTTGGAGCCATGGTAAACTCATTATTCCTAGCATTGCATATATTATGAGAAAGAAAAAAGACTGCCTGAATATCAAATAGTGACAAATGTGTTCAGCCAACAGAAATAGGGAGCAGCTGCCCCTTTATGGCAACTTTTATATTAAAGGATTTTCTTTCCTTTAAGAAGTGGAACAATCACATCTGAAATGCCTCTGGCTTTTGTCTCTGGAATATGGAGGAGTAAGCAGAGAGACATTGCCTGATGGCAAGATCAGCCAGAGAAGTGTGGTCCTGAATGCTTGTAAGTGGGCATAGTGCAGTCTGTCCTGTTGAAGGTACAATGCCGTGTTTCCTGCCTCCTCAAACAGTGGTGAGGGACAGCCTTGCAATGCTTTTGGAGTCTCTGCCTGGACTTTGTGTCAGGAGCCTCTATCTATTTAGGAGTACAGCAGTGTGCTTCTATGTATTGTGTGGTCATTCATTTTCATAGAAAGCAAAGCGACTGCTCAATAACAGAATGTACCTTCAGAAGAAACTGAGCTACTTTTCGTGGGAAAACTAACGCTAAAACCCCTTTTGCATTCCACAACATTCTAGATATCAACAAAAATCTGCAAGCGTTAACCTTGAAAAGAAAATGTTTGGCCCTGAAGGAGGACAGGGAAATGATCTTGTGTTAGAGAGCAATCTTAGATCTCAGAAACCACAAACCTGAATTCTGCTGGTCTTCACCAAGATAGTTTTCTAGTGAAAGGTTTCAGAATTATTTTGTATATCAGATATGTGTTTCAAATGTAAAGGAGAGGCTAAATGCCTTAATAAGTTAGGAAGGCAGTAGTCTCATTTATCAAAAAGATAAGAGGAACCCAGATGACAGAATTATCAAGATTTTGCAGAGAAAAAAATCATATAGTAGGATGAAGAACTGTACTTCAGTTGGTTAGTGGCTTTGTCTTTTCGTGCCAGAATGCTAACCTCAACTCTGAAAAAGTGTTTGGGGAAGAAATAGAGACCCAGTCTGGACTTTATGTGATGGTGCAAATGAAATGTGAGTGGCATTTTGGGATTTTTTTTGGTGTGTGAATGAAATTGGAGTAGACCTGTTGTTTGAATCATTCTACTATTTTTCAGCACTTCCTTAGGTCATTGTAGCTGCAGCTTGGCTGTCATGTTCTTCCTTTAATTGGCTGTCATGTTCTTCCTTTAATTGGAAACTGGCCAAGGGGATGGTTGGCAAGCCTGTTTTTTGGAAGTCTGGACATTATCTTGCTTTGGGGCCTCTGCAGTATTAATAAACAAGGAATAAACTTCCTGGCATTTATTTAACAACATTATGGTTAAAGAACAACTCGTTTAAACCTTCAGAGAATAGCTATTGCAGAAGAACAGAAAACACAGTCCACTGACATCTAGCAAATGACTCTTTGCTAAAGTAAAAAGGCTTTTTTGGATCTTTGCGCAGCAGAAAGAACAGTCCTGGGACACAGTATAAATAATAAGCTACCACTAATAAATATAGCTCTTCCATTGTAGAGCATTGCACATACTGGTTAAGAATCTCTTTTCCTCACTTGATCTGCATATGATATTTATTGAATTTTGTATCCTGATCTTGAATTTATGTTTTGAGATCTTATCTTGAAAATGCCACTCAAGTTGCTATCCAGTGTGTATCTCAGCTGGCCACAGCCAAGAAAATATTCCTATATTTAGTGAGGATGTACTTAGCTTACCTTGGACCGGGGTCTGCAGGTGGGATTGTTCTGCTGTGTAACAGAGGACCATTATAAAGCATGTTCCATGGAAACTTGCTGTATGGGGTGCTGCAGGGTGAGCCAGGAGTCCATCTGGTCTGTGATGCTTCTCCTTGAGGAACTGAGTGGCATGGCCTGTAAGAAGCCCCCATCTGTGACATGAGCCTTTGATCAGCAGCTTTTCACAGGTGATTTTTTCCACAGCAGAGGATGGAACTCTGGGGGATGCAAAGATTTTCTTTGACAGTGTAGTTCTGTGTTGAGTTTGTACTGAGTGTCATGGTAGCTGTGTCATGTAGTCAGCAACACCACAGCTTTTTCCTTCCTGCAGTGCATCTCTCTGCAGCATGCAGATCACTAATGAGTAGCTAATTAGGCATAAGTGATCATGATTTTATTCTGTTTTCCTGTAATAAATATATTCAAGTCCTTATTCTCACTAGTTTGTGAAAATGACCAATTTCATAGTGCTGAAAACAAATTTCAAGAGAAAAAAAAAAAGGTAAAACTTTTTTTTTTCCTATCTAAGAGTGTTAAACCTGATGAGCAAAAAGACAAAACCCAACAAAGAAAAATTATTGCTATGGACATCCCCAAGGTTGAGATGTGAAGGTCCTATAAAATAAAATACTTCAGGAAGTTGATAAAGGCACAAAAAAATCTCAGTGGTGAATAGAATTATGGATGAAATACCTTTTTCTCTTTTCTTTTCTTTTCTTTTCTTTTCTTTTCTTTTCTTTTCTTTTCTTTTCTTTTCTTTTCTTTTCTTT
>JAWWEU010000001.1:105820039-105848692 GCA_035583155.1 Acropternis orthonyx | reverse complement strand
TTCCCTTGCCTTCCCTTGCCTTCCCTTGCCTTCCCTTGCCTTCCCTTGCCTTCCCTTGCCTTCCCTTGCCTTCCCTTGCCTTCCCTTCTCTTGCCTTTCCCCTTTCCCCTTTCCTTCCCTTCCCTTTCCTTCCCTTCCCTTCCCTTCTCTTACCTTTGCCCTTTCCCCTTTCCTTCCTTTTTCTTCCTTTTCCTTTTACTTATTTTATTTTAAAGAGGCATTGTAAGAACAAAAGGAGTCTGAACAAAGAGTGGGGTGTTTTTGGGTGAAAAATGTCCATCAGAATTAGAGCTAAGTATTCATTGAATTTCTTCTCTCTGTCACGTGGCAGTAAAGGACAGTAAAGTACCGAGACTGTACCTGGGCTGAGGGGGATGACAAAGCATATACCACCCTCCTCCCCCTTTGCTGTGCTGCTCTATGAACTGCTGTTGTGCTTCTGTGTCAGCTCTTACTGTTAGGCTTATTTAAACAGTTGGACCTGACGCCTAATACCCAGAAGTTTTTACAGAATTCACTGGAGACTTATGTGGGTTATGAAGCTTGAATTTTTCAGTATGCTTTGAAACATGAAGAAATTACAGTGAACTTGGGAATTTGTCACCAATGCTTTGAAAAGGAATCTTGTGGGTAATTGGAAGCCTATCAATTTGGCTCTGGTCCTGGAAAATGTGAAAGAAATTCTCCTATTACATTGAAGCTTCCTATCATTCTTTAAGACTAGTCACCCATGAATTTTGGAAAAGAGATTTTATGAACCTGACTCTTTATTCCTTTCTTTATTCTCTTTTTTGAGAGATAACAAATACAGTTTGATCAATGCCATTGTGTTGAAGTAATATATAATACACTTCTGTGAGGCATGATTTTTGATCAAGTGACTAGACTGAAATGAAATCAATTTGATGCTTCTTAAATGGACTAGAAGCTGGCAGACAGGTTATGAAACATGACTGTAAATGGGGAATCCTCACTGAGTATGTGCCTTTCTGTTGGATCCTATAAAAACTGGTTATTAGCAATGACTATTTAGCGCTTTATTGATGACCTAGATGGTAAAATATCAGTTTTCCAAAGGACTATGGTAAATTTAAGAGGATAGCTATCTGGTGCAAAGTGATCTGTCAGTATTAGTAAAGTGGGTGCAATCTGTAGTGTACCACAAATGAGATTTTAGTGAATGGCTGTGGTTCTTGGATGAGTAATGGCAGTACCTGAGTAAGGATAGAGAAATATTTTGCACATGTACATTGTATTGATTTTAAGGAGGAAAGGGGTTATATAATATCATGACAATAAAGGACTTGGAAAAATGGGACACCAAGGTCACTATCTGCTGGATTTACCAAAGAGAGGTGGCCTGGTATCACTTACTCCATTTAAGTACGAGTTCTGGTTCATGGTAAGGGAAGGCATTCTTCACTATAGCCAACACAGGCATAACAGAATGCACTGTCTGGAAAGTGAAATGGGCCCAAGCAAAGATTGGGTTTGTAACAGTGAGATAAACTTACCATTAGAATAACAACAGCACCAACATTACGTGAAAATAAATTCTAGTTAAAAAGGGATGTCATTCTGGGAAGACTTGTGTTTTTCCAGATCTGAACTCTTAGAGAACTCCTGCTTTGAAAGGAAATATTATCTTAAATGTTTTTGTGCAACTTACAGCCATTTCCAAGAGGACCATGATGCTCTCTCTTCATGTGTTTATTTGTTTAGAGAACTCTGAAGCTTTATTCAGGCCTCTTAATGTGGATGAAACTTCACGTAGTCTCTTGCTCTACTCACATTTTGTATTAAAGAATTGGCTTTACGTTAAAGTTTTTATTGTCAGAAATAAAAGCAGGGAAAGTCTTGTGTATACTTTAGAACTTAAGAGATGCCTGTATTCCTTTCTCCTGTTGCTCTCTCATCATGTTACTTGAGACTTCCTAAATTGCCAGGACAAGGAGACCAGGAATCTGACTTAGGTATTCCTTCTGTTCTCTGATGCAGCTGGTTCTGACCTGTGACTAGAGCAGCTGAATGTAGTGCTCAGCTCAGGCAAGGTTTCTGAGTTGGCTAAAGGCAGTAAGGGGGTAAGATGAAATTTTTACATTGGGCTACATGAGATTCTGCACTGTTCTTGACAGAGGTTGTACCAAAAGCCTGGTATAGAGTTTTCATGTGACTGTGTTTATTGTTTATATTACTTCTATTTGAAAGAATTTTGTCGCTTTCTGCAAGGCTGTGATTAAGATTATACTGGAATTTCTTAATGTTGAAATGGTGTGCGACAGAAAGCGGAAGCAACTTTAGTTGTTTTGTAGTATTGCAGTATTTGCAGTAGTAAGCTTAGACATCATGGTAAGCCCAAGGGATCTCAGATGCACAGAAAGAGGCCCTGCTCCATGCTTTTAAGGATCCAAAAAATTTAGAAGTTTAACTTTAGGAAGTCCATCACATTTTAGTACAGCCCTGAGTATCTGTCCAATTTTTGCTTATGCTATTTACTGTTTACTCTGAAAGGAAGGCATGAAGAAGTTTTGTATCTGCAACAGTTAATGTTCACCTATATGTTTTTCAACTTTTTGCTAAAGCAATGAGAAATGCTATTCAGTTGAATCCTGGTATGTAATATAAAATTAGTAAAGTTTGTAATTATATGTACCATTTTTCTATCACTTTTGCCTGCTGGAACAATTTATCCTTCCATCCTACAAAAATTAAAAATAATGAAGCTGCCTTGCTTTGCAGAGGACTTTGAAATTACATGCCCAGATCACCTAGAAAGAGAGCGAGGGGTAGTAACTGTGAGTCTTAAGCTGCTCTTTTATCCACTGGACCATGCTGATGACACCATTAAATACAAAACTTGATAAATACTCAAGTGCAAATGCATAACTAAATTTCAGGTCTTGCTGTAGGAATATACTAAGAATGTTTTTTAAAAGTGTGATGATAAATTATTTTTGAAATAGGTTTTTTAGTATTATTATTTGTAAAAACATAAACAGAAAATTTGACCCTCCCTGTGTGTTCTCAAGATCAAATTTACATTTTTTTTTCCTGTGACCATAAAAATACTTCTTTCCTCCCCATTCCAGTTACTGCATTGAAAGCCTACCCTTTGTTTAAGTTCAATCCTTGTCTTCAGTTTACCTGTGGTAGCAGCCTACAACAGGCACAGTCTATATCCTCCAGGAGTCGCAACAACATTTGCACATTGGAACTGTTTGTAACATCAGTAGAGCTGTGTCTTCATCCTCTCTGATGTCATGCCTTAAAATGATCCTTTCTTCCCAATTTTTAGCACAAATTGATTTTCTTGTAAGAGTTGATAATTTCCTAGAAGGCCTAAAAAGAACATCCAGGTGCTTTCTTTTGCCCCCCATTCCCCAGTTTGTGCTGATCTGTGCCCTCCTGTTTTACAGCTGGATTGAAGATGCTTCTGATAAAGGGCTGTTGGTTGTTCAATTGGGACTTAGTGCAATGTCCTCTTAGTCTTCTGTCTAAGTCTTTTACTTTTACAGACTACAAATTAGCAGTGTCGTCTCTTTTTGTCTTGTTCTATCTTGCTGAAAGAATGAGCGTGGCTGTCTCATGTGTAGCCAGGACCATCAGTTTCCTCACTGAGAAAATGAGAGTGCTCCTGGTGAATACGTGTCCACCAGCAGACATTGCAAATGCACCTGGCAGAACTTGTGTTCACCTCTCTGATATCTCTGTTCAGAACATTTTGACTTATTAAAGCATCTGCATAAACGATACTGACTGCTGAATGACCAACTTTGATGGAGACAAAATACATACCATTATCCTAGGCATACATACCAAGGGAGAAGTACTAATTAGGAGCTTTCTGGCTGCAGAATAACACCCAGCCTTAGGTGCATAAGTATTTTGTATGACCAGTAGCTATTTATGGATGATTCCTAAACACAAGCACTGAAAGGATTAGCAAGATGTATGGTATGTGATACTTTGCCCTTTCCACAAACACCAGGGTCACAGCCCTAAAGAACTGCAATGAGGTCATAAAAATACTCTTTTTTTTTTCCCCACAGGCTTTAAAGATCAGCACTATTTGTCATGGAGCAAAATGGCATGGACGTTGAACTTCTGTTCCCACAATTGTATTTAAGAAGTGCTCATGAATCTTGACAGACTTATGAGTGATTGTAAGCAGCTGAATGAAAACAATAGGGCTGCGCTTGGCCATGGGACGTGGGTGGGCCCCACCATCAGTGTGTCTGCGCTGATGAAATCTTGTGCAGCAGGTAGAATATGTCTGGACAGAGCTCTGGTAGCTGGAGCAGTCTTAGTGCAGCATGTTTGACATTCGGTTCCAGCTGTTCCTCAGCTGCTCAAACACTTTATCTGAAGAAATGTGTTAAATAAAGTGCATTGTGTGTTTTTTGTTTGTTTTTTGTTTGGTTGGTTGGTTTTTTTTTTAAGAGACTGAACTGTGTCTTCCCATGATGCAAACTCACATCTAAGAACACGCTGGTTGTCACAGCTTTAACCCCAACCCACTTTCTTAGTTTGGGGAGGCATATGTTGCCAGCTCAAGGCTGGTTCACAGAGGTGTAAATACAGATGGGTCCATGTGTATGTATGGTCATATATGTGTTTATAGCTAAATGTCGTATTAACATGGATATAATATAATTAATAGAGGAAAAGATAATTCCCAGAGAAGTTGTCTAGGACTGAAGGTCTTCTGTGGCCAAGAGCAGATGAGCTTACAAAGGGATGAATTTTCTTGATGCTAAGATCTTATTTCTTAAAATATGAAAAGATACAGAAATAGAGAAGCAGGATATAAAAAAGTGAAGTGGTGAGATTGTTGACGGTGGTATTTCAGGATAGACTGATAAAGGGAAGAAGTAATTTACTTCCCACTTACAAATTGCAGAGGGAAATAAATAGCTATCCTGCATGCCCTGATACGACAAAGACCCTTTTCTGTCTGTAACTAACTAAAAATCTACTGCTGTTTTGTGATTCCATGTAACTGAATCAAAATCAGTAAAACATTTTGCTTCATTCTTTTAAATGGAGTTGCCTGTGGATAGAAAATGTTTCCTGATGTATCCTAAATTCTTTAAGTGATGTTTCTGTGAGTATATGAAGGTGTATTCTGCACAAAGGAATATTGTAGTTTGAAATCTGTGTTTTGGAAACGTGTTGTCTGATAAATTTCTTTTTAAGGCATGAGATGCTAAATAGTTACATTGAAAAGACTTTAAATTTGAAGATTAATATGTTATTAAATTATATATATGTGCTTTTTAGGGAAATCGCGTGTAGATCTGTAGGTAATTGAGAAGATATTCTGTAAAAAATATTTCTGGAAATACATTACTTAGGGCTAAAAAGCTGCTTATATACAAAATTTTTCATACCCCACATATATTAAATGCAGCATTCTCTGTCTGCAAAGATCTTTTGCAGCTTACTGTTTGATCTGAACACCATGTAATAAAAAGTTCTCCTGAGATGAAATTTTGTGTAATTGAAAACCCAAATTAAGAAGATGCCTAGTAGGGAAGGAATAAATGCACAAGCTATAAATAAATGGACATGCTGAAGTTAGTATATTAGGTGCTTTTTATTTCTACAAACCGGAATGCTCATTTCAGGGAAGAAACTACAAAAAAGGGAAGCGAATTACAACCACTGTCACACTCAATAGGTCTGTGTGACAAAAGGCAGGTGAGAGAAAAGATGAGGTCACAAAAGAGGTACTTTTGCAAGAAAAAAGGAGGCTCTTACCAGACCACAAGTAAAACTCAAATGTGGTGAATAGTTACTGGCCTTGAGAAATTAGGTTCTTTAAACAGTGAAGGGAATTTCATAGTCCAACAGTACTGCATAGGTGGGAAAGTTTGTGTCCTATTTATTGCATTTTAATTTCTGTATCAGTCAAGGTATATAATTTTCAGAAAAAGAAGTGTAATCTGATTATCTGGTAATTCAGACATCCCATTTTGATGCTTAATTTGCAAATGTTCATGACCTAGAACATTTCACTAAGCAGCTGATAGCGTGAGGAAGAGTTAAAGCTGTGAGTTCAGCCTCCTGCTCTACAGGGAGTGTGTTGGTAAAAGCAGCTGCTAAAGAGTAAGACAGATCTGGAAGTTGGGCTCCTGCTACATCAGCTTGGAATGAAATCATTATGTGGATGAGACAGGATTGTCATCCTCCATGTTCTTGAAGGAGATACAAGGATTTGATGAGTGGAATTGTTAAACTATATCTGAGCAGTGCTACCCAGGGACATAATACTTTGTATCCTCAAGTCTCCAGAGGGAACTACAAGACAACAGGATTAACTGTCAGATTGGATTCGCTCTGTATACAGAAACTCTTGTCTACATGATTGGAATAGATAGTTGATGGAAGATCAGGTCATGTAGACTTCTGGAGCAGATTAGTTTTTCACTTTTCTTTTTCTCATTACAGCCTTTGTCATGCAAATGGCTATAGTTTATGCCATTTTCTGGTCTCCTTACAGTCATTACTCTGGAAATGTTACCACTGTTGATTTTTCTGATTTTTACATTACTAAGGCCCAACATAATTATTTTCTCTTAATAAATTCTCTGTTGTCTTTATAGAAAAAACATCACTGGTGGAGTTCAGTAAGAAATCATACTGTTCCCTGACAAGCTAGCGATGGTATTGCTTAAAGAAATAGTTAATTATCTTAGGATGTAATTTTCTTTAAGACCTAGATTTAATATCTGGTTAAACTTAAGAAAAAGCAACAAGCAGGACTTTCTGTAGACACTGAGAAGGGAAGGAGCTGTATTTGTCTAATCTGACTTTCAACATGAAAGAGATGCAGGGATTCTTCCATCTGATTCTCTGCATTGCTAGAAAGTCATCTAGATTTGATTTGCCAGTGACAAATGATGTAGGATCTAATACAAACTTTTGGAGAGCAATCCAGTGACTACTTATCCATGTGAAGCCCAATGAAATTCCAAATCTTTAGAAAGGGATAGTAGGTTCGAAGAAGAATTAATATACAGATGTCCTTTGGCTTCTGCTGCACTGGATTTTTTATTTCATAAGCTCTCATTGTCCAAACCATATGCCTTATTTCTAGACTGAAACTATCTGCTTTTAATTTATAGAGTTTGCATTTTTTGCAGCCTTTTTGTCTTTTATATTTTCAACATCAAAATAATGAGCAGGGATGTCTATTTTTGGTGTATGCATGATTTGTAGGAGACACAGATTTGTTTCGGTTAGGTCATTCAGCACCTTCAGTTCCCACCTCAGTCAGGGTCAGGGGGATAAAAACTCACACAGAATTCTTAATTGTCTGTAATTGCTAAATACTATTAATAGGATAAAGCTGTACACCAAAGATCAGCAACCGTTCCTTCTCTTCTGTACCTCAGGTACCTGATGATAGCAAATGCCCTTGAAACAAAGTTAGACTGAGAAATCCAGCAGTAGGTGTTGTATATTGGTATGTGTGCTCCTGGAGCTTACTGGTATCCCATTAATTGGATATTGCGGAGTTATATAATGTCTATATGTAATACATCTCCCATTCTTATCATAACATTTTCTGGACACCTATGGTGATGTTACTTTTTGACATTGGCCTTGTAACAAACTGGCTTGTGCTTTCAATTTCATGCCCATTAAAAAGAAGCCTTAAAATGGGCTGCCCCCTTTTGGGGGCAATCAGACTTTGTTTCAGTGGTTTCAAAAAGCAATCACAAGGAGAATTACCAATAAACTAGAGAATCCTGAGCAGAGCAAACCGCTGCAGTGCAGAACATAATTCATAGAAAGCATTTGACAATAGCATTTTTGATGATTCATTCTCCTGACTCAGATGGCAGAGAGAACCAGACATGGAAACAGCGCATTTTTTGCAATAAAGGAATGAGAGATTGCAGGGGCACACTTGTTGTGATGACCCTGGAAATGATAGTAAGTTATTCTGGTGGCCATTGTGGGCCGGGTTTTGATGGGCCAGAGAGACAGTGCAGTCAGTAAATTTATGAATACAATATAAATTATTGAAGGATGTCGGGAAAATGTCTAGCCAAGTACAGCTGATGACTTTTCTTATAAGTTTGTCTGGTAAAGATAGTTTCACATGCTGTAGGGCATGCAGTATTGTGTGACATCCTAATTTTTTCATAAATTATTATGTGAGATGGGTGCAGTTCTGCACAAGATTGTTTTTGTAGTGTTGACCCTTGTATTTGCATTACCCTGTGACTAACTAGTGATGAGGTCTGCCTGAAGCTTTATGCACTGCTGAGCTGCAGTAAAATTTCTCCGCCCTGTGGACACTCCAGTATCTGACATTGTGGTTGTTTTAAAGGGTTTATTTTTTCGTGTACAGGGACTCCAAGTTGAGCCTCCCTTGTCTGGCAGCATCTGTTGTGAAGCTTGTTGGATTTTAGTAGGTTGGTGATGCCTGCCCCTTTGTTGAATTTAGCTGAGGGCAGCCTGCACATTTAAAAGCATTGGGGCAAAAGTGCCAGTGTTCAAACAGTCCTGTTTTTCATGGAATCCATCTTAAAATGAAGAACACAGAATTAGTGTAGCTCTTGGTAACTGGATTAAAACTAACTACATTCAAAAGAATTGATATGCAGTGCAGTCTTCCCAGGAAGGACTCTACCTTGCAATGTTTTGACTTGAATTGGGGTAGAAGGGAAAACCATGTGCCTTGTGCCTGGATTTGCAAATCTCACACCCTGTGTAGTCCAACCAGATGTGCCTGACAGTCCTGCACACCACAAGTACATCTCTAGTGACATGCTGAGTTGGAGACTGTAAGTATTCCAGAAACAGAAGAATCCCTTTTTTTGGGGCAGTCATAGCCACACTTTCAGAAACCTTTTTGTTGCTGAGGAGACCTTCAGTAAGAGGGTGACCAGGTGTGGGATGCACAAGTGTCTGTGGTAGCTGTGCTCGGGACCTGGGCAAGAAAGGGTGAGAGGTGCTGTGCGAGACATTTTCCACTGAGCCCCAGCTTTCCTGCACTCTTGGTCCTGCCAAGGATGAATGTGGTTCCTGTGTGTGCCTGGGCTGCTGGTCCGGGCCACCTGTAGCTTGACTGTGCTGTGGGTGCACACAAGCTCTGGCCGAGTGACCTGGTGACATGATGGCAGGTGTCCAGCCCTGCCACTGGAAGGAGGTGGGGGCTTGCCTGGCCTGGGACAACCAGCACCAGTGCTGTGGACAGACACTTCAGGTGGAGTGCAGGGTACCAGTGCTTTTTTCTGGTTATTGCCTCTTTGTATTGGCCTTCAGGGGATGATTCAGGTTTATTTTTGACCAATGAAGCATGGAAAGGTCCTTGAAATGCCGGGAGAGTGAAGGAAGATGGGCTGATATACGTTCCTTTCCGTCTTTGATTTTGTTGTTTTCACTGCTGCCTCTGTGCATTTATGCATACTAACTTCACAAATGCCTGGCAGACTGTAAACTTTACATGGTCTTTCTTTCAAAGCTGGCTTAACCTGGCTGGGGAGTCTTCCGCAAGAATATATGAGTCACGAAAAGTAGCAATATGCTAAGTTAAATACAGTAAATGATTTATCTCCTCTCCCTCTGGTTTGTGTTTTGAAATGTACGCTGCACGGTTTGATAGCTTCCTACCACTGCTGCCAGGCCACCTGTCCTGCACCACGTCCAAGTCTTTGTCTCCAAAAATACCACTGCAGCTCAGACAAACAGCTTGGCAGCCATGCCAGGGAAGACCTTTAAAATGACAATCTCATATCGCCACAGTGGGAGAGAAAGATACATTACATGTCTGACCCAACACTTCAGAACTGCAGAACTGCCTAAAACATACATAGTGAGTTGATCAGCCTCTGGAAACAGGCATTGTGTGGCATCACATTAGTTAGCGTAATGCTACTGCTGTCTGTGATATAGTCTGATTTTTTTAAAATCAGTGACTCAGGTTATTAGCATTGGTGAATTAGGCCTTTATCCCTGGCATTTATCCCTGCAGCGAGTCCAGAGAAGGGCAACAAAACTGGTGAAGGAGCTTGAGCACATGTCCTGTGAGGAGCAGCTGAGGGAGCTGGGGTTGTTTAGCTTTCAGAAAAGGAGGCTAAGGGGACACCTTCTTGCTCTCTACAGCTACTTTAAAGGAGATTGTAGCCAGATGGGAGTTGGAGTCTTCTCCCAGGTAACAAGTGACAGGATGAGAGGCAGTGGCTTCAAGTTATGTCAGGGAAGGTTTAGATTAGGTATTAGAACAGGGTTGTAAAACATTGCAAAAGGCAGCCCAGGGAAGTGGTAGAGTGATCATCCCTCTTAAGTGTTCAAATAACATGTGGATATGGCACTTGAGGACATGGTTTAATGGTGAAAATGATGCTGGGTTGACAGCTGGACTTGATCTTAAAGGTCTTTTCCAACCAAAGCAGTTTTATGATTCTATGAAACCCAGTGCTTTTTCTCTGCTTACTTCTTCTGTTTTGCCTGTTAGTGAAGGTATTGTAAGTAGGTAATGCCCTGTGGTGTCTGGGGACAGACACTTGAATTTTAAACGAAATAGGTTGAATGTAAACAGACAATGAAGTGGGTGACCCACTGAGATTTAGGTCTCCAGAAACAGTAGGGTTACCTCCATGCTTATGTTGCTGTTCGTTTGGTTTATATAGACTTTGCCCATATGTTTCCATAGCCAAGCTAGCTAGCAGCATCCCAGCAGATGGCAGGGGATCCCGTGCTGGCAGCACCCTCACCAGTTAGGGCTGTTAGTGATGAGCTCTCGGGTGCCATGTTACTGGTGACCCACATGCTGGCCCCTGTGAGCTGGCATTACAGTCATGGGAGCTGTGGACAGTCATCTGGTGTTGGATATCAAAGAAAAAGTGAGAGAATGGAGTTGCAGTCACTTGGGATTTTTTTGCTGTATAGTTGCATGTAGCTGAACTTTCTCCACAGAGCTGCAGGGTGAAAAAACCCAAATGGGATGCAGCTCCTGCAAAGCATCCTTGTCCCTGGCAGAAGCATCTTCTGTTGTGCAGCGAAGGGACTTCAGGGATGACACCTCCTCCCTGCTGGGCTCTGCAGAAGGCACTACTTTGCACACCTTCACGATGGGCTGTCCAGTATCCTCTGGGTCAAGTCCAATATTGATTGTGAGATACATGTGGCGAAGACACTTTGTTAGAGCGCAGCATTCAAGGGGACAGTGTGAAAGAGGCAAAATACCTCAAGTTGTTTGCCTACGTGCAGATAGAATAAGGAAGCATGCCTGTTAAAACAAAAGGTCTGGATTGCTTGTTTGGTTTTAAGAAACTTTCCATCCTTGCACTGAAAGAAGCCTTAGGGGTGAAAGGAGTGCAGTTGTGAGCTTAATATTGTTGGCATCTATGTCTACCAAGGTTACATAATTGCTGTTTTCCTGGGAAATGAAATCATGGAAATAAAAAACTAAATTCACCAGAGCATAAGCAGGCACAACTTTGATTTCAGGCACCTGTCTGTGCCAGTATTTAATTTGGCACAGGAAACATAGCATCAAAACGAATATGAACAAGTAGCACAGAAATAATGGCACTACAGGCATTCAGACACAAAGATGTGAGAACGAACACATCCCTCCCCAGCATGGGAAACTTCACAGTACACAGTGTGTAGCGGGGGGAAGAGGTCAATGACAGGAGCAGGCAAGGAGAGTCCTGTGCAGCAGGAATGGTGGGGTGGTTGGAAAAGACTCTTAGAGAATCCCAATAAACCACATCTTAAATGAATTGGATAGAGAGAAGGGCAAGCTGCAACCAAATAAGAAAAGCTGAAAGGCTGTAAGACCTTTCCTCTGTCTTGCCTTAGTAATTATCTCTTGTTTGCAGAGCTTCCATTAATTGGAATGCATTTCCTAATGAAATTAGGCTGGCAGCCAGTATTCAAGTCTTTTTACTGCTAGGGAAAATTTGTTCTTTGAACAACTCAGCCATTGATTGTTATTTGTGTTTTCATTCATCATGAGACTGTTATGTGCCAAAAATTCCACACTCCGTCATATTGCCTTGGACAGTCTGAGTTATTTGATTTATTCCCTTGCTCCTGTGTCTCAAAAACAGAATTCTACAGCAGTGTTCCATTTGTAGTTACTTTGTTGTATGGTTTTCACACATCCTCCTTCTGCTTTTTAAACAGTTTGCCTTCCTTTTAACTACCTATCTGTTGGGACAGCATGAAATGCATGGCAGTGCAAAGGCACTAAGAATCCTAAATTAAAAAAAAATAAAAGGGCTTAAAAATAGGTTACAGTGACATTTGCATTGTGGGATTTCTAAATTTAAAAGGATTTTCAAACTTTTCTTGTTTATGGGCAGCACAGGAACTGGACTGTGCAGAAGAGCACATTTTGAAGAGAGATCTTTGACAAAGTGAAGCTGGCAACAATTTTGCTGGAAGGGGTCAAAACTTTGTTCAGACCTCAGGCAGTCTTTGATCTGTACTTTGCTTATCTCTCTGAAGAAAGGTGAGACTGGAGACAGGAATTACAGCATTATTTGGATGTAGTGTCTTCACTTCTCCATCCAGCTCAGGACTACGTATTGCTTATGTGTGCAGATGGGCTTGCTATCTTACTTGGCTGTATCAAACTACACCAAACTATGGTTTGATATATTGACAGTATCTACATACACACCTTACCTGTCAGGCTGAATTACTTCCAAAAATTAATCTTTCTGCTACGTTCTCACTACAGGGTAAATATCTGTACTGATCATCCTCCACAGCAAACAAAAATCTTATAAAATGCATGCAGCCATTTTACAACAGACTTTAAGTAATTGATCTGCTGATCTCTTTCATTGAGCACACAGGAGAATAGTGAGCAAGGCTGAAGGTTAGATGAAGAGAAAATTATTTGAGTTAGCTCCAGCTCAGAATGATCAAAATTATGAGACTGGCTTTAAAATTAGTTTTTGAAAAGCAATATGCTTAAGGTTCATCTTAGTTTCTTTGATGTTTGAGACTTAAATGAATGCACTCAATTTACCTTTACAGATAGTCTCAACACATGCCAGCATAAATGATTGTGAATTAAATCTTGGTCACCCACCATCTATAGCAACTGGAAGTAGGGACAAAATCAGTACTATAGGACCTGTGACTGAAAACAGGGGAGAAAAAACCAGGAGAATTCTGTGCTTTTTAGCACTTTGCTGCAGTGTCTGGAGCAATGATATTCTTTTCTTCAGCTTAATAAAACTTCAAAAGGTATGTGTATGTATTAGACTGTACGCATGGAAAGGAACTCACACAATTGGTATTACTTATTTAAACAAATAGAATTTTCTTAGGTATAGTTAAGTTCTTTCTCCTTATGATTCAAGCAGTTTTATTTCCCATCTAGAAAGTAAACAGTGCAGTAGTAGTCATCTTGAAGAGACAGGCTGTTACTGTGAGAAGTTGCCCTGAGAAGTTATGCTGAGAACCCTTTAATACTTGTGTATTATGAATGGTGTGAACAATCTAGTGTTGTTGCCAACACATGCCTCTGGTGAGAAAGTCAGCCAGACTCCTGTAGCTGCTGGGCTGAGGCTGTAGACTCTGCACAGCTGTGATGAAATTCTGTTTACAGAGGGTATGTGCTTCAAGAAGGACTAAATAGACTAGTTTAATGGGATTTTCAATTAGAGTAGTTCACAAAGAGAGGCAGCCCTGAGATCAGGAGAAAGATGTTTCTGCGATTACTGGAACAAACAAAAGAGGCTTTAGGACTGCCTTTCACTAGAAAATGATAAGGGAAAAGGAGTGTTACAGCGGGTGGTCTTGTAAAGGGAAAGGAAGAATCACAGACTCACAGAATATGGCAAGTTGGAAGGGACCAACAAGGATCATCGAGTCCAGCTCCTGGCCCTGGACAAGACCATCCCCAAGAATCACACCATATGCCTGAGTATCATCCAAATGCTTCTTGAGCTGGCAGGCCTGGTGCTGTGACCACTTCCCTGGGGAGCCTGTTCAAGTACCCAGTGACCTTCTGGGTGAAGAACCTTTTCCTAATATCTAACCTAAACCTCCCCTGACACAACTTCAGACCGTTCCCTCAGGTCCTGTTATTGATCACCACAAAGAAGAGATCAGTGCCTGCCCTTCCTCTTCCCTTCACGAGGAACTTGTGAACTGTGATAAGGCCTCCCCTCAGTCTCTTAGGACTTGGTTCATTAAGTTACCATCCAGACTTTTTAGGAGTCTTCTGGATTGGTTGAACCAGCTATGTGATGCTCCCTGTTAATTTCTGGCAAGTTAAAGTCCCCCATGAGGGCAGGGGCAGTTGATTTGGAAGTGTCCCTTAGTTCCTCAAACAATAATTTGTTGTGCCATCGTCCTGGCTGGAAGTCTGCAGTAGACTCCCACAATGACATCTGCAATATTTGTTATCCCCTTGATTCTCACCCAACTGTTCCATTGCCAATTGTGAGCTCCTAACCCTTCTATTACATACAGTGCCACCCCCCTGCCTTTTCTGCCCTGACTATTGCTCTTGAAGAGCCTGGGACCTTGTAACAGGGCACTCCAGTCACAGAACTCATCCAACCAGGTTTGACTTACACCAGTGATGTCAAATATCTAGGCCAAAGCTTCAAACTGCTCTTGTTTGTTCCTCATACATGCCTATTTGCAGCAGGTTGTTGTAACTGTTCTCTGAAAACACACAGTAGATTTCTTTCCTCTGTAGGTGTACAGTTGACTCCTGGTAATTACTTTTGAAACAATGTGATTATCAGATACCTAGAGTACAGTATCATAATGGCACCAGATCTTACAGCAACTTGAATTTTTGCTCATACATTTACAAACATGGAGGGACATTTTCCTCTAATGCCAGAGTTGATAAAACCCTCCATCTCCATTGCAGTATTCTCGAACAAGTCCTGTCCCTTCTGTGAAATTTTCAAATGAATGTCTTAGTCAATCAGTTCTTCATGCTATTGATTACTGTTTACCGACCAGCTAATAGTCCTCAGCACATTTACCATCTATAATGAAAAAGATATTCTATGTATTTCCTTGTATCATAAATTTCCTTCTGGTCTTGGGATGTCATAGAAAATCTAGCAGGCTGTAGCTCATAGTTGTAGTCTTTTCCTGCATGTTATAAAGCAAACAAATCGGCCACCAACTTTCCTAAAATTGCAGCAATAAGTTCAGAAAGTGACACAAGGTTTTCAAGGATTGTTTCCCTCTCAAATGTACAGCTGGTGCCTGACTCTCTTTCCATTCAAAATCAAATGGCTACAGAAAACAAGGTGTACAGATGCAGAAGAAAATAACTGTGGGAAGAACATGTAGTATCTTAATGATGCTAGAAATATATTGCCACTGGGGAATGTGCTGGTTTATGGTGTTGAAATGATCAACTCTCTCTTCA
The DNA here is from genome assembly GCA_035583155.1 of Acropternis orthonyx. Lineage (NCBI taxonomy): Eukaryota > Metazoa > Chordata > Aves > Passeriformes > Rhinocryptidae > Acropternis > Acropternis orthonyx. The sequence continues at coordinate 105,833,310 of JAWWEU010000001.1, read as the reverse complement.
GGCTCTGAAATTCCATGGCTACTGATGTGTTTACGAGAGCAGTTTCTGCTTTCTCCTCTGCATTGTCCCTGTCTTAAATATGTTATGCATAAATATGGAAGAAGAGCAAAATACAGATGCACACAGCATGTGGGTTGTGACTGTATTGTGAGACTTAACTAGCATACGAACACAGTACCAGAATAAGATCCTATTTGACTGCTGGAACATTTACTTTTCCAGAAAAACATTTATTTGCTTTTTATTATTCTTAATAAATGGAAAAAGAATGCAGATTTGTGTTTTTCCTGCTTGTCTTTCCCATGAGGTGTTTATCTCTTATAAATAAAACAACAAAATAAGCCAAAAGACATTGTTTTGACACAGTGCCTGATTGTAGGAACATGAAGTTGCAGCTAAGAGGATTCAGGACCAGGCTGTCCTGGGGAGGAGCAGCTGCCATTTCCCATTGCAGAGTAGAGTACAGGAATGCCCCAAGGCATCATAGGGAATGGCGGGGATCCTGTAGGATCATCTGCAGCAAAGAATGAGTCACAAAGGGCTTGGCATCAAACTCAACTTTTCTTTCTGGGGACTGTTCTGATGCTGTTATGGCAAGTGCCTCATCTCCTGGTTGTCTCAGCCTGAGAGATACATAGTTAATTTTTAAATAGTTGATAGTTCCTGCACCTCTTTCTTCTTTTTCGCCCTAAAGCGACTGTCTCTACTGGCAGTTCTTTCCCACTGACAGTAGTTAAGTGGGGGGTGATGGTTATGTGTTAGTCTATGTTTTGGTAAAGTACAGACTCATCAGGGGAGTAGCAGATTCATCTGTGCTGAGGGAGAAACTGTGACAACAGTGCTGGAATAGTTCTGGGTTGAGCCTTGCTGAATAGAAGATGGAGACTTGAGACCTGCCCCAGGACACCTACAAAGCATTATCTGTTATCTGTTATCTGGCCTGGTTTGTGGTATTGATTGGCATCACAGGCAGCAGTTCCAATGTATTTGTCACTTGTGTGAGCTCTCTAGGCTGACCCAAAAGAGTACACTGCACAGTGACCATGTATTTTCTTCACTTGTTAGCATGGTACCCAGCACAGCTGTGGCTTGGGCCAAGTAGCACTCCCCCAAATAGCTGGAGCATCTTCTAGTAACCAGGAGAAAATATTTGAGAAATAAATTTGTCAATACATAAGCCTTGTCACACCTACACTGCAAACCTCATGTATTTCCTGTTATGGGAATTATTTTCAAATCCTTCAGGCTAATGGTGCTATAAGGGTGTTTTCACTGGAGACAACACCATGATATGCAGAAAATTTTTCTCTTTGAAGAGAGTGATTGGCGCGATACTTCTCCTTATGGTGCTCACTGGAGAAAGCAGCTCTTTAAGTATTACAGAGAACTGTAAGGGTGCTGCTCCATGATACAGCTCTGTGATGCCTCTGAATATTTCTTGTTTGCACTGTGATTGTAGCCTCCTGTGCTGCAATGTGTTCTCCCACATGTGTGGATCTGTGTCTGAAACAGCCACCATGGCTCACAGACAGAGTGGCTTTTTGAAACTTTACTGATAAACAAGCAGTGAAGGTTTTGAATAAAATTAATGATGAGATGAGGACTGAGTTTCATTTTGCATTGAAGACCCCCCTTCCATTCCTGGGACCTTTTCATGCCTGGGGTTCAGGCTATCCACACGATGGCTCCTTTTCATTTTTTTTTTTTCTCCAACATTTTAAGTTGTAATAGTTTCAGAAGATTAAAACCGTGTGTTTTAATGCTTGCTCAGAGAGTGTTTTACAGGCCTCCAGAGAATGTCTGTATGGACTTCCAGATCTGGGGTAGACTCAAAGAAGAATGCTGAGCAGCATAGAAATGTGGGAAGCCAGAAATGTGTTCAGACGCACTTTTATGGTTTGTCTGAGTGTCCCCTGTGGGACGGGATCCGAGGGTTTTCTAGGCTTATGCAGACATTGTTTTGATACCACAGCATGGAAGGGCGGAGTCTACTGCATGTGGTTGTGTGTGTGCATATACTGTCTGTGCCAGAGCCTATAGGCACTGTCTTTAAAACCCTTCCATGAATAATGGAATATTCTTTGACGTTTTTCTGCAGTCCTACAGCAGGGAATTGCTACTCTTGTAACCTTTATTTCTCTTCTTGGAAGGAATTGGGTGCAGCATTCAGTGTAATGCTCTGTCATCAGGATTACTGTCTTGATAGCTTTCTCATATTTTTTTTTCCCTTTCCCTGTGTTAGCATATGAAAGATACAGCTTTAGGCAGTTGATGTCCATCTTGTCCACTCATTTACCAGTTTATATCCTCCCCCCTTATCAATGAGGTTCTGCAACATGGGAAGGCTAAGCCCTTCCGGAGCAGAGGAGTCATGACAAAAGCAGCAGGCAGCAGGTTGTAACTGGCATCTAGATGCTTTCAGCTGGTGTTTTTGAAAGTGTTTCCTCTGGGCTTCTGGGAATGCTGGATGCCTCACTGGCAGGGTTTTTCCCAGAGAGGAGTGAGGAGAGGTAGGGCAGGCACAGAGGCGGGCTGCACTGTATCTCCTTTTCCAGGCCAGGCAGCAAGGTTTTAGTACCTGTGGAGTAGTGAACAAGACTGAGCAGAGCATAATTTTTCCTGTAATTCATTCATATGCAGGCCACGGAGAGGCAGAGTTCACAGAATCACAGAATATGCTGAGTTGGAAGGGACCCACAAGGATCTCTGAGTCCAACCCTTAGCCCTGCACAGAACCTTCCACAAGATTTACATGATGTGCCTGAGAGTATCATCCAAATGCTTCTTGAACTCTGCCAGGCTTGGTGCTGTGACCACTGCCCTGGGCAGCCTATTCCAGTGCCCAGCCACCCTCTGGGTGAAGAACCTTTTTCTAATATCCAACCTGAACCTCCCCTGACACAACTTCAGGCCATTCCCTTGGGTCCTGTCACTGATCACCACAGAGAAGAAATCAGTACCTGCCCCTCCTCTTCCCCTCATGAGGAAGTTGTAACTGCAATGAGGTCTCCTCTCAGTCTCCTCTTCTCCAGCCTGAACAGACCCAAATGACCTCAGCTGCTCCTCATACAACTTCTCCTCAGCAGCCTTCACCATCTTCATTGCCCTCCTTTGGACACTCTCCAATAGCTTAATATCTTTCTTATATTGTGGTGCCCAAAACTGCCACAATATTCAAGGTGAGGCCACCCCAGTGCAGAGCAGAGCAGGACATTCCCCTCCCTTGCCCAGCTGGCGATGCTGTGCCTGATGCCCCCCAGGACAGAGTTGGCCCTCCTGGCTGCCAGGGCACTGCTGATTCATGTTCAACTTGCCGTCAGCCAGGACCCCCAGATCCCATTCTGTGGCACTGCTTTCCAGCATCTCATTCCCCAGTCTGTATGTACATCCAGGGTTGCCCCATCCCAGTTGCAGAATCTGACGTTTGTCATTGTTTAACCAGTCCTCTGAGTTGTTGAGGTCTCTCTGCAGGGCCTCTCTGCCTTTGAGGGAAGCAACAGCTCCTCCCAGTTTTGTGTCATCAGCAAACTTGTTTAGTATCCCTTCCAGTCCTGAATCCAAATAATTTATGAAGATGTTGAAGAGCACAGGGTCTAAGATGGAGCCCTGAGGAACCCCACTGTGACAGGTCACCAGTTTGATGTCACTTCATTCACTATTTCCCTCTGTGCCTGACCCGTGAGCCAGTTGCTCACCCACTGCATGATCTGTTTATCCAGCTGTGAGCTGGACAGTTTGTCCAGAAGGATCCTGTGAGAGACAGTATTGAAATACAGAAAGATTACATCAACTGGCTTCTCTTGATCAGGTAGATGGATTTCTTTGTCATAAAAGGAAACCAGGTTTGATAAGCAGGACTTTCCTCTTTTGAAGCTGTGCTGGTTGTGACCAATGACTGTGTTGTCCTTCAGGTGTTTTTCAATAATTTCCAGAATAATTTTCTCCATAACTTTTCCAGGCATTGAAGTGAGATTGACAGGCCTGTAGTTTCCAAAGTCCTCCTTATTGTCCTTCTTGAAAATTGGGACAACATTTGCCAGCTTCCGGTCAGCTGGGATCTCTCTGGATTCCCAAGACCTCTGAAAAAATGATCAAGAGAGGTTTTGCAATGACATCAGCAGTGTTCTGAGGATTCTGGGATGAACCCCATCAGGCTCCATAGATTTGCAGCAGTCCAGCTGGAGCAGCAGATTCTGCACAATTTCAGGGCCAGCTGGGAGTTGATCATTCTCACAGTCATGGTCCTCCAGCTCAGAGCACTGAGACCCCCTTGGTCTATCATCTGTGTTGAAGACAGAGGCAAAGAAAGCATTAAACACCTCTGCCTTGTCTGTTTCCCTGTTTGTGAGGTGACCATTCACATCCTGTAATGGGCTGGCGATATTTCCATACTGTCTATTGTCATTAGTACATTTGGAAAAACTCTTTATTATCCCCCAGCTTCAACTCCAGCTGAGCTTTGGCCACACAAATTTTCTCCCTACAGTGGCAAGCAGCATCTCTGTATTCTTCCCATGTCATTTGACCTTGCTGCCACTGGGCATACACCTTCCTTTTTTTGCCTTATTTCCAAGAGAAGATTCCTGTTCAACCAAGCTGGCCTTCTGTCTTGCCTGTTTGATTTCCAGCATTTGGGAATTGCTACTCCTGTGCCCTTAGGAGGTGATATTTGATAAGTGACCAGCACTGATGAAGCACCTGCAAAACATTTTCCCAGGTGACCTTAGTTACTAATTCCCTGAGCAGCCTGAAGTCTGCTCTCCTCATGTCCAGAGTTGAGTTGTGTTTCTCAGGGGTGTGCTGTGAACATGGTAGGAGCTATGCATTTTCACTGGTAATGAAATCCATGTAGAAGTGTCCCTGCATTTCCCTCGACTCAGGTAAGTCATGGGGTAGTGTAAAAAATTCCTCTCTGTTCTTTTCCCCAGACAGCACACAGCTATGGGCAGTGGTTGCCTTGTGTCCCACACCTCTCATCCTCAATACTTTCCTTTTCATGGACTGGGTTATACCTGAGCCTCTTTCCTTTTTCTTCACTGATCCTCCATGAAGTTCAAAGGGCCTTCCTGTTTTTCTGTGGCAGGGAAAAAAGCACTACTGTCCCACAGATCTACTTGGTCATGGTTTTGATGGGCTGTGTGCAGATGAGTAGGAAGGAGCTGTTCTCATTCCCAATTTATCATCCTCTGTCAGCTGGTGGGAAAAAGCTCTGTGCTCCTGCTTGGGAGAATCATGTAGGTGCTTGAGCAGAGTCCACAATACACACTATGGGTCTCACCCTGGCACTGTGTCTGTTGCAGGCAGGAGACCTACCTGTCCAGTGGTGTGAACGGGAAATAACGTAAATCCATCTTCAGCAATGCACATCAAGGCATGACGGCAGCACAGTCTGTAGGTAAACTGTGCTTATTTGTGAGTTGTGTTGAGGAATGGTTAGTTGGAGGGGTGGTCCTGACACCAAAGTATCTTTTCGGGGGTCTGGGTAGTGTGAATGATACAGGGGGCTGGAGGAGGAGGGAAGGAGTGGTTTTCTTCTGGGAAGCCTTAAGGAGATCTTGGCAATCCCTCTGCTGGTGCTTCTGAGTTCTCTTATAATGCCAGTACACCCACTAACCACACTCTCATCGACTCAAGCTTGCCGTTAATTTTTTGTTAGACTAAATGTTCTTGGGATCTGATTTTAGAAAATACAGAGTGCTTATGGCCATAACTACAGCCCATAAAGTTTTTGCTGTCAGTGAAATAGCAGAGAGAATGCTAAGCAGTCTCCAAAAGTGAAGTGGGTGGTATCTCAACTGGGATATCCATAATCAAGGGAAACTTTTGACCTTACATGCCCTGTGCTGTGGATGTAGGCTATGATAATCCAATTTTGCCTGAAGTATTCTTACTGCTGCAATGCACTCTATTGGAAGGAATAAGAACACTATTAGTATTGCATTCACTGTAAAAGGATGTGCAAATGGAAAACTGGTGCATACGTGAGATGGCAAGCACTAGATACTGACTTCTGTAGGATCAGGAAAGAAACAAGGAAATGCAGCAAATACTTATACAAAACTTGAATTTTCACAGATGTGCTATTATTCCCTGTCATGACCTTACAACATCTTTTACCTTTAGATTTTTATTAAACATGTGTGTGAAAGTATGTCTCAGAAAGAAATGTCATGTGGGGAAAAAATGGAAATATTAGAATTTAGTTTGCTGTCCCTTCTATGCTGCAATAGCCTTTGGCCTTGACCTTCCCATTGATTAGGGTAGAGAAAAGAGGAATCCTATCTGAGAGTTTGCGGTCCCACCTGCTAGAACACCTCCCAGTTTGGCCTCAGCATGAAAGACTAAAAGAGAAAAGGATCTTTTATCTTCAATTGCTGCAAGAAACAAACCTGTAATTGTTAAACTCACTGTTCTTGAAGTCTTGAAGTGCAAATTATTGTAAATCTAAAGATGTGTTTTCATACAAGCAAGGGATTTTCCTTTTAATTGATGTAACGTTAATGGCAGCTGACATGTGTTGATGAACAAACTATTGAATGAGTTAGTTATGGCATGTAAATCACATGGGTTTTGCTGGGGTAGGGGAAGAGCAGAGGACTCCTTCTCACCTCACATAAGGAGGATCAAATTTGCCTGAGCACTGGTAATGTCCAGTATGGTTTTACTGGTATATTGTCTGCTTCTCTTCAGGTGTATTGAGCTGGTTTTAAACCACCACTTGAGATTATGCCATTGCCTACAGCAGGGCTTCTTGCTGTCCAAGAGCAGCATAACATTTCTGTACCTTCCTGCACTCATCACTTTGATTCCCTGGAGAGTGATGGATGTGCTCCTGGTGGACTGGCTGCTGGGGATATACACCTCAGGGCTCTGTCATTGTGTAGGTGCAGACAAGTGGTGAGACATGATGATTTGTTCCACCACAGTGCTGTTCCTCAGTGTGTGCTGTGCCACTTCGTCTGTGTGCTGGGCAGGGAAGATGAGCACCCCCTTGCTACTTGGTTCAGAGGGGTTCCCCAGGGACTGGGACAGATCCCCACCTCTCTGGTGGACCTGGTGAGCCTTGGCTGGATCCCATTGATTGCAGCAACACAGTAGCCAAAAGAGTTGATGTCCCATTTCTGCATGTCAGCGCCCCTTCCTTGAAGCGCTTCTCGTTGCTTCCTGGGCTCCAAAAGCCAAGCGGCTCTCACAGACTTCTGTAAAAGATCACAAATCTTGGCCTTTGTTCAAAGCTCAGTCTAACACAATAGCTGAATGTCTTTTAAAAGTCTTGAAACTGGAAGCATTATGCGTCAGCACTCCTCTTAGGACTTGTCTCACAACAAACTCCTTTGTTCATTAAGTGTAAGGAGAGGAAAAGAAAGCCAAAGTTTGATTTACTTATCAGTACACTAGTACCTATATTTTTTGGCTGATGGTACTGGCTGTATTTTGCACAGTGGCCAAGGTAGAAACAAAATCACCAGCACACCTGGTTTCTATGGATTTTTATTTGGATTTTTAAAAGACCTGAAATCAAAAAATGCAAACCTAATGGCTGAATTCAGTCTTGCTTATATGTTGAATGGAATTTACCGTTAGTGGTAACATTGACACAATACTGCACAATTTTGGTCAGAATTTGGCAAAGATTATATTAAGCAGTCTTTTCTGTTCTACATACATGTTTTCATTCTTAGAATTGGAGGAATAGAGAATGTTGTCTTCCCTTTAAATTAGTTTTTTCAATAAGTTATATCTGAGAAAAGTACTTTTTCTGTAATTCAGACTTTTTACTTTATTGGTAATAAAAATGCAATTTCCCCTTGCTGATGATGTCTGTGGGATATACTTTTACAGTGCTGCTGCCATCCTGTTTTGGACACTCTGGGGAAATTTTGACACACTTTTTCAAAAGCATGTGGGACTTGCAAATTTGTTGTCTTTTTTGTTATGCTTTGTTTTTTGTGTTTCCTCTTTTTAAATTTATCCTAAAGGTGTGCTGCAAACCAAACTCTCTATACAAACCAGTTACAAAGCAGGAAATTCTCTTTTCTAGTCAAAGCCCCCTCATCCAGTGTGAACCTGAGATTTTTGGTCAACTCTAGTTCAGACACCTTTGAAGCAGGGGTCCAAAATCTGCCTTCTGGTATTACTACCCCCTTTCGAACATCAAAACACAGTTTTCAAAGTAGTCTAGATATACATAATTTCTTGTTTCTTACTGTCCCCTTGGCATTACAGAACAGCCTTTTCTCTGTATCTGCTTAAAAACCAAAACATGTAATTTATTGGTATTTTCTGTTCTAGTTATACAGGCATGTATCTAGTTTTCTTCTAGTTTGGGTCCAAGTTGTTTGCTTCCTGGATTGTTTTCTTTTTGCTCTCCTCCCAGGGGTTCAGAGCTGCATTTCCTACAGAAGCAGAAGACTGGAAAACCCTCTAATCCAGAAAGGCTGTCTTCTTTTCTCTTGTTGAAGCAGGCTTCAACACAATGAGCTTTTGGGCCACTTTCCAACAACATGAAAAAAAATTTCTACTTTCATACAGTCTCCTATTTACTCTCTGGCTACCTTCCTTCCCACTTCTTCCCTGGAAAGCTGGGTTAAATTGTGTCCCAGTATTTTTGAGTGAATTTCCAAGTCACAAAAGTATATATTCTTGCTGAAATAGTCTATTTTTTAATTTTAAATCCTTGGCTTGGCATTGCCAGATTACCATATGGAACAAGTTCTAATGACTAGCCAAGATATAAATAAATTCAGCAAGAACATTAAGAGCGAAAAACAAAGAAATCCCTAATCTTCCAAACAACCTCTCAGGCATCACTTTCATTCCAACTGGGAAAAGAAAAGTAGCTAGGAAGAACAAATATCTGCAATTAAAATGATAGCTTTCAAAATTTTGTATGTGTGATGGACTCTAACAGAGTATGTTTCTCTCCCATATTTCTGAAATTGTATCCTTTGCTCTCTGACCTTGGCTGTCCCACTGTTGATAGAACTGCCTGTACAAGAGTTTAAGCACTTCGAAAATTCACTTTAGTTGTTGAATGGTGTTGCTTCTGTTTTTCTGTGCACTGGCCATGGTTCCTCATTTCATATATCACTGACAAATTGCAGTCGCTTCAGAAAGCCACATCATGTTATACTTAACAATGCATGCATATAGTAACAAATGTTTTGTTGATGTTCAAAGTTTTGGGAACATGAGGTTTATATGGTGATACACAGAGGTGTTCATTTTTAACTACCTCTCTGGAGCCGAAGAGTGAGTGATAACATAGTTCAGTCATTAGTCTTGGTTATCTGTGTATGATATGCAAGGATTTTGCTCAAAGATAGCAGAATTAGAGCTGAAAAACCCATCTTTGATTTAAAACCAAAACTTTTCAGGTTCTTGCTGCATCTTGACTCAATTCTGGCTCTGTCGTTTGGAGTTCTGCATGAACTGGCTCTCTCTGTGCTACAGCAGCAACATGGTGAAAGGCTTTCCTTATTCTCCCTTGAGTGGAAAGCAAGGATTCCTCTGAATCTTCAGAGAATCTGTATGTGTGAGATTTCATGGCAGTTACACCATCCCAAATCAGCTCTGAGTAATCACTATTATGGGACAGTTGAAAACCTGTTTGTGGTCAATAGTGGTAGATAGTTGCAGGGTCAGGCTTACCTGCTCTCTAGTGAGGCCGCTGCCAATGATTCTGTGGAAATGGGGAAGGCTGCCAAAAAACAACGCATGAATGAACAGTTCAGAGGCCCAGCAGTCAACGGCAAAGCATCGCTTTCTATCCAGACGGTAGCTAGTTCAAAATAGCCAGTTCCCATTTCCACACATCGTGGCACAATTCCAGAGGTTTTCAGGACTCTGGTGCTTCCAACAGGATTTTTGTCACAGTGTTTGTAATTTTCATGGTTTCTGTAAAAAAAGTCTGTATTGCTGAAAAGAAATTTAGCTGAAAGCAGGGCCTTGTGCTTTTCCCCCCTGCTAAGTTTAATACAAAGCAGCTGCTGCTGCATCTTCCTCTGAGTGGCCTCAGTGCAACACCCTTGGAAATAAGAATGACTCATCTTGATGGGGGTCTTCCTGTTGGGATATTGGAAATAAACACAGTTACTGCAGGGGACTTAAAGTACAGTAATTTGGATGATGAAACTTGTGGCATTGCTGGGCGAGGAGAGGCTGCAATCAGAAAGCTGTCAGAGGCAGCAGAGAAGCCCTGGGGGAAAAGCTGAGCAGAGTAATAAGATATGTCCAGAATTTTTTGTCGTTAACTTAAAATATTGTGGAAATAGAATATTGGCTCTCAGTTAAATCACGCAGAGACTTGGAAAAGGAGTTTGAGAAACACACAGGCATTGTGCAGGATCGCTGCAACAACTTGCCAAATGCTGCAGCTTAGTGAAGGTCTTTGACAGCTCTACAGCAGCAAGAACCTGGCATAGCTTGCTTTACCTGGTGTGCACAATAGCCGTGTGCTTCAGGTGTGGTTGAGAGCAAAGTAAATAGCAGGACTGCTCTAAACAGTCAGCCTTAACTTCTTGCATTAGAACCTCATCTCTTCCCTTCCTTTGCCCTGCTGAGACAGAAGTGAGTCCTTACAAATTTCCTTATTGAAATATATACCAGGTAGCACATGAGAGGCAGACCTGTTCTCATGTTATGGTTATTGATTATAGGCCATTTAATCAGTCCATTTAAAGCTGCTGCTGAATATTCAGAACTATATGCATACATTTTACCTTTTTTTTTTAATTACTATTATTATTTTTTTCTTTGGGTTTGGTTTTTTATGTTTGTTTTCTTGGTTTTGGGTGTTTTTTTCTTTTCTTTTTTTTTTTTTTTCCTTTTCACAGGGAGCTGTTAGTAGTTTGGGGAAGCTATGACTTTACACAGAAACATTTCTGCTGAGTAGAGGAGTCCATTATGTGAGTTGTCCTCTGCTCAGCTTGATGCCTTGTCCTATGGGTTTGTATTTCTTTCAGGTTTTTGCAGCAACTTCTGTTTTCCACTTGCCTGCCTGCCCCTTTCCACAAACTCTGAGCTGCAGAACGATGCCTGGTGAGGGACAGAGCATGTGTGACAGTACACAGGGCTATAGACTATTCAGCATCACCAGAATAAGCTCTTACGTAAAGTCAAATTAGATTTTTGACAACAATCTTGGTCTGTAACTACTGGTTGTCTCCTTCCATAATGATTGCTAGAAGCTTGTGGCAGATGTATGTCAGGGGGGTGCTGCTGTTTCCGAGCAGAATGCCTGTTGTTCTGTATGCTTGTCGGGCAGTACTTTCAGGAGCTGACCAGTGTCAAGGGGAGAGAAAATCTGGTAGTGAAGACAAAATGCTTAAACTTTATGATTTATAAAACCAATTTGATTTATATGATTTATATATATAAACTTTATGATTTATAAAACCAGTGCTGATTCTGAAGCAAACTTGTGCTGTAATGCTTGTTGTCTGTCTGGGGGCAAGAGAAGTGTTTTGATGGAGTAAGATCCGCAAAAAGCCAGCTGAATTTACAGCGTGCTGTACACCAGTACACAAGTGGTGGTTGTGCTGTTACTATATGCATGAAAAAATGAGTATTATTACTATAATTAGTCACTTTCATTATAATTAATGTAGCTACAGTACAGATATATTTTAAAAAAGTTAAATAATGAGAAGAAAAGAGATTACACAATCCTTGTACCACAACGAAGCCCAGTGCCATAGAATTTTACCTATTCACAGCAGATATAACCGTGTCAGCCAACTAGTGCAGTTACATGGTCAAAAAGTTAAATACTGCTCTCTGCTTATGGAGTAATGACAGAATTACAGAGTGACTGAGGAAACTCAATATCACTCAAAAAGTTTGACAACTTGACAAAAAAAAGATACAGGTGATGCTTCATAGTTTCTTTAGATAAGATTTTATGTCCTTTTTAACTCATGTTAATACATGGGGATACATTTCTGATTCAAAGATCTGGTTGGTTTGTGTCAAAAAATGGGATTCTTTTTTATCTGTAGATGATTCTGCATCATACTGTTATTAAATAAAAATGCACTCAATCACACAAGTTGGATGCTTATAATGTGGCACTGTTTATGGAATCTTGTTTATTAAATACTTCATAGTTGCTTCTGTTTGAAGTCTACCTTACCATAATTTATCTTTTAGGCATTCAGCATTATCTTGCTGTGTGAAATTTAAATTTCCATCATAAATTCTAAGGAGAAAACCTTTGTAACAATACAATTTCATATCATGTCTGTATGGATTTTAGGGATGAATTTTTTTCATGGAAAAATCTTCGAGAGCTTGTATAACACAAACTGCCTTTCTCTCTGGCATAATTAATTTTATGGCAAGATGTGAAAGATGGATTTCATTTAGTATACTTAGAAATACCACACTTTTCAGCCTTTTCATGCTAACCTTTTCCACTGCTGAAACTTAAAAAAGCTGCTAAGAAAGACCAAGAAAAACCACCCAAAACTTCAGATTAAATATACCCCAAAGTTAATGGAAATTTGACCCATAATGTTCCATCCCAGTTCAAAGGCAAAGCTTTAATTTAACTTGCTTTAGAGCAGTATTGAGAATTTCTTGTATTTTTAGTCACCATTTTGAACAGTAGCATCTTTGGTTGTCTTCTTCAAAGAGAGAAAAAGGGAAATAATACTGTAGTACAGGATAAAATATTACTTTCAAATGTACATGCTTTATAGGCCGTTAAGGGAAGACTTTGCACATGGAAAATGAATGGATCAGAGTAACCCAAAAAAGGACAACAGCAACATTGTATCTGTGAGTCCCTTTCAACTCATTCACTTAGCAGTAGCATGTTGGATAATTGATATTGACAAATGAATGGCATTGCTGTGCCTACATCTTGATTCTCTCAAACTATTGCATCCCAAAAGGGCTAGATAACAACACAGAAAAGGAATTAAAATAGCAAGATTTTTTAGAAAATACTAATTTCTGCTCTCTAAAAGGGAGATGAGGACTTAATTTCTTATGGTTTTTATTGAAGCAACATGTAGCAGAAGACCTAATTTGAAATCTCTTGAACTAAGTCTTGAAACACCCTCTCTCCAGGCACCAGAGGCTCTACCTGCCCAATCACTTTGTTCTCGCAATATAAATCAACGAAATGAAGAAGGCTCAGGGACCCTTGGGATCTCAGGTTGTGAGCACCATTTACACACTGTGCCCATTTCATCAGTATGAGAGTGGACGGGCTGTAAGTAGAAAGAACTATTTTGTTGTCTGGATTTGGATGTGTTTATGTTGTT
>JAWWEU010000001.1:105798508-105819939 GCA_035583155.1 Acropternis orthonyx | reverse complement strand
TTTTTTTTTGTTTTTTTTTTTTCCCCCCCCCCCCCCCCCCCCCCCCGCAAATACTAGTGAAAATACATACTCTAATTATTGATGTCTACAGAGAAATGAAGATCAGCTGCAGTAATAGTTACTGGATTGACACAGTATCTAATATGTAGTTCCTAAGGAACACATTGCACATAACTGTTATTGCTTGCCCAAATCAAATGAGAAACAGAAAAGTCCTCAAAATAACCAAGGTGTAATTGGTGCAGCACTCTGACATACATTAGTGTCACACTGCAAACACTGAAGTGTTCACTCACCTTTTGCCAGCCCTGAGATTATACAGAAAGAAGGGAAGAAACTACTGAAATATTGAAACAACAAAAGGATACTAGTTTTAAACAAGGTAGAAAGTTATTTGCAAAAGTTTAAGTTTCCACTAGAGATTCTTTAAAAAAAGCAAATTCATCTGAAGCTCTTAATGCATGCAGGTTTGAAGGGAAGCAATACCAATGGTCTCATACAGTCCTTGGAAAGGTTCATTTTGAGTGAAAAAATTTGCCAAAACTCTTCAATTTTGCCTTAAATTCACAGTGTTTGCATACCAAGCATGATGGAAAGGGAAGAAGAAGCAAAAACAGGCCTGAAAATTCTGAAAATTTCTGGTGTGTTTTTTTTCAAGAGTCTATCCTCTCTCCTCAGAGTAGGTGGGATTCAATTTGGCAAACTTTACTACAGCCTGGAGGTGCCTACCTCTGAGCTATTCTAGATTTCCTGTGTGATCCATGGAGAAAAGTAGGCTCTTTTAAGGGGTGACTCATGTAATCTATTTCAAACATCTACTCTCTGAGAAGATGTCCATATAGGAGCCAAGGGTGTCTGGCTCAGATGTGTATGCCTACACTTGGCCAGATGAACCTTACCCAGTACATCTATGCTGTAGACTGCCAAGAAACAAAATAAATTTAGCTGTATAGAGCTCAGTGCTGTCATAGTGAAATTTTAAAAAGATAGCTCAGGTATTTCTGACTCCACAATGTGGTCTTCCATATGACAGTGTTCACCTAAGATACCAGAGTGCCTCATGGTACTTATAACTCAGGTGTTTCAGGCTCTTTTTTTTCACAGCTGCCACCTCTAAATGGTGGCACATAACCATTGTGCCTTCAGAGAACTTTGGAAACCACCACGTGTCCAGTGTAGGACAAAGGAAACCAGGGGATACCTGTATATGTATGGTGAAGAAATATCCTGTAGGAGTTGAGGTGTGGTTTGACTTCTGTACTGGTGAAACTGCTGCTGGGGTCTGAGTCCAGCTGTGGTGCTGAAGATTTAAACACCTCTGAAATCCTTCCAGCACAGTCAGAGGTCTGGACATGTTGCCTGTCAGGAGAAGTGAAGAAGCTCAATCTTTATTTTGACAAAGAGAAGGTTAGCGCGTTACTTTATCGTGGTTTCAGAGTTGCTATGCAGTGACATTTTTTGATACGGGATGACAATCTAGTGAATGAAAGCAGGATGCTACTCAATCTCTAAAACCAGATTATTTCAGGTGACAAAAAAGAGCAGTTTTCATGGCAAGGCTAAAAGACTGCTGGAATAACTTTATCTAGGAGTTTTATAGATAATTCTTTTCCTTGAAAATCCTTTTTAATCTAGATATGATACAGCACAATGAACTCTTACTGCTTTAATGAACGCATTAAACAGTGAAATGCTGTGGCCCATGAAGTGAGACTCTGAAGATATCCCTTCTGGCCTAAACAGCTGTTTAATGGGCCCAGTGCAGCACTGGATCTGCACGTCTCACAGTCCTGGGAAATCTGCATTTCAAAAAGGGCTGTGCAGCCTTTCCCATTTCCAATACAATCACTGTCAATCACCTGGCCCTATCTTCCTTACATTATGTTCCTTTAATAAGGTTTTTGATCTGAAAATGTGCTTGGTAAACTAGCTTTCTGTGAGCTGGACTCGTTTTATAGAAACATAGATAAGGGAGATGTAGAAGCAGAGGGTGCTGGAGCTGAAGGTCGTGACTGCAAGGTATGTCGTAGGCTTAAGTTTGAGGTATTTTGCTTTTACTACCAATTCTCTGCTGGATTTTTCTTTTTCACTGTTGTGTACCAGAACACCTTTTGTAAGCCAAATATAAATCTCCTATTTAATTTTGGCAGAAGAAAATGAATACTTCTCTTCAACTCCAGGCAACAAATACAGGTGCATGTGTTAGGAATCTAGTCTGTCTTTGCTTCTCAGAGTGGAAGAAATTTGAATTTGTGCTTTGCACCTCTCTCTGGAGGATGCTTTGTTGATAGTTAAAATTATAGGATGTGAATCTTTGCCAAAACTATGTTGTTGAATATACATCTCTCATTTGCCCTCCCCCACCCCACATCCCTCAAGCTTACCTCTGTATCTTCAGTGACAGTGATAATGTTAATTTGTCTCTCTTTTGTTCTCCTTCTTGCTCAGACTTTATTGAGGCTGAATAAGATCTTGGCCACACCTGAATTTCTCATCCCATCAGTTGACTATGTTTCTCTTTTGAATAATTTTGTCTTAGGCAGAACTACACTATTTCTTTTAAAAAGCATAGAATTGCAATTCCGTACCGTCTTCTTTTTTTTGTAGGTGTTCCCATTTGGACTATGTTTCCCTCTCTTTTCTGGTCAAAGCATGCAGGGCACACATCTGAGATGAACTGTGAAAACTTCTGATGCTATGTTTCCCCACCTTTACCAAGAGGCTAAAAAATGGAATAAATCTTGGAAGATGTATTGCAGCACTGGTGCACAACCTCTTGAGAAACATGGAAGCACTGATTGTATCAACAAGTTGCTGAAACTGAAATTTATTGTAGAGTGAAAACCTATTTTGATTTTTACACAATTGGATTTTCTACTCTGTAAGTAAATAAAAGCAGCTTCACAGAAAGCTGAAGCATCTTAAAGAAATGATGCATTTTATGGAGAAAAAAACTATAATAGTTAAGACTTAAATTTTTTTCACTGATCCCAACTATTTCTCTTTGACAGAATGGCAACATTAGTCATCCAATACTGTAGCAGCAATGAATTGGCACGATTGGTTGGTTTTGAAAAACATCTCATCTAGAAATCAGACCTTTTGCCTAAAGACACTGCATCTTGCAGCTGTGTCTTCAGGAAGGACTGCTGCTGCATGGGAGTGAAGGTACCACTCTTCCTCTTCATCTTCCCTTCCAGGCCACTCACTCTGTGTGTTCCTGGTTGTCTTGGTCTATTCCAGTCTATCACATCTCCTGGCTGCTTGAGAGCAAGGCAAGGTTTCAGTTCAGTTCCTGACTGCCTCTACTCAGGAGTGAGGAGGCAGAGAAATTCTTGACTAAGGTCCTTTTCTTTTATTTCTATTCCTAGGGATCCTATTTTTCTGTGCCAAAATGCCTTTTGATCTACTTCTGCCAGCCAAAACATTTGTGAAATGTGAAGATTTCTCATAATGCTCTTACTCCTTGATGTCAACTTTGAAAAAGACAGTGATGCTAATAAATGATATCTGCTGTGATGTTGCTGGGGTATTAATAACTCTAGAGTTTAGTCTTTGGAGTTGGTTTCTGGTAGAGAAGGGCTTACATTTCTGCACTTCATTAGTGTAATATGACAAATCATATAAAATAACAATGTGCAATTGAGAATAAAATTAGGAGATGTCATGTGTTCCTTTTATAATGATAAATAGAAATTTCAGAGGGGAGGTGAGTGAAGTAAGAGGATAGAGTTAAGGAGTCCATTGTGCTAAGAAGCAGTGAAACTTCCCAGAGTCTGCAAACTTTTGAATTAAACCTATACTGTACATTTTACACTGTACTAAAAGAAGTGTAATGGTTGCATATTAGCATTGGAGAGTGATGCAAATTGCACCATTAATGACATCTTTGCATTTAGATTTGTAACTACTTCTTGTTCTATCAAAACATAACCGCATTTTTACTCCTGCTCTCTTTATCAAACCAGTTTGAATTTAGGAGAGGAACTTACCTTTTCTGTTTAACTTGCAAATTATTAGCAAATTTTGCTAGTAGCATGGGAGTCATCTGCACTAAGTTTGATGTCTAAGCCTAAGTCTATTGCCCTCCATTTGTAGGCAATGAAGTGAACAGACAACTCTAGAAGGTGATGCCTCTCATGATAAGTCAGCTCAGATAAGGGAGATTAATTGCCCTTTTCAGGTGCTTTTTTTCAATTATCTGCTAGAAGAACAGGAATAGTCTAGGCTTAAATCTTTCTTTGTTTCTTTATTTGTCTTTATTAGGCATCTGAGGGAAAGAAGATAAACCTATATTTTGTCATGGATCAATGGAACAGCTTTTGGGTCATGTTAATTTTTATAAGATAAGGTTAATTTGTATCATTGCAACTATTTGTGGTAATATGCTTGCTTTGCAAAAGCTCAGGGAAGGGAAAGAAAAGGAGAAAAACCTTGAAATGACCTAATGCAGTGTTTCCTGGTTTGCTTGGATATCCCTCACAGTAGCAGTAGCAGCCCTTTAAATATGCAAGAGGGTCGTGTGGGTCATCAAGATGCTCAGGGGCTGAAAGCACCTGAACTACAGTGAGAGGCTGAGGGAATCAGGGAAGAAGTCAAAGGAGAGGTATAGCATAGAGAGGTATATAGCTACTTAAAGAACAGGGGTAGAGATGACAGACCCTTCGCAGTGCAGTTAAAAAATAGAGCAAGGCGTAAATGGCCACACTGAAGCTTGGAGGGCTCAGAGGAGATGGGAGGAGAAGCCATATCTTGTCTCTGGGTGGGTGGTGCCCTCTTTGCCCATTGGAGTGTTCAGGACTGAGCTTGACAAAGCCATGGCAGAGCTGATCTGGGGTTGGCAGCACTTGTGCTTTGGGCAGGAGACTGCTCTGGATGACCAGCAAAGGCGTCTTCCAACCAAGTATTCTTTGGGCTTTCTTCTCTGTAAGGAAACCGATCTCTTCCTATGCAGTTCTACCCTCAAAATCTGGAGCCTGACCCTGGTCTCTTCTTCCCAACCCTGCTGTGCTTCTCACCCCGTGATCTCCTGAAGCATCTGTGCAACATGGGGGTTTGCTCCTGCTGTTCCCAGGTCACGAACCATTTGCAAAATGCACTGTATCATTCCACTTAGAGCACTGTCCTGTGACACCTGTGTTTCATCAAAACCAATGAGGCACCTGAAATTAGATTTTCCCTATATGATGTGGGTGTGCTTTAATGATTAACCTATTGTCTTTTCTGGGAAAAAAATCAGAAACAAAAACATCTTCTGAGGGTCTCAGTTTTCCCTAACTGGGAAGTGGGTTAATAGGATGGGGACAGTTAATGTTTTCTTATCTCTAAATGCAAACTGTGTTGCAGAATCTGAATTTCCTGTTGGCATACTGAAACTAGACAGTACCCCTTTTACAAAATAAGTTGCTTTGCAAGTCTGGTTATTTTGAAACAGTAACTACTTATGAGCATGGAGAATCTTGGGGAAAAATTAGTGAAAACAGAGATATATGGAACTGGAAAGTGCTATTTTAGCATCGCTCTTCAGCGTGAAAGAGCATCTTAAAATCTTCCATAGTTCAGTCATCTTGATATTTTCTTCTGTCTCATTAATCCCCATGTATTTTAGATGATATAAGCAAATGCACTTCTTTTAAATGTTATCACTTTAATCCCTCTTCACCTTGAGTTCAGTATGGGAAATGATATCTTTTTCCTATTGAAAAGATTGCAAAATGAGCACAGCTTTTTGCTAGTTGAATAAATTTATTTGTTCATTTTTTTATATCAGTGGTATGGTCTCTTTCGATTTCCATGCTAAGCATAGTACAATGTATACTTTTAAATACCAACTTATTACAATTTGAAGAATTGGAGAACTGAAAGAACTCTTGAGTCTTTTTCTTCAATGATCCATCAACCTTGTAGTCTGTTCTGGTTCTTTGCCCTCAGAGAAGTTATTTTGGTTGGTTTTAAACTGCATTTTTATTTTATTGATCTATCCAGTGACTATACAACTTGCAGACCACTATCACTGTGCTGTGATACTGAACATTACGCTTTGTTTCCAGCAAATAAAGCCAGTAAAAATTTATGTACCTTAAAGGCAAATAGGAATTTTACAGTCTTTGTGCACTTAGAACACAAGAATAGTGAAAGTTTTCCTATTCAATTCCTTTATCTGAGCTTCATTAATGCAGCTTCACGGTAATCTGTCTCTGTCAAACAGTTTCTTATTTCGCTTTGTAATGATCCCCCCTTTTACGGGCGAACTCAGAAAGAGACAAAAGGAAGCAAAGGTGGGACCTTTTGAAATGCCTGGAAGGATATATTGGAGGATGGCAAAGGAACCAGAGCCCTGTATGACACCAGCTTGGAGGAGTGGTTGATAAGCTGGAGGACAGACTACTGTTCAGAGGCACCCTGGTAGGCTGGCCAAAATGGCAAAGTTCAGCACCTGGGGCAGGATAACCCCACATGTCAGTATAGGCTGAGGCAGCTTTTCAGAAGAGGAGTGTGGGTCCTCTTGGACAGCACAGCAGGGTCCCTGGTGGCCATGGAAGCAATCACAAACTGGCAGCTGTTAAACAAGGCTCGTGAGGCTTCATTTGGAGTCCTGTGCCTGTGGGTGCTCAAAACCAACTGGAGGTATGTTCCAGAGAGCTGTATAAACTCTGTCCTTTAATGCAGCACCGTGGATATGAGTCATACCTGCTGTGTGTGCAGAATGGCACCTGTTGTGTCATGCTTATAAACCACAGAAATCCTTAGTGGTCATTATAGGAGTGTAACGGAGCAGGCAAGACAGCAAGCTATGAAAGTTCAGTGGAGAGGGTAAGTTCTAGTTGTTTTGGTGTCTAAAGCAGATTTTTGTGAACAGCCTGACTCCTGCAGCTAGCAGATGCAAGGGGTGATGCAGTCAGGAGACTCCTTTTAAAAGGGAAGAGAATATTCCTAGCAGGCTGTTGAGATCTGGGATTCAGATCGGGCTGATTTCCCCCAGAGGTCTTGATTTTTCTCCATAAACTACAGATGGTGTGTAGGACAACAGTTTCTAAATGGGGTGTCACATCTATGTTTAAAAAGCTAGGCAAGATGAATCTGGGTCAGTTCTGGGCTGAGTTTTGTCAGTAATATTGCAATCAGGATTAAAGCTCCAGAGAGTTTACATTCACTTTTCACTCTGTTCTCAACTGCACCCTTTTGGCACAGTCTGACTCACCACTACACTTCTAAATGTCAGTCCTCAAGTTGTTAAATCACATCTCTAACTCCTAAGTGAGGAAACTAATTTATTTTAAATAATTAAGGTTCAAATTTAGCCTTTTCCTCCTCCAAAAACTGGAATGAAACAGACTGAGAAAGACTAGGTGGTACCAGTTGATTGGGGCAAGTGCATAGTCCATCTGTGCTGAAGGGGACATCAGTACCTGTAGTAAAGGTTATTCATCAAACATGCAAGATGAGACCATATTTGTATATCAAAATTAGCTGAAGTTGTGGGGACAGAGGTTCAAGATTGCTGCTTCAGGGGCCGTATCCTTTCCTGCCTGGCACAATCTGACAGAGCTGCAGTGAGGTCCTGTCTTGTTTGTCACTTGCTGCTACTTTTTACATTGTTCTGGGGTCATCTGTCCTGTCTCCTGTGGTGCAAACAGTCAGGTAGTGCCAAAGCCATGAGTGGTGAAAGGTTATCTTCCAGAAGGGCTCTGCCAACAGAGAGCTGCTGCTCTGCCAGCAGGTCATGGGAGATTTGGTGCCTCTTGCAAGTGCACCTGCACTGTGGCTGAGCTGCCGGCTGTCCTGGACACTCTCTGGAAGGGTGTTTGGTGCAATAGATCTTCCTAAGCATGGAGGAGCCATGTTTTTGGTGCACTAGGAGCTGTAATCACTACTGCAAACCAGAGCGAAACAAAGTCAGACCAAGCACCTCAGGTGTGTCCTGACTGGGCTGCCCTGTTCCTCCAATTCTCTTTTAGTGTCAGCAGGGTCCATATTTAAAAGAAATAAAGCAACACCCCAGCTTTTTTTTAGCTGTACCTAGGCTTGGGATGGCATTAGCTGAACTGCAAGTTCTCATGATCTTCACTGAAGTCTTTTAGAATTATTTGGCTTTGTGTTTTTCTACTCCCTGCAGTTCTGATGTCTGGTGTGTTGTCAGTGTCTACAAATCCTAGCTTTCATTAGAAAATGCTTAACTATCAAATTGTGATGAAACTCTTGAAACTGTGACCCAGCTACATGTGTTATCTGCCAAACTAGTAGATGATGACAGATCATTCATAAAATGTATTCTGTTTCTCTCAATATTTAAAAATAAAATGCAGATTATTCTGCATTGAGCATCTGATACAAGAAACAACTTAAGTGCTGAAACATGTGTTGTTATTCTCAAAGCAACAAGTCTGTCCAGATCCTCTTCCTCAGAGTATAAAGGATTGTACTAGGCATATGAACTGAGGGAAGGCTAGTCTTTTCTAGCTCTGTTGCACAGGTCAGAACCAATCCAACAGGAAAATATGGCACAGTGTCTCTGTGACTCCCTGCTTCTCCATGCTGAGGAATGTGGCACAACTGGTAGAAGCAGAATTGACAGGGTTGGGGGTATAACACGTGTATTCTAGAAAGATTTGGAACAGAGCACCCCTCTGTGGAATGGGGATCTTCAGGGAGCCCAGCCTAGTGAAGGCTAAGAGTTGCATGTGTTATGCTTGGGGCATACTGGCAAGAGTATTTTCTGAACAGATAAGGATGGAAAGCATAGCTGTCCTGGTGTGGAGTGGCTTTTCTCTCTCTTTTCCCACAATATGTTTTTATTGGAAAGCTATCCCCTGATGAAAAGGGACAGTGAACGTCGGGGACTGGCTAGGATGGAAAGAACCTCTGGCTCCACCAGCACGTTGGGATTAGTGTTGTCTAACCAGCATTTTGGGCTTGTACGTGGCATATACAGAGAAGTCAAGAGACAACTCAGTGAGGGTGCAGTGGGTGCTGTGTAATTGGCCCCACAGTGGTCTGTCCTGGCTCAGTGCCTGAAGGTGTGCACTGTGAACTTGGATAAGGTGCTCCTGCCTGTGACACTTTGCAGGGAAGCCTTCGGGTCATGGAGAGTCATCGACTGATACGGGGCTTGGTGTGGCGCAGCAGTGGGCTTCAGTAGCTTTTGCAAGGCCCAGTTACGAGCACAGTTTTCCACATCATGCAGGACTACAACCTGGAGAACAGAAAAGACCTGTCAAACTCCATTTTCTGTTACATATTCATAACTTGTTAGAGCAGGTCCCGCTCTGTCAGTGAAATGACCTTTGTGTGTTATACATCTATTGTTCTTTGCTGCACAAAGTCAGTACTGCCATCTGTTATAGTCCCTAATGGAGCTGTAGCTGTAGGAGGTTTTGTTTCAGCCCCAAAAGTAAAGAAAGACCTGACTGTTAAGCATAAAAGGATGTGTGTTTATTGTCGGCCTTGGTATGTAGTCTGAGTAGCACAGAAAGGCACTGTAGGATGTGTTCTGTCAGGAAGGGTTGCCACAAAGGTTACATTTTCCCAAGAACTGGAAGATGGTTGAACACACTTCTGTTTATTGAGGAAAGCCTTGTGCAAATATCTGCCACATTTTAGCAAAATTTACAGCCTCTGAAATATCTAGCTTTCTGGAGCCTCAGAGGCTTACAGTGCTAAAGTCATTGGAACAACTGCTAATGAGTTAATTACAGTGGATTCATTAGTTAAAATTGCAGCCAGAGACTTGAACATTGCAGATAACTCTGCTGGCAAGTGGTTTACACTGCTGGGCAGATCTTTGCCTGATTTATGACTCTTCTACAATCACATGGAGCTCCTGCCTGATTATCCCGGGAATTCAGTTCTGTTTTTGTCTTATTTATAAAAATTATCTTGTGGTTCTGAAGAGGCTTCATATGTGCCGTTAGTTTTGCTCTATTTCTTTTAAATCTGGACCCTGCTGACACTAGAAGAGAACTGGGGATTGAAAGGACATCTCTGTTATGCAGGCTGGAAGGATAGGACAGCCCACTCAGGACACATGTGAGATGCTCATCTGCCTTTGTTTAGCTCTGCCTACAGCCAGACTCTGGCTTGCAGTAGTGATTACAGCTCCTTGTGCACCAAAAAATGGCTCCTCCATGCTTAGGAGATGTAAGATCTGCTAGACCAAACACCCTTCCAGCTATCCATCACCCAATAAATCTGAGGCATTGAGAGGCTTCCAAGGAAAAACAAATCTAGTTTATAGCCTCTGAGGGTCATTTTGTGCAAAACAACAAGGATTTTCTCAACAGAACAAAAATTTGTTGTGTATCAATAGCTGAACCCCTTTCTTGTGGGCACTTACTTGATACTTAAAATGGATATTTAGAAATTGTTTTTCTTGGCTTTTTATAGTTGCAGAGATTGTTCAGCAAATGTAACTGTTATCTCTGGTTTCTTTCTTATAAGTACCAAATATGTGATCAAACCTCCTAAAACCACCAAAAGCAATTCAGAGACCAGATTTCAACCTTACCTCAAATATTCTTCCCCAGCAAAAATTGCAGCTGTGGGTGTTGAGCCCTTTGGAGACATTTTCATGTTTCCCAGACTCCTCCAGTAAAGCCTCTAGCTCTTTTGCTAGGTTTTGTTTAAATATTTTCAGTTAACTTTTTGATTAAGCTCAATGAATATCTTCTTTCCACCTTGGCTCAGCAAGAATAGCATCTCAGTTTCTCTCCTGTCCAGATAGGTGGACCTTTGACCTGAGAGTTTAATCATTATTCGGGGTCTTACAAGCTTTTTCATTAGAAAAAGGAATTGATACAAACTCTGCTTTTTCTCCACTACAAATCTGTTACTTCAAACACCTACAAAATCCCATTTCTCTGAATAGAGTAGGAGGCTAGTTTTGGTCCTAGTTCCACACCTCTTTTCAGCCTGAGCTACATCTGCAAAAGCTTCTCTCATATTTAATATCACACTAATTACGTTTTTGTCAGGTCCATTTTTATGGGCTTGCCTCTCTCCCATGTATGTGTGCACAGGGCATGTCTGAAGCCATCACTACGGAGCTGCTTATAGTGTTCAATCCTTGAGCAACCCTGCCTGTTCCACCTTGTGTCCGACAGCTTCAGTCAGTTGTGTCCCAGTATAAGTTTGTTATTCATGTGCTGAGCTGTTAAAATTCTTCTTGCCTTTGATGCTTTGCTGCTGCTTAGAGAAATACCTCAGGCAGTGGTGAATCAGGAAGAAGTAAACACTTGTCTACGGAAGACATAGAATTATCGCCGTTTTGACGAATCACGTTTTTCTTGTGTGTTTAGTTATGGTTCTTCTACAGTAGGCCTTTTCCTGTGATTTCTCTAGCAGGCTTCAGAAAGCCATGTGATATATGTTTGAAGTGCTTGAAGTGTTTCAATCCCAAAGCTAAACTAAAAAGACTTGTAAAGATAAACTAAACAGATTTGTGAAATTGTTGTATAAATGGATTGTCTCTTAAACATGCCAAAAGAAAAGAAAAGTCAACATTTAACAGCTATAGTATCTGCAAAGCGAGAGGGGCTAGAGAATGGCTTCCACACATGATTTGGTTATAGGAATAAAAGAAATCCCTTGGCATAATGTCCCAGAATATTTGAAAAAGTTCTCCCCCAGCCAGCTTTCTGATGCTGCCTCTTCACACTCCTAGCTGGATGAATGAGTAGTTTCCAACTCCAACAAATGCTGGATATTAAGGAGCAAAAACATCTATCTACAAGAAGGGCCCCAAGGAGAATTTGGGGAACTATAAGCCTGTCATTCTGAGCTCTGTGCAGGGGAAGGTCATGAAGCAGATAATCCTGAATGCTATGACATGACACAAACAGGACAACTGGGTGATCAGGCCCAGCCAGTATGGGTTTAGGAAAGGCAGGTCCTGCTTGACCAACCCGATCTCCTTCTATGACAGGGTGAGTCTTAGTGGATGAGGGAAAGGCTGTGGATATTGTCTGCATGGACTTTAGTACATTTCCCACAGCATTCTCCTGGAGAAACTGGCTGTTCATGGCTTGGATATGTCTACTTTTCTCTGGGTAAAAAACTGACTGGATGACCAGGCCCAGAGAATGGTGGTGAATGAAGTTATATCCAGCCGGCAGCTGGTAAGTGGTGTTCCCCAGGCTCAGTCTTTGGGCAAGTCCTGTTTATTGTCTTTATTGATAACAAGGAGGTGCTGAGTGCACCCCCAGTCAGTTTGCAGATGTCCCCAAGTTGGGCAGCATTGTTGATCTGCTGGAGGGTAGGAAGGCCCTGCTGAGGGATATGGACAGGATGGATCAGTTGTATTACATTCAACAGTGCTGGGTCCTGCACTTGGGTCACAACAATCCCAGGCAGAGCTACAGGCTGGAGGTAGAGCAGCTCAGGAGCTGCTCAGCGGAAAGGAACTTGGATGCTGTTTGACAGCTGGCTGAACATGAGGCAGCAGTGTGCCCAGGTGGCCAAGGAGGCCACTGCCATCCTGACCTGTATTAGTAGCAGTGTGGCCAGCAGGACTAGGGCAGTGATTGTTCCCCTGGTGAGGCTGCACTTTGAATCTGTGTTCAGTGTTGGGTCCCTCACTACAAGAAGAAGAACACTCTGTTTTGTTTTGTCTCTTTTGCAAAAATGACACTCCAGCCCTGGTATATATACCAGTCAGAGTTCACCTGTGGTTGATTTGTTCCATTTTATAGTTCAGTACAGCAGCTGCAATACCACACTCTTGTTCAACTGACAAGATTGAAAGGTATCTGCTTACTGAAAAGGTCATTTTTGCTATCTTTCCACTTATTCCATAAAAATAAAGACAATCCCTAACTAGGATGTCCTATCTTCAGCTTTGTGTATATATTTGTGTTTTTCCCCCCTTTTCCTGTCTGTGTGTTTTTCTGTCAAAAGGTAGTTCATGAACTCAAGGGAAATGTACACCATTGGCTTGGCTGAACTGTTCTAACTTATCATTTTGGAAAAACAGTGGGGCTGTCTGCCCCTGTCCCATTACCAATGCATTGCAGTGTCCTGACAATTCTGAAACAAAATCCATTTTCACATTTGCTAATAATTCTTCCACAGCCACTGCTTCTATTTGCTTGATAAACCCCAATAAATTAGCAGGTTGGCAACTGCTATGTCACCTACATACAGTTGATCAGTAGTGCTCCTATTCAATGCTGTGGTAGAAGCAGCAAGGAAGCGGTGTGTTGTTTATCACAGGAACCACAGTCCCCAATGTTTTGTTACCGTAGCTGTGGCTGCCTCTCTGCAGTCAGTGGTGCATTGTTCATCATCAGCTCAGTCCCAGAGTTGCACTCACTCATTCAACTGCTGATTCAACTCCACTATTATCACAAATATTATTTTTTTGTGGTAATATTATGAGGCAGCGTCTGTAGCAGGGGCTATGACAGTGTTAAGATGGGAAAGAGGAAACTGATTTACTGGCTTGAGCTCAGGACTGTACAAAAGGACTACAAAGCAAGCCTATCCTGGTCCAGCTTGGATTCATACTGGGGCTTGCTGGCATCTCTCTGTGTCAGGTTTGTAATGTAGGCTCAATCACTGGGACTTGTTCCCAGTCTCCAGTCTTCCCTTCCTGTAAAAAGAAAGATGGAAGTGTGCAGCCCAAGGTGTCACAGTCTTCTCCAGGGCATGTTGCACACCTTCTGGTTGGTGGCCTCACACACCTGAGGCCAGCAAGTGTCAGCTGCCTGTCGGGGACTGTGCAGCTTTCTTTGCAAAGTGCATCTCTGTACTTTGCACCCTAGAGCAGAGAGAGGCCTTAACAATTGCAGTTGGGCCCACTTGTCTTTGAGTAACAAAACTTCAAAGTGTGCAGGCTTTTAGTCCTAAGATAGTGTTCAAGCATTTCAAGCCTGCCCCTGGTAAAGGCTGCGTGCCTATCTCTCCCCACAGAACCTATAGTTCCAGAAGGACACAGCACTTATGGAAGTTGGACTGTGTGGGAACAGTTGGCATTCCACTTCCAGCAACCTATCTTAGCAGATTGTTCAGTAAATAATCACTGTGAACATAACAGACTACCACAATGCTATATGAGAAGATTTTTCAAAGGTGAAAATTATGCCAATGGAAATAAAGTGAACTTCGGTTATGCAGAGCTGAATCTGAAACAGGGGATTTTTCTTACAGAGAATTATTTTTTCCTCCGTCTGGTAGTCTGAAATGTTCCAGATTTCATTTCAGGGAAACATTCATTAAGCAGTCATAGCTGGGTATCAGTTAGGTGGTTGGTGAAACAAAGTTTATTAACTGATCCATATCCAGAAATGTTATTAAAATCCAAGAATTTTATGTAATATTGTATTGCTTAGATGCCAGATATTGCTAGGCCCAAACATTTTAATACAGGAGAGGTCTCAAAAAACCATGGTTATTCTTTTAAGTGGAAATTGCCATAAGTATGTTCAGCAGCTGCAATGAAAATAATGTGAAAAAAGCAATATGTGATTTTTGGTTAGGAAAAAAAAAGTTGACCCAACCTCCGCCATCTCAGGAATTAGATATTTCCCCAAACTATTTTTTTACCATTTTCAATATTCGTGTGCTAGCTTCCTATTTTATAATGAATTATTAGCTTGAGGATATGAGAAAAAACTGGTAATATCTCCTGTGCTGCTGCTGTAAATCAAATGTTCAAGAGCAACAGCCAATAACCCCACTGAAGTACAGAAGGACAAGGAAATTTGATGGAATATTGGTTTGCACTTTTTGTGACCACCAGCTTCTGTTCAAAGCTGAGTACTGAATATTAGTCAACTGTCCTTTGTGAAAGTCACTTAAAAGAAATTGCAGGAAGTGCAGAATCAAGCATCAACATTTACAATTTTAAAAACTGCTAGTAAAGTGAATAAGAATGTATCTCTCTGCTGGATCAGAGCCTTGACTTAGTCCATTCAGCTGTTTGCATGAATCCACAACGGATCTCAGTTCAAGGATTTCTTATGAAGTCTCCATTAGACCTAAGAAGGGCTTTGAAAACTTATTTTTAGACAGTAAAGGACAGAAGGGATCAGCAGAATGATGGAGTTTGACCT
Source organism: Acropternis orthonyx (assembly GCA_035583155.1). Classification (NCBI taxonomy): domain Eukaryota; kingdom Metazoa; phylum Chordata; class Aves; order Passeriformes; family Rhinocryptidae; genus Acropternis; species Acropternis orthonyx. Next base: position 105,804,892 of record JAWWEU010000001.1, on the reverse strand, counting down.
CCTGCATAATCCTGCACCTCCTCCACAGTAGGACATGAGCTGCTTTTTGTAATGAGATGAAGTGAAGCCAAAACTTGGAGCACTGGTTGCTGCGTCTGTTTGAGTTGCTGTGTTGTGCATATGCCTCTCTGGATTTAGAAAATGACCCTGCAAAACTCAGGAGTAGCTAGACACATTAAATTTCTCTCCTAGGACAGTATAATAAACATTTCTAAGCCTGGTACTCTGTGTGACATAGGGAAAAAACCACATTTCCTTTTGTTGCAGATGGTACTTCTGGGTCTCCGAACAGTTGTGGTGGGTGAGGAAGGATTTTTGGCCAGGGACTGTACAAACACAGCAGGCACTGAGAAGCCTGTAGTCTAAAGGCAGGCAGAGGCACAGCCGAGATACACAAACTAACTTTAGGATATCTGGATCAGACACTGGAAGTAATAGAAATACTGCTAATGCACTGAACTGAGCTGCTGCTGCTATTTTATATTACTGCTAAATGTGAAAGAGCACTAAAACATTTCAGGTGCTGGTATAGAGACAGAAATTGGTATATACAGCATGCTGTTAAGTAAAGAATGGGAGCAGAAAGTAAAACAATTTCCCCTTTTGTCACAAGTTAATCCCAAACCTACGCTTATAAAATGTCCTTAATGAGACATCAGGTTCCAGAAGGACCTGGGCTGCAGCCAGAGAGAGATCACAGGAAGATTTGGAAATCATTCTAGAGAGACTGACCGGAATTAGCTGAGGAAAGGAAATCAATTGAGACTGGCACTTGCAGGGAGATGAACAGAGCCTCCTGTATGGGAACATCACTAAGTATGCAAAACTGAAGAGAGAAAGACCCCAGAGGCAGATAACTTTCCATCTCTAGAAAGGAAGGTAGTTAATGAAAATCACATACATGGGCACATGGTGTGAAACAATGACAGCTTCTTAAGTGCATTGTGGCAGGAGAAGACCCCCAAAATGGGCTAATAAACAAAGGTGGACATTCCTTAAGGAGGAAGTCATGGTGTTCCCTCTGAATTTCAGGGTGATGGAGGCTAGGTTAGCCACTAGCAACAATATGTCTGAGATGGCACATGACTGGTGGACATTCACACACATTCACAGGATGAAAAAGGAGACTGCTGCTCCCTGATGCTGCCACAGAGTACAGGAGTGGGTGTAGCTGCAGCAGCAGAGGCAGAACCATGCTTGGCAGCTGCTCTCCCGAGGTGTCAGGGAAGAGTCTGTGCTTTCAGATATGCTGAGAAAAGGGCAGAGTCTACAGATAATTGCTTAAATGTTTCTGTAGTCTATTTCTCAGCAAATTAAAAAAAAAATGGACGTCTTGCCTCCACAGATTTTACAAGTCCATTATTTTGTGGTTCATTCATATTCTATTGTTGTACTGTATGTATTATTATAGATCTAATACGGACAGTTTTCTGCCTATCATGCATTACACAGCTGTAGAAAGCAGGGGGAAAAGCAACATATGGAAGAATTATAATGAACCAATTCATGCAAATTTTGTTTTTGCACTAAAACTAAAGCAAGTTCTGTGTCTCAGTCAGCTCTATTAAAAACATTCCCAAAGCCTCCTTATGCACCTAAGCTCAAAATCAGCATTGGACTTCTGATTTCTTGAGGAGTCAGTTTCCTTTAGCGCTGTGATTCTGCCTGACTCCTGTGCTGCTTTCAGCTGTGACTGTGATACTTTTGCTTCTCTTCTTCTCTCTGTGATTGATTGCTTCTTCAGTGTGCCCTTCAGATAAGTCCTTTGTCCTCCCCTCTTCCCCTTCCATTCACTGCTAATTTTCCAAGAGATGTCCTGCAACTTTCTCTTCATCCCTTTGTCTTTCTATTCACAGTGAACTACGTACTAAGATGGTAGTTCAAAAGTGATCCTTACCCTGACAACTTGTAGATGTCTCTATTGCTGTCTCGTCTTACTTCTTTCCAAGATAATATTTTTCCCCATCTCCGATTCTCATCAATGGATGTCAAGCTCAAGACAGTTCACTTATTTGTCTACTGCTTTCTTAAATGATCATTTAGAACACCACCACCATACGACCACATTAATCAAAGTGAAAAACTGATCCAGAGCCCATTCCCATCCCTCTTAAATTTGTGTGCAAGACTGCAAACAAAAAAAGACCATGAAGCTGACCTCCCTATATCAGATCTAGAGTTTGTTACATCTCTGTCCATTCTCACAGATTGCATCTTAAATTCTTCCAAAGCAAGAGACAGATTTGGAAGGACTATAGCTTTAATAGTCAGTGTTCTTTCAAGCTCCATTTTCAGGCAGAATGAATGTAAATTACTGGAGGAGAACCTAGTAAATATTCTGTAGCAACATTTTACTTAATGGTGTCTCCACAGTTTTACACCTTTGCTATTAAAGTTGTGCTAGTAATTAAGGAATAGTGATTGTGCAAATTATTTAACTGAGTTAGTGAACTGAGATTACAGTTAGTGAGGTTAAAACTGCTGGTTCCTGCATACAGTATTTAATCCTATGAGTAGTCATTTTGAGTTTGTTATTGCCTGCACTAGTCCCTTAAGCTAGCTTTGATGCACATATTTTGTCTTAAAATCACATGCACTTAACTCACAAAGTATTCTAAGTGATGAAAAGTGTTGAAGTATTTGTGTAACTTTCAGTTAGGTTTTGAATTATAGCAACATTTGAATGGGGGGATTTGTCCTTCACTCAACTGTCATTGAAAACACACTTGCACCATCAGTGTGATGCTTAAGAAGACCTTATACTGTTGACCTGATGTCAGCCCTTGTGGGTTGAGGCTTTTTTTTTTTTTTAATAGGAGTCTGGAGAAGATGGAATATAAATCCATTTTAAAGATGAAATTGGTGGTTCAGCTATGGCCTTCCAACAGTGATTTCCTGTGCTTGGACTGCCTTTAAAGTCTTGTTATTTCAAATAATCTAAATTGGAATTCACTCAATAGCTTTTTTAAAGAGTAAATGAAGGGCCCAGTCAGCGAGGACAGACTTAAACAAGGAAGTCATGTCAGTCATCCAGCCTGTAAAGCATTTTCCACAGAAACAACTGCAATGTATGGAGCAATGCAGACAGCAGGGAAAGCCCTCCCTTGCCTCTGGGAAGGCAGTGTCAGAGTCTGGAGCATGATTCCACACCCCTCTCAGTAGTTTGCCCCTCTGCACTCAAGGCCATGTCTCTGGTCAGAAAGAGATATTTTGAGAAGCCTTTTCTGTCATGGGACTTTTTGAGCAAAAGCTGGAAGAAGGCTTCCCATGGCAGAGGCTTGCCACAGCTGCTTGGGAATGAGACTGGTTCCTACTTGGGACACACTACAGTCGGTTTTGCAGCTTGTTGCTTGTGCCTGTCCCCACACTAGATCCTGGCCCTGACCTGTGGACTGATTTCTTGACCTCAGGCCTGATGGCTTATTCCTTATTTGGGATTGTTCAGCCTGGACGGTCTGGGGAGACCTTATAGCAGCTTTCCCATACGTAAAGGGAACATATAAAAAAAGAGGAACTTACATGGTAGGACATTGTAGGACATGGTAGGAACTTGTACATCATAGACAAGGGGTAATGGTTTTAAACTGAAGAAGGGTTGATTTAGATTAGATATAAGGAAGAAACCTTTTCTAAAATGAGAGTGGCAAGCACTGAAACAGGTTACCCACAGATGCTCCCTCCATGGAAATATTCAAGATAAGGTTGTATAGGGCTGTGAAAAACCTGATCTAGTTGAAGATTTTCCTGCTTATTGAAGGGGGGTGCACTAGATGATTTTTAAAAAGTCCCTTCCAACTCAAACTAGTCTATGATTCTGTGATTATGGACTTACCTGTTCTGGGATCTCACCTTACACAGTATGGTAAGACTGAGCTCTTATTGCTAATACCATTGCCTTTGCCAGCTTTGTCATCATGCTTGGCTCCCAGCTCCCTTTTCCTCATGGAACAACTCACTCTTGGTGCTTCCTGACATAGTAAGACCAGAGAGCATCATAGCACAAGCAGATACGGTGCAATTATGGAAGCACTTCCCTCCAAATCCCTGTGCATGAGGCTGGCAAAGACCAGAATTTGCGTCCTCTGAGGGCAGCTCATTGATACTGCTATTTTCAAGTCTGAAAAGCAGCAGAAGAAAATCAGAGACCCTGTCCTTTGAAAACATTGCAAAGACCAAAGAAAAAAAATTACTTTTGGCTTGCTCAGGCATTCTTTGCTTTTCCCTTCCTGGCTTCCATTAATGGCTGGTCCTTCAATATCTTTTCAAAACTGCATTTGGAAGTTTTTGTCACAGGATACTCTGTAAACCAAAGCTCTAAATAGCTTAAAAATATTACAAAAATAAATGAAATATCCATAGGCCCACCTCAGGAAATCATGGAGCCAGTGGTAGAGGAGGGAAAGATAATTCTGCACTTTTGTGACTTCTTAAATGCTTTCCCTGTTCAGCCATCATGGACCATTCATCATGAGCCATCTGATGCTGGAAACAGACTGCTAAGCTTTGATCTTACTGAATTAATCTGCTCTAATGCTGATATCATGCTCTATTCTTTGATGTGGGTAATATTCTGAGTTGCCGGAATAAGTCTTCTCCTTGTGAATTCTGATGGCAGTGACATACAGGGAACAGGATCTGTTGCCTTTGCAAGACTTCTGGCTTTGTTTCTCTCTTAAGTGATTTGATGCCACTTAAATACTTAATTGCTGAGACCAACACAGAGATGCTGTTGTCTCTTTCCTCATCTGAGTTTTTGCGAGAAGCAGAGCCTGACAAATTCTCCTGGGAAACAGCAGGGGATTAGATGAGGATGTACTTAGTAGAAGTTACTTGCTTCTCTGGTTACACAGGCACTATGTAAAAGGTTGCTACCCACTTGCCTGTGAGATGTTTGGAAGGTAATGTGGCCCACTTTCTGTTACACACCCTCCGGAAACCTGTAGCTTCCGGTCACAAGAACTGTATGTGTTTATTCCTTTCCTCCATATGGTGTGTGAAGGGGGACTGGAGAGTAGGGTGGATCAGAAAGTAAAAGTGGCTCTCTTTTACCCTTCTTTTTATTCTTATACCAGTATATGAAGATGACACACACTGGCAAAACCAGCTAAATTTAAAGTGTAGCACTGAAGTACTATGAGTGTCAAAAGAAAACTGAGAGTCAAGCACCGGTGAAGTATCTTGTAAGGTTCAGACATCAGGGATATCATGGGTCATGCTCTGTATGCCTCAACCACGCTCCCCAATTACTGCAAAAGTGACTGGTACCCTCTCTTGCATTTTTAAACAGTTTTTTGTATTCTAGAAATGGTTCATGTGAGATACCACCATGGCTCAGTGTCTTAAATAGTAGCCATAAAAAGGGACATGCAAAGATCAAATCCTTGCAGGGAGATAAAAGTCATGATCCATCAAATTAGAAACGTGCTGGCAAAACATCTTGTTTCCTTGGTGTATGTGATAAGGCCATAGTAAGTTGCTTAATAATAACATAAGAGAATGAAAATAGTGCCAAAGATGTACCCTGGTGTTGTTTTGGCTGAGAAATACAATATCTGCATTCAGGTGTATCCTTCTCTCACTAGAGATAAGTCTTTTTTCACTAGAGAGGTAAATATGCAACATATACAGCAAAATGCTGTATAAAGTTACAAGATTCGCTTTGCAATAGAGTACAACATTTATTGCAGCATATTCTTTCCTGGCGTGATTTTCACTGATTACTGTAAGGGGTTTGTGGAATGGTACAACATCCTATGGAAGCCATGTCACTTGTGCTGTCTCTCTCTCTTCAAGGTAGGTTGAAAAAGTCAAAGGCCTTAAACAATGAAAATGTAAATAACTGGAGCTGCCCCGAATAGTTGTGGCAGTACATGCTGGGCACCAGGAACAGGTATTGCTATTTGAATATCTTACTTGCCTTAGGAGGAATTTTAAAGCCATTCAAGACACTCAATCAGCCCTCTGAGTGGTTGTTTGTTGTTTTGAGTTTGTTTCTTTTTTGGGAGGGTTTGCTTAAATTACTGGTCTTCTATCTTAGCATATATTAGAATTAAAACATATATATATGTATATATGTATAGGATTTGAAAATCACACAGCTTAAAAACACAGACTATTTTAAACTATTATCATCTGGTGAGTCTTAGTGAAGGGAATATAGCTATGCTCATCTACCACAGGCATAGAGCTGGAGATAGCTGCTTAGTCTTGTTTTCATTTTTTTTTCCTATGTAAAAGTGTAAAGATTAGAAGATTCCTTTTTTTTCCCTACTTTTGTTAAATTGTGGCAGGTGGTTGGTTCCCCCCAGGAGTGGGCACTTACTTGATTTCCTGGGGGCTGCTCTCCCCCGGCCCCCTCCCAAACACGTGGCCCCCGTGAACCCA
>JAWWEU010000001.1:105761172-105798408 GCA_035583155.1 Acropternis orthonyx | reverse complement strand
TTGTCTCTTCATTCTAATTAATATTCCATCTTTGGCAAGGTTTTTATTCTTTGAGATGTTTCTTTGTACCATATCATTAAATGACCTCCCAAATTCAGACAATTTATTGACTGCTATGCTTAAAAGAAATAATAGTAAAATAAACATGAAGCTGGTTACATAAGACAGTTCTGCTTTTATCCTACAGACATTAGTCTTTCCTGTGGTTTGCTCAATTGTCTTCATAGATTTAGAAAGATCTATGAAGATAATTTCTTCACAGTTGTGAGGGTATAGGCGAGTACAGTCAGCTTTAGTCTTTAAGTCACAAAGGGTAAGAGTAGTGGTGCAGTACTGATTGGTAGTTCTTAATCTTAAGTCACAAATGGCAGTGTTGAGCTCACCAATAAATATTTGGTCAAGGAGTTTTGTTGCTGTTAAAAGATGGCATGTGGAAGAACAGGAAAAAAACCTTTTCACTCTGAGAGTGACCAAACACTGGCACAGGTTGCTCAGGGAGGTTGTTGAGTCTCCATCCTTGCATCCTTGGAGATAATCTGAAGTTATCCAGACAAGTTCCTTGGCAGCTAACGCTGAGTGGTCCGGCTTGAGTAGAGAAAGCTGGGCAAGGTCACCTCCAGAGACCCCTTCCTACCTCAACCATTCTGTGATTCTATGGTTTTATAATATTGAAAAAAACACCGGCTTTGTTGTTTGAGTTTTTTTCACTTCAAACTGAAATGTGTGGGTGTTTGTGTGGAAGTTCATTGTCAGCAACATTGCTTGCTGGGTTTTAGAAAGGAAGCCAGGGAATTTGCTTAGCCACGTGTAGTGAGATTTAGTTCCAGATTGAGAAGCCTATTTGTATCTGTGAAAGTGATGTTTAAATTCTGGTCAGCGTGGTAAACACATGGGCAATGGGATTGGTTGGTAGCACCCCAAGAGTAAGTCAGGCCTCTGTAGAGCAGAAGCCCATGGGGCAATGAGCTGAGTCCCTCTGTAGACTCCCCTGAGTACAGCAGGAGCAGCAATACCTGCCACACCTACAGTCTTGTGTTTCAGTATCTGGCTGAGTCCCACTCAGAGCATCTCATTAAAAGTAGAGAGCATGCACACTGGAAAATGTATCTACTCAAAGCAGAATTTGGCTAAAATAGGAAGAGTAACAGGAAGGGTCGTCTTGTTAAAAATGTATAATGGCCCGGGGTCCTTGATTACTCAAAGGACTGTATTTTCACATTCACAGCTGTAGTAGCAAATTGTACTCTGTGCATCACTTGGACAAAGATTTGATCAAACAGATGGATTTACTTGCTACTGATGTGGGTAACAAGTGAAAATTGCCCTGCTTGGGATGAGCTCTCAATCTTTCATTATGTTTTTTGATAGAAATCCATAGATATCACATGTGCTGGGTAACTTCCAGTTATCCAGAATTCTGTTTTATTTATCAGCCTCACTGCCTTACATGTATCCACCATGAAAAATGGACATATCCAAGTGTGCAATACCATTAAGTGCAACCATTAAAAACAAGGAGAAAACCTCTCCCATACCATATAACTTCAAAGAGTTCTACCTAATTTTAAATACTTAAAATCCAACTCACCATTAAATCGTGAATTTCAGAAATATATGTGATGGCCTACTATAAAATCTGACTTCTGTATGCACAAAATACAGGGACAAGATTTCCCTGTGAATTCTGGAAAAGGGTTGCTTTTGGGATGAGTGCAAGTTCAGATCCAATGCCATGTGCTAGACACAGTGAGGTGAGTTCTGGATATATTTGGTTTATTGTTTGTATGTTCTGACTGAGAGGATTGTGACTTGAGCTGCCATTTTCCTGTTGGAGTAGGAGGTAGCAAGAAATAAATGTGCATTTCATTATCCATCACTGAACAAGCTACCAGTCTGATGTTTTTTTCCTCCACCATCAAGGAGGTGATTTCTGCATTAAAACTCTTATTATTACACTGTGCTAATTATATTAGAAGATCTTGAATAGGTTCTTTTACCTTTTCTGTCTTCCATTGGTAAATAATCTCTGTACTAATAGACCTATCTCAATAATGTGTTTCTTCAGTGACAGCATGCTGACATCCAGCACCAGCAACGCAAACTATTAACATCATACTGGGCTACTAAGCCTTACCATATGTAAAGAAGCACTTTGTGAGTCAGTACATGGAGTTTTTCCATAGACTGAATACAGTTACTCTGAGAAATAGTCTTCATATGAAGGGAACACATCCTGCAAGTTTGGTTTGATACCACACCATTGTTTTCAGTTGATGTTGATTGGACCTTAACTATCTAAATGCAGTGTATGAATGGTAAGTCTCACTGTTACAGTCCTTGAAGAAGGCAGGTGTGCAGATGATGGACCAGTGAGAGTTGTGTCAAGAATCCAAGTATGAAACAATATTGACTTGCAAAGGAGAGGAAGCACATCTGTTTCCTGAGAATTGCCACAAAAATGTAAAAGGAGTTGAACTTAGAAGAAGCTGGTCAGTTGCAGGAAGATGGTTCCAGGTTACGGAGATGTAAATATGTGTAGAAGTACCCTCGGCTTCCCTGACTGTTTTAAGTGAGGAAAGCACAATGTGGGATGTGCATATTTATCTCTCTGATAAGGGATATTTATCTCTAATGAGAGATATGAGCAGAAAATGAACTGTAGAGATCTAAGATAAGATGGAGAAGAACTTGGGATCAGATATTAATTATCATGATAATTTTATATAGCACCAGAGCAAAGAATCTCTACTAGGCTGGCCACCAAATCACAACTGGATTGTTGTCCGTTTTGAGCATCTCAGAGAGACAGCTGCCCTCATATGTGCTGTTAGTTTTCTCTAAGTAGAGATTATTTTGTGGGGGTGGCTTTGAAACCAAACAGATGAGGTGTATATTCCATCTGGTCAGACAGGCTTCTTGATGACAAAATCATGTGCTTATCAGTAATTTGGATTGGTAAAAATGGTCTGTTTCACTTAGTCCTTCATTCAGGAAGCATTCTTGTACATAATATTTTTTTACAAGACTGGGAGGTGGGAAGTGGGGTGGAGGCAGAAAGGAAGGAAGAAGAGATGGCCCTGAAAAAGTGATTGAAGATTCCAGGAAATTGTTAGATTGGACTTAAGGCTTGTGAAATGTTTTTTGACTCAGGCTTTCAAATGAAAAAATGAGATATTAGAAGGATAATAGTCCTTTATCTCCTGAGGAAGATGGATGGATATGACTTAAGATGTCATGTGTATGAATGGGTCCCATAAAGGGATCATTCTAATGACATGCTGTAAAAGACAACTGTCAGGAATAAATTATTCTTCTCTTCTGATGATATTGATGATAATGCACTCAAATACCCCATGACACATTTCCTCACCCAAAGTTAAAAGCTTTTCCTAAAATGTTTAATGGGTGCAAAGGTCTTCGTTGTGCATTTCCAACTCCATGAAAAACATCGAGTAGTGGCTTACATAAGAGCAATTTTACCTGCAATTAGTGTGTTTGCATACAAGTACACAGGCTTTGATTAAGCAAAGGAAAGTATTTAAGTGCATGTGTAAGTACCTTTCAGCAGTGGAGCAATGAAACTGAAACAGGAAAGAGGAAAGTCTGGTTTCAAAAGTAATGGGGCTGATAAAAACAGAAGTTCTGAGCAGCTGAGCAGATCAGGGCTCTGGCTGGGATGGAGATGAGTTGTGTGTAACTAACTCCAGAGATGCCTGCACAGAAGTCACATCCTGGCTGTGCAGCCCAAGAGCAGCACCACACTTTGCTTGTTCTGAGGAGCAGCATGGAAACAGAAGGAAAGAAAGACAAAGAGGCCAAAAACACTGTGGGGGAGCAAGGATCTGTCTGCAGGTATTGACCACCAGTTGCAGTGCAACTGTGTTAAGAGTCTAGAGATGAGGGCCCTCAGGCTGAAGGGAGGCTGGATTGCCTGTGGCTCCCACATTGACAGTGTGTGGCTGCCTGCTTGCCAGTGCTGTGGGGCTGCAGAGGGAATGTCATGTCTACCCATGTGGGCACCAGTTTGCTTGGAGAAATCAACAAACCTGCATTCTTGAACATGCTTGGGGAAAAGGACACAACGGAGAGACTGTGGCCATGGTTGACCCATGATGGCACAGGGACATCCTTGAGGGACTGGGGCTCAGGGCAACCCACATTGGGAAAGGGAAACTAAGGATCAGCATGGCAGGAAGGCATTGACCATAGGGTCCTAGAATGAATTACACTACTTCAGCCTCTTATGGAGTTGTGCCTCGCTGGAGGAGTTTTGGTGCACTGAGATTAAAAAATGGCAAAAATAAGGGTACTTCAGAGCAGGAAGGGGAAGGACAGGAGTTTAAGTAGGTTTTAGCACACTATTTGTTTCTCTTTTTTTCCCCTCGTGAACTAGTGACTGAAGGTTTGTGTTGGTTGGCAGTAAAGTAAGTCAAGCAAAATTCTCTGACTTCATGCAGCTTTCCTTTCGACAGGCTGGTACAAGAAGTGATGGGCTAAATTACAGTAAAGGAAATGTAGCCTGAGCTTTTGGAGAAGTTTTCTAATGTTAAAGGAGTCTTATCACAGATTGGATTGCTGAGGGAGGCTGTGGAGCTGCTGGAGGATTTAAGAGCAGATTAAATGAACTTCTGTCAAGAACAATTTAGAAGAAGTTGATCCTGCCTTTGGGACGAAGAGGTGAATTAGGTGACCCTCTTGAGATGCTGCTGAGCCCTGTTGCATTTGATTTCTATGACACTGACATGGTCTCATGTACCCCTGGGAGGAAAGAGGATACTGAGCTTAATTATCAGAAGGAAGTTTCAGCCAGCAGGAGGTGTTTCCTGAGGAGAGATGGCTTGAGACAGAAGGCTGAGGATGTTAAAGAGGTGAAGGGTACAATTAAATGAGATTACATAATGCTGTATTTGTAATTAAATTGACAGAAAAGTGAATCCCTTTTCATTTAACCTAGTACTGACCACGCGTCTCAGAATAGTCTTCCTTAATTCAATGTATATTAAAAAATTGGATCCTCAAGTGCTGTTTAGGCCACTCTGTGGACAGTGAGGTGCTGGCCTTGATGGTACTTAAGAATTAGGGAGCCACTGAGGATGCACTCACAGCCATCTCAGGCTGCAGCTGCTTTAGCCAGAATGATTACCAGCTCCAGCTTCAGCTTGACTGTACATACTGAGTCTCAAGCACCTACCAGCACTTCTGACAAGGACAAGCACAATTTCATCCTTCTGCCTACTACATTAATTCAGATAGCTATTTTGAGGTTAAGGCCATGTTGGCTTTGAACTGCAGCTGGTAATGAACACCTGGATGGACTTCTGCTTTATTTGCAGTTGACTGAGGTATTATTATTAATTATTAAGTCATTTCTTGTAATATTTAATTATTTCTCCCCATTTTCTGATGAACAACCAGTGCCATTATTGCCTGTAACCAAATAACCATCTCTATTTATCATACTAATTGTGTCTTAATGAGGAAGGACCTGGGACTGGGGGAGTTGTCTACCCTGAACAATTTTGGAATGTAGCTTCCTATGGTGATGATCACAGGCTGTAATAATTAGGTATGCTAGATGCAATACTTATCATGAAGCTTAAGTGCAATAAAAATTCATCATATAGTAATAGGGTTACAAAACACAATGAATTGCCATAGTAAATGTGGAAATACAAAAATACTGTATGAACAGATACAAGAATACTTCTTCTTGCATGGTTTTCCCACACAAATGGATAACTCCTTTTCACTCCATTGTACATGGAACTGGAAGAAAATCACAGCAAAGATGCTGTGCTGAATTGCATATAGCTTTGGGAAGAGAATTTTGGTTGCTTATGCAGCCCACCTGATTTCCTCGCTGGTCCAGCAATATTTCACTGGATACAGTTCTGTAGAGCCCCTGAATATGCACTATACCCTTGATAATCTGTGGTGTTTTTTAGAAGGGAGCTGAATATTGGACCTGAGATCTGACTTATGGATTCCAAGTAAAAGTATGGTCTACTACAAACCAGCTGTCTGCCTGCAGATAATTACCTTACAGATAGATTAATAATCATACTGTGTTCCTCCTGTTTTTGCATTTTATCATGAAATAAATTCACAAAGATTTTAACACAATAATGTCTGTACAATAGGGAAACCCCAGATGAATATTCTGGAGACAATATGTTAGTTTAATACAGTGAATAATCTACTCAAGTTTTTGTCTGAATAGTCAGTAAATATACATGCAACTACAGGTTGTTTTTGAAGTCCTCCTTGTGAGACAACAGCAACCAATAGCATCTGCAGTCAGAAAGAGTGCTCAGTAATTTCTGCAATAGCTCTTAAAATGATGTAGTGTTAACTATTCAGTATTAATCAATACTGACAGGAGTATTTATTGGAAGAATAAAGTGAAAACTACTGTAGTTTTTCCAAGCTGTTTTTATAGCGCTTGATTGCTTGCTTGTTTTTTTGTTTTTTAAAAGTAGTATGGTCAGAGAAGAGAGAAATGTATTTTAAATATTCAGAGCTAGCTTGGAAGATGCACAAGGAACATTTTGTGAGAAAAACCTCCAGACTACTTGAAATGAGCAGTAATGCTGATAATTGCAGGTTCAAATCCTGATTAATCATATAGGCACTAGTCTGTACATAGCTGCAGGTTGATTCAGTCCAATGTTTAGGTGTTGGAAGGAAACACCTTTGTCAAGCATGAAAGCTATAAGGATGACATTGGGGAATGAGAAGGACACAGATAAGACTATTTTTTGTTCTTCCTCTCTTACAATGGTATTTTCACTGCGTTTCAATAGGTTTTTCATCATCTCTTATTTGCAGATGCAGGCTCACACAAGTTAGAATAACTAACTGGAGTCCCACCTGTCCCTGCTGTTCTTGATTGCAGATTTACATTTCCACCTTCTCTCTCACCTTTGCAGTACTGCTGTTGTTTTGGCAGGGCACTGATCCAAAACACACCCTTGAGCTCTTGAACCACTCCTGCCTCGGTTTGGGTTGCAGAGGTTACATGTGATGTAAAAGAGGACGTCATTCCTGGGGGACTGTGCTTTCCTCAGTGCCAGCTCTCTCCAGTGTGTCAGGTTGCCACTCCATTGGAATTCTATTCTGGCCTACAGGTTTTTACAATTTTTTCCCCTTGTAATTGTTGAAATATGGCATCACTGTAAGGGACAACAAGAGAACAAAAATGTGACAAGACTGATCCTTGTGAAAAGGTGACATCAGTGTCCATACAGAAAATGTTTGACCCTCCTTTATTTAGCTCAGGATTTCATGGCTGGTGTGACAAGCACAGGACTCCCCTGGGTGCTCATGCAGGTGGCCATGCAAAATTCCTTCAGAGGCTGGAGCTGGATAACAAGTGGTGTGCTTGTCAACCCTTTTCCTACTTCCGGCAGAGAAAATAACTCTTGTTTTGGGATGCAAAGACTATTTAGGTGATGCTTCTGAAAGCACATGAAGCCTGTTTGTTTTCAGGGAACTCTGCAAGTAACACTGATCAGGTGTCAGAATTAGGCTCTTAGCAATGCAGAGAGACATCTTTTTGTCTTCATCTCTTAACAGGTTTATCCCCCAGTGTTTATGTTCACAGCTTCAGCCTCACTGTGCTGTTTTGATGGTGTGTGGCATGTAGGTAAAGCCACGTGTGTGACAATGGTAAAGGTCCTGTTGTGCGCACGACCGACGACGTGTGAAGTTTTGAAAGACTGGACTGTGATTTTGAGGACATGAAGAGAATCACAGAGTGGTTTGGGTTGGAAGGGATCATATAGATCATCTAGTTCCAGCCCCCCTGCTGGAACCAGACCAGGTTGCTCAGGACCCCATCCAGCCTGGCCTTGAGTACCTTTCAGGGATGGAAGGCCACAATTAGGTCCTCCTGAAGCCTTCTGTTTTCCAGGCTGAACAAACCCAATTCTCTCAGCCTTTCCTCATAGGAGAGCTGCTCCATCCCTCTCATCATCTTGGTGATCCTCCTCTGGACTCAAGAGAGAGCTCTCTTTCTCTTGTGTTGCCACAGCAGTCTGGGCCATTACTTGGTGGGAGCTGGGAGTGGTCCCTCAGCTAAGAACATTCATTTGCCATATGATTGCCAAAGTGACTCAAACCCCTGGGTGCATGAGGAACATGTTTTTGTTCCTGGACCTTGGAGGAAATGAGATGATCAGTAATAACTCTCAAGGTGACTGGGAGAGAGTCTGTACCAGCATCTAAATATTTTGGGCATGGATAGCTACTTTCTAGCTACCTTGAGGTTTGGCAGATGTAGTACTCTGTTTTAATATGTCTGAAGGTCTGATAATATTCTGAATATTGAAGCTGCATGGTCGTATCATTTTGAAGGTAATAATCACATGAAAGTATACGATACCTGCACTGCTTAGTCTGCTGGTTTCTGCTCTGGAACATCTTAGACTAGCCACATCCTCCTGGCAAAATAAGCTGTGTGTTTCAGTTTGCATATAAAAAGCTATTGTTAGCTCTCTCTGTGTATGCACATATTACTTTGACATGAATTTTAGAAAAGATACACATCTAGATCACAGTGATGGGCACTTTGTCTACTGTAATTCAGTTTTAGACTTTAGATTTGGAGCATTATCTCTATATTTTTTTGTCTAGAGTATTTTGAAACCTTCTTGTAAAAGTTGTGTTAGCAATCTCAGGTGTTACTGTTCTCTCTCGATCTGGAGAGATAGTAAAAATCCTTCAAATGGTACACTATAACCACATGCTGAGAGCCCAAGTTTCTGTTGATTCAGTAAAGATACTCTGGTCATTTATTTGCTTGTTTCCTACTAGACTTTTGGGTTCTTTGACCTTTGCTGGTGAATATCATAATTTATTTGGTGTCCACTCACCTCATGTCCTTCTCATACTGTAAAATTTGTAACTTTCATCAATGTTGATGGGAACTCCAGTTTTTGGCTGGTTTCCATAATCCCAAAATCAGAGAAGACATATTTACTGCATTTACTCTTCAGTATGATTTTTGTAGTCATAGGAGAGAGTGTGTGCATGTCATCATCCTTGGAAAGTTTTTAGACAAGTGTCACATTCCTCCATGAGGGTGAAATATGGAGCTGTACATAGCTGCTGGAGACGACTAACAGCAATCAGAAAGGTTTCAGGCTGGCAGCACAGCAAAGGCTTCTGTTTCCCAAAGGATGCCCTGCCTTGCCGTGTGCTTCAGCTCTGGCTGGGAGGTCAATAGCCATGATTCAATCACAGGGATTTCCCGGGGGCCTGCACAGCTGCTGCTTGTTACCAGCCTGTCTCCTCCTGTGCAACTTGCTCTCTCCTCTTGTGTTTGAACTCTTGTGTTTGGGTTTCTTTGTTGTTGATTTTTTTCTTTTTCAAAGATGCTCACTATTCTTCAGGTATTTTCAAGAAAGGAAAGGCGATGTTTACTGATTTGAATTTTGGGAGTTGAGTTCCACTGGAAAAATTTTAAAATGTTGCCTTTTGTTTCCCTTGAAAGAACAGAAGTGTTGTATCATTCTCTCCTTCCTTCACCTAGTCAGCAAGTGCACAAATCCAAATGGCAGTACCCAGAGGGAAGAGCAAGTGCCTGGAGATGTGGCAGTATATGTGATCAGCATTATTGGTAAGCAGCTGCCGCTCCAATTGAACACGGCAATTCTGCAATGCAGCCGGGAGTGCTGAAACAACTGGCTGAGCAGTTCTCCAAACCACTTGAGTTCAGCATCTCTGGGAGTGTTACAGAAGATATGGGGGACACAATAGAAGCTAATGTTGTCTCTGTTTGTTTATAAATTGACAGGCTGCACTAGGTGGCTTTCAATTGGCTGGTGTTTTATCAGTCCTCAACAAATCATGAAAAGAATGATAACAATCAATGTAAGCTGTAATCCCTTCATTCTAATGAGTGTTATTAAACATGGTTTTATAATAAACAGTTCATTTATTTCTTTGGTATCAGTTTTAATTAAATTACAAATCCGTGTGATAAAGGCAACACGGTTGTCACAGACTCCAGTAAAACAACTGACTTTTGGCAGAGCAACATTCTGATTAGAAAAATAATTACTGCCAAGTGAAATCAATATAGCATATATTTACAGCACATATTAAATGAATTAAAATGTAATGATTAATATGTTTCAATGAGCAAGTTTAGATGCTTTGTTTGAAATGATTACGCTTGTCCTTATTGAGGGTGGGAGAGGAAGAAGGTAGGGTGAGGAAGCCCACATTCTTGTCCACAATTTTTATTTAATTTTACCAGTGTTGAACAAAATAATTGCTGACAGAGTTTCAGAGAACAAGAAGTTAATGAAGTGGAGATGGTCCTGTGCAGGGCTAAGAGTTAGAGTCCATGATCCTTGTGGGTCCCTTTCAACTCAACATATTCTGTGATTCTGTGTGAAGTGTTAAGCAAAGACAGAAGAGTACAGGGCTATCACAGGAGAAGGTGGTCTTCCCAAAATGACACGAGAACCACAGCCAGAGATGGGGGCCACCCAGCAGTGAGCAGCCCTTGCTTGCCTGGTATGGCTGGGCAGATGTGGGGGCAATCGCTCCGGGTCCCAAGGAGGTGCAGTGACTGTGAGATTGAACTGAGCTCCTGTTACAGGCTGGTGCCAGAAATGACAAGTGAGGTATTAGCAAATTTCAGTGGGCTGCATATTGAATGAAAATACAGCCATGCTATTAATGTTTTGGTGTTCTGGCATTAAAGTACTGCCAGAAGACTCAGTGCAATTGTGTTGTCCACACTTACAGACAAGTATGTTGACTAGCTGTGAAGAGTTCAGAAGACAACTACAAGGCTCTTTTCTAACACTTCATCAGTGTTAGAAACAGTATTTCCTGCAAGAGAGCAAGAAAAGAAATCAAGTTCACTGCAGAGGACATTTAAAAGTAGACGTAGTACCTACGTAGCAAGAAGCTGTCTCACAGCAAAAGTGATGAATTTAGGAGTCTGCTGGTTTCGGCTGGGGTAGAGTTAATTTTCTTCACAGGGGCTGGTATGGGGCTGTGTCCTGGATTTGTGCTGAACATAGAGTTGATGCTTTTGTTATTGCTGAGCAATGCTTACACAGAGCCAAGACCTTTCCTGCTTTTCATATTGTCACGCTGCTGTGGAGACGGGAAGTGCATGGGAGGTTGGGAGGAGGCACAGCAAGGAGAGGTGACCCCAGTGGACCAAAGGGATATTCCAGACCATATGACATCATGCTTAGTATATAAAATGGGGGTGATAAGGAGGAAAGCAGGACATTTGGAGTGATGGTGTTTGTCTTTCCAAGTCACTGTTTTGTATGATGGGGCCCTGCTCTCCTGGAGTTGACTGAACTCCTGCCTGTCCATGGGAAGCAGTGAATGAATTCCTGGTTTTAATTTGCTTGTGTGCACAGCTTTTTCTTTTCATAGTAAACTCTTTATCTCAACCCATGAGTTTTCCAGCTTATACCCTCCAATTCTCTTCCTGATCCTGCTCATAGGGGAGTGAGCAAGCAGCTGTGTGGGGCTTGGTTGCTGGCTGAAGTTAAACCATGACAAGGCGATACACTGAGAATGGACAAATGGAAACTGAAGCTTGGGAATTGCAAACTGAAGTGCAAGTTTCTAGCAGTGAGGGCATCAGCTGGAGCAACAATTTATTGGTCCTTTAAAAAAGTCATGCATTTTCACAGTAAAGATTTCAGGATTCCAGCTTTAATTATGAAATAATCCAACAGTTCTCATCCTGACATTGTTTTTTTCCCCCAGCTCTCTAAGAGGAACGCCTACAGTTCCTATTTCTCTGCCCGTTACCTTGAAATTATGTAAAAAAAGTCTTACACTCTTCTTGATTTGTGATAAATTCACATGCTTTTTTGGAAATTATGTAAATTATTCATGTATCTACCCAACAACAGCATTAATTTAAAGTTAATACGGTTATATCCTTAATTTTTCTTTGTTGATTACAAATCTAAACTCTTCTCATTTCTTTTCAATGTAGCGACTGTGCAGAAAATTGTAATAATTGTGTTCACCAAAGTGATTTAATTGCCATGGTTTTCTCTGTAAGTGAAATTCACATCTCATTTCTGTTTTCAGACTGCTCAGATGCAGTACAACCTTCATGTTAGTTCCTTGCCTCTGTGTATTCTGCTACAGTTAACCAATGAGGTGGTGGGGATACTCTTTCAAAAGTAAATAATGAGGAAAAGCTCATGTATGTGCAACAGCTTCTCCTTTTTACTGATTGAGGGTGTGTGAGCAGTTTCATCATGTTGACACCTTTTGCTCTGTGAACAGGATAGGAAACAATTCCATGTAGGACTTGTTGGCAGCTGTTGCTGCTGGTTGGACCCACGTGCTCTGCGTGAGTGATGCTGTACTTGTGTAATTTACAGCTGGGGAGAAGAGGGTCTCACATTCAAGTATGTGGTGATTCATGCCCAAATGAGAACAGATTTCTCAGGGAAGAAAGTGATGCCCTCTTCCATTATTTCATGGCAGTTTTGCAATATTTTTTACCATCTTTAAAACATTTCTGGCACAAAGCTTATCTGCCAGAAATTTTCAGTCCCTGACCCTGTTGTTTATCTCTCAGATTTACTGCAAGTTTTCTGTGATTAGTATTCCCAGCCTCTGCCTGCTCATACAGTGTCCAGAGTTCAACAACCTCCAGCTTTAGCATTTTTTATAAAACTGTGGGACTCTGCAATAAACTTGTCCTTTCTGTCTTATCGCAAATATTTATCCCAATTCTCTTCATAAAAATTCTGAGTCATCTCTAGTTCTGTGCTTATAAAAATTTCACTGGAAAAACACACCCAACAAAACAAAACTCCAGCCTTTCAAAGGCTTTATAGAAAAGATGTTTATTCCTAACTAAAAATAAATTCCTTTGTGTATAACACACTTATTTAGTTAAAGTATTAATAACGGTAATTATGCACTTGAGAGGAAAAGGTAACTATATAACCTAACAGTTTTGAAATGTTTGTTGTTACTGGGCTTTGCTCATGTCCCTGTGATTTATTGGAAGGAAGCAATATACTTTTGCAATCTTTGGCATATGCTAATTACCCTGTTGCTTAGTTTGGTTTGGGTTTAGTGGTTGTTTTTAATTTTTTTTTGTTTGTTTGGGAGTGGGTTTTTTTAGTTTGTTTGTGGGGTTTTTTTTCTCCCCCCAAAAATGACCCAGCTTATTTTTAGGAACTTAGACTTTGTCTAAATCAGGGATATAACCAGGCATTTTTCTCTTGCCTTCCTTGATTTGCAGTGCATGGTTGTCTGCAGTGAGAAGTTGTAGAGATCCTGCTGATTCACTCTGGCAGATGCTAATAGTTAACTGCATACTGTCTGCAAGGGTGTGGGATTGTCTCAGCAGGATGTAAACCAAACTGAATTAGGTATGGCCAAGCTTGGATAAAGGGACCCTTTTTTTTTTTTGCTTCTGTTTTAAACACCAAAAGAAGCACAACAAATGTGATTTATTTTTTTTTATTGAATGCTTTAAGGACAGGTTCACTACAACACACATTGTTGTAGAAGGAGGATTCTTCAGATCTAAGTTTAAAAAAATAATTATTAAAGGATATCCTGATCGCATGGAAGACAATACTTCTGCATCCATTACACCCAGTGTTTTAGCCTTATGCTCAGTAGGAGTACCCATGTCGTGTCATGCATCTTCTGGTAATGAGAACATTATCTGCTAATTCAATGATTGGTAATATCAGTGCAGTTGGCCACAACTGCCATGGTGTTGTTCAAGAGTGTCTATATAAGAAGCCAGATCAGAACATCAGATCTCTGTCTTCTTTCCCATTGGAGCTGGTGCTGGAGCTTTTAAATATTCATTATTCTTAATAGACGCAAAAGTCTGCGGATGAAGTAGGCATTGGCCCAGATACCAGGGCACTGCGTAGCAGCCCCTGCCCAGCCTCTTTGCATTGTGCTCCTGTGCTGCACAGGCAGGAATTTTTAAATCTGATGTTTGCAGTTCAGCATTGAGGCTCTGCCACACTGCCAACCTATTAAAAATGTCATGTTAAGGAAGCAAAACTTCCTGTGACTTCTTATGAATTCTGGAGTTTAAATCTGCATTTATGATTATGAACTCTGATGATGGAGTGCTTCACTTATTGATCAGCATGAAAAGAAAAATGATATATGCCTGTCAAAATATCCTTTCCATGTACTGAGTTTAAAATTCAGTGTGTTGTTGCCCAGTGATGATTTCATCTTTATTGCAGGGAAACTAAGTGAAGTCGTCTTATCCAGTTTAGCTATGGCCTTTTTTTCCCAGGTGGGTCATGAAAAGAGCTCTACAGTAGCAGCCATTTGAAAATATTATCTCTTTTCCCCACCCCAGGATGTTACAGAGGATTTACTGGATAGTTTTATTTGCTTCAGCAAATACCTGCTGCACTTAAGTCATAAGACACTGAAGAAATACTGCAGTAGGATCCTTTTTATATCACCAACAATGTAACTGCATTGTCAATTACTCCTGAAACAGTGCTGAGGAGTTTATGGGAGGGTTGTGAATCGTATTGGAATCACTGTTTTGGGATTAATTTCTCTTTTAAATCCCAACAGGGAAAGATTTTCATACACTGAAAAAGGATTAAAATGTTTTGTGCTCTTCTGTGGTGCAAAGAGAAAACAATTAATTTCCAAAGGGGTTACTGCTGATTTTCTAGAGAATGTCCATGCAAGTGTTGCAAGTACATGATCTGGTGCTACCCAGCCAGCAGTGGATTTTGGAATAGCTTTGATCCTTTTGCTGTATCTCTGGGACTGGGGATTAGTATTTGCTAGATTATAGCATTCCTGTTATTTGAAATAGCCTAAATTTTTGGAATAGTTCAGAATGTATTTTCTTCCCAGCACGGATCAGAAGTGAACTGCTGGAAACTAAGTGGTTAGCACATTTGGGAATGTTTGGAGAGATCTGTGTTCCTGTCCCTATTCTGAATCATGTCCCTGTGCAACAGTCTACTGTGAAATCTTTTCCTCTTTTCCTTTAGACTCACAAGAAATGCATGTATTATTGGGGGAGAAAGCACTTCATTGAACCTGATGGTTCCCCATTAAAGGTGGGGCTTTCTGAACAGTTGACATTTTTTCATTGAAGAAATTCCAGAAATTTAAGGCTCTGCAAGTTGTTTTCATAGAGCCTCATTATTATTTGCTCTGTCCCTTGAAACCCTGTCTACTCAATTTTTGTGAATATATACAGAAGGGCAGCCACATTCAGAAGCAAAATTCTCTAATAAAGGCATGTGTGGGAGGAAGCAGATCATTTTCACTGATCTTTTTGTCTCTTTTTATTTTGTTTTCACCCTTTCTTTTGCTATAGCAACAATGATGAGTGTCAATGCAATACCATGTTGAAGAGATGATCTGGACACTAACTTTAGCTCTATCAGTGTTTGTTTCCTGTAGAAAATGGATTTCTACCTGTGAATGCTTTCATAACCTACTCCCTGTAAATGCTTCCTCTTGCTCTATGTACCTTACCTATAGGTGGCATATTTATCATAATATTTTCATTTATGTGCAGCCAGATCTCATCTTCTGTTTTCAGATGCCTCTCATTGATATTTCAGATGCAAAAGGTCTCTTCAGGCTGGAATACATCACACCTGGCTGAGGAAAAGTGGTGTTGCATCTTTCATAGAAGTCTATCAGCTGTTCTTTCCTGGGATAGTCCACCTAGTCAGAAGCGGTGGACCTTGCTGTTTCAATCTATCTTTTCTTTTGTTTCCTTATTAAACAGCCTGTCTTTTCCTAATAAATTGCAACATATCTACATTTCCATCATGGATAATGGCCCTGATGTGGTCTATGTCACTGAAACCTGGCAGAGTGAAATATTGCCCTCCCCCCAGTTTTGACTCTATCATCAAGTTTGCATTTTATCAGGTCATCTAGGAGCTACTGCAGTAATCCTTCATTCTTATTCCAGCTGTCCACTAGTGGCCTCTTATGTTTCATCAAGTGAAACATTGAAATAACAAGGTGTGTGTATTTATAGCCTCATTGTTGATTAAGTATAGTAGCTAGTTTGTGTAGTAGCTGTTGGCAAATAGGATCTTAAATCAGAGCTCATTTTCCCCCTTCAGCTAGGATGACAAAGGAAATGAGATATTCATAGAAGTGCTGTCCACAACTAGGTGTAATAAGGAACAGAAGGTACAGCTATTTGACTATATTAATTAACTCTTCTTCAGAGCTACACATCTGTCAACTGGTAACTGCAGAAGCTTCTCAACTTCATTACTTTAAGAAGGTTTCTTTAAGTAGCATATTTTTTTTCTTGGTTTCATTTTTGAGCAGACCCTTTACATGTAGTGCTACATAGCAAAATGACTTCTTACTGATCTATGAAATTGCAATTTAATATCCCCCAAAACAAGCAAATAGTAATAAAAAAAGGAACAAAAATCCCTCTGAGCCTTTGCTACCAGCAGAGTGTACTGTAAAAGGAAATTTTAACAATGTGGCAGTCATCAGACTGCACAAGATGTCAGTCTCCTTGATTTGTAGTTATATCTATGTAGTTCACAAATTTTCCTTTGACCTAGTTTTCTATGTTCTTTAGCCAAAAGACCAGCTAAGAAGAATGTTTGTTGCAGATGCAAAGAGCCCTTTGACAAACACATCAGCTTACAGCTACAGAATGGCATTGAAGTTCCTCATGACCCAGATTCAGGCCTGATACTGTGCCCCTACTGATATTTGGAGGATTATCTAGTGGCTACTTCCCAGAGTGAATATTTGGGGTGAATTGCCCAGCATATTTCCTTCTCTCTGGGAAGCTGATGGTCCCAGGGTGCCCCTCAAGGGCCTCCTGGACCATCTCTTCACCCCTGCTCAAGGAGAAGGTTTGCAGTTTCATCTTTTTTTTTTTTTTTTTTTTTTTTTTTTTTTTTTTTTTTTGTTTTTGTTTTTTTTGGTTTTTTTGTTGCATGCTGATATTAATATTATATCTTCTGTCTCTCTGATGAAAACTCAGGTTTCCCAAAAAGCTGTTCCTTTTTGATGTCTGAAGGCTATTTGCACCTTGCTGAGAAAAGTGCCTGGTCATGGTAGTCTATTTCCTAGCAGAGACTGCAACACTGATCTCTCTTATCACTCTGAAATCTCAGGCCTCTGTAGAGCATTAGTTGTTCTTGTTTATTCTTTTCTCAGTTAGCATTTTCTGTTACTGCTTTGTATTATAATGATGTTTGTGGTAATCATGGACCTAAGGCGGAAGTGTGTTGCTTTTAATTTTTCATCTCTGAAGCCCCATTGGTGGCTGGTTATTTACCCCTCTCCAAGGGTCTCTCGCTTCAGGTGTCAGTTTTCTCTGTGTATGTCTCCTCCAGAGATTTTGAGGGAAGGCATCTAATGTGGCTCTACCTCTGTATTTTCTTTCTATTTGTGACAGGAAATAACAAATGATCACCTCATTATAAGAAAAAAGGAAGTCCTGATTTAGTGTTTGGCACATATTGTTAATTTAATTATTGCATGATTGCTGTGTGACAGCAAAGTAGGAGTAATATGGAGACACGTTACTGTTTTAGGTTGCATTTTTTTATGGTCTCCCAGAAATAGATGACCAGCACCCTCGTCTCCAGCCCTCCTTTCTGCTAGCAGGTTCGAAACCTGCCCTGTCCTGAAACCTGCAGATCTAAGAGTACTTGCTTCAGTTCCCAGAGCTCTAGTAATAAACAGACTCTTGATTTAGTTCTCAAGGCTTGAAACTTTTGTTTACTCTCTGGTAAATTCATTTAATACTCTCGTTAAATAAAAAATAAACCTGAGAGGTGCTTGAACTCTTTTTTGAGGGTGTTGTTTTTAGTATTGGTTACCTTGGCCTGCCTAACCTTTCATTACAATTGAAGCACTTCTACTCTCTTGCTGCTTTAGCAACTTGGTTTTATGTGTTTAAATATAGAGGATGTAACAACTCTGGGCGTGGCATGAATAGTTTTCAAGGCCAGGATTTTCTGTTGTTGGTCTGTATTTTTCTGATCAACAAGTTCTACTTATTTCAGGTTGGAGCTCATCAACCTGAAGATTCAGAAGGCTGGGATGAAGTTTGTATTCCTGAGAACTGATTAAGAATTATAACAACTGCCATTTCTTCCATAAAACATCACTTAAATGACTGTAAATCCTCATTTGATTTACTGTTGCTCTACAAGTACACACTTTTCTCTGTAGCTGAACCCTAATCTATTAGATTTTTTTGCCTTTTCAAATCAGTTGCTTATAGGAGATATTTGTTTTTTAATGGAAGTAAAATTAGATCATCTGCAGAAATTAATCAGAGAAACTGCAGAATGTTCTGCCATGATTATTCCCATGTTCAGTCAGTTTGTGTACGTATTTCATAGGAAAAGAGTTGCTTGGAAGGTTGTAGGAGAAACATCCTATGAAGTATGCTATGAGCTCTTAAAGGGGTATGGTATGAGAAAAAAAAAAGGCCCTGAGTGCAATCTGAAGGAGCAAAAGAAGGTGAGAAGTTTACATCAGTACTACACATTGAACTGCAGTAAATGCAAAAGGACTATAGTGAATGATCAAATCAACAAAAAGGGATAAAATATGACCTGAGGCTGAAAATAAAACAATATTCAATGTGTTTTGGAGCCGTATGTTATTGATCAATGGAGCACAGGATCTTCTTTTCTTACTAGTATGACCTGAAAGATGATGTTTCTTGTCCTCTCCTCCCAAACAATGTGCTGATACTGAGCTACTTGTAGGACTTTTTTTTTTTTTTTTACTGTGTTTTCTCTCAGTATTAATAATGGCTCTCCCTCTTTGTTTTCAGTATATATTCTTAGACTGAGTCATGTCCATGTATGTGGGCTTTGAATTCTCTTACCTTCAGTGGAATAGTGTTGTTGAACTAAGATCAGACAAATACTGTTAAGGAAAAGTGGAGGAAACAAAGGAGAAAGAAGAAACACCTCTGTGTTAGGAAGACTTTTTAGCTGGGATCTGGGGAAGTTGCTGACATAGGCATACAGGTTGTGGTTTCAGTACAGAGGACAAAATGATAATGCAGTTGTGAGGTTTCTGATGTTTGTTGTCTCATTTGAATCAATCATAAGCTCATTCATTGCATACAGGGCAAAATCAGACAGGAAGACAAGGCCTATCAACATCCAAAAGTGTGACAGTCACTTGATAAATATGTATCTTGTTTTGGAATGACTCCTAATTGTCTTTTGGCTCATGGTGGAATAAAAAAACTTTCCCTTTTCCTTCATTTTAACAAGAATAAGTAAATATAGACTTTCTATTAAAATTCACTAACTGTGATACTGCTTTTCCTTTTACCTTCTCAGCCAGGTTAATAAGATTCCGTGCAGACTGCAGAACAATAACACTCTTGTCTGGTCAAAAACGTATTTTACATTTTCTGTGAGGAACTAATCCTTATGTAAATATGCTGGTTGCACTGTTCATTGGGAGTTTGCTGGTGTGCTGAAGAAGCAAGGCTCCTAGCTGATTGTTTAGAAGTAATTAATGCTTCCAGAATTGTTTCTCATGCCTACACTAACTGTAAGAATACTAATATACTGTAACTGCAATGTTCCCAATTCAGGTTCAGTGGCAAAAATACATTGT
The DNA here is from genome assembly GCA_035583155.1 of Acropternis orthonyx. NCBI lineage: Eukaryota > Metazoa > Chordata > Aves > Passeriformes > Rhinocryptidae > Acropternis > Acropternis orthonyx. The sequence goes on along the minus strand of JAWWEU010000001.1, from coordinate 105,778,794 downwards.
AAATAAGTATAATATATCCTTATCTCAGACAAAAGATAGTTTATGTTGGTAGAAGAGTTGCTATGTATAGCTATATTCCAGGTATTTCTACTGCCACAGTATTGGCCAAGTGACACATCTTTTCACAGCCTGGTTCACAAAGAAATGGAAGTTGTAGGTGATAGCAGACACAGTACTCATTACAGTTCATTAAAAAAGGCCTTATAAAGAACTTTCTGGATCTCGGCTACTTCCCATTGAATCTTTTCGTCCAAATGTGGCACTTTGTGAAGTCTTCTGTGCAAAATCTCCCGTGCAAAGAAAGGCAGTAAAGAGGAGCCAAAGAAATAGCAAGAGCTTCCAGAAATAACCTGTTTCAGCTTGAAACTCTCATGCTGGGAGGATCTTTTTAGGACCTTAGCAGCCACTAAGGCCAAAAATGCCAATTTATAGCTCCTTCATGTGGTCCTTGTGAAACAGTTTGATGGAGTTCATAACATCTGCTGAATGTGTGGACTGTAATTAACAGTTCCAGCCATGGGCATTAAGAGTCATGTGCTCAGGTGCAATGGATGTTTGTCCTGCTGACCTTATGTGGTCCACTACAAGGAAAGAGGTCGTGTCCAAGAGAAGGATTGGTGCCCCTCTCCTTGCTCCATATTTGCATGCATTGGTCCAGCTTAGAAGTGTTTGTACCTTGATTCATGTGATCTGAATGAGTTGCTCAGTGTGCCTATTTACATCAACAAAACCTGAGCTACCAAGCAGGAATTACTGCGGCAGTAATTAGTATAAGAACATCTTATATGGAAGCTGTACATTGCTTGGATGCTGAGTCTGAAGAAGTGATCTTGACTTGTGCTTATAACACAGACTTTTGGGATCACCTTAGATAATGAAACCACGTCTCTCTTCTCATCTGCTAATGGGAATAAACCTTACCTTATCGTCCTGCTGCTTTACCTAATCAGATGATAAGGTCTGGGGACAAGACTGTTACTTAAAATAATGTGTTAAGAACCCAGTTTGCAGGTGTAGCCTCTAAGCCTTGGAGGCCACAGTCATGAAGGGATTTATATGGCCTTGCCCATTGATTTCTATGGGAAGTACATTTGTGGGTCTTTTTTGTGGGTAAAACATAGTAAGCATCAGAAAAAACTTGCAAGACTATTTAAAGGATTATGTTGCAAAGGAAAAAACGGATGGCAGAAAGAAACAGAAAAAAAACCCCTAAAAGAATAAAGAATTTAAAAATAACAATATGGATGTTTTAAGATGTATGTGTTAAAGATCAAACAGACCATGCAGTAACTTACAAAGCAGGCTATGCTTAAACTGCATTGAAGGTTAAGAATCTAGTACAATTGTTTCGTTCATTTCTTTGCTTCTTTCTTTTGTGATGAAAAGCACTAAATGTAGGATAAAAAGATGATCCAGGCTATGCGGTATAAGTGGAGCATTGGTACAAGGAGGCTTTCTTCTGCTGCTGTTACAGTTTTGGTGTGAAACCTAAGCCCAGATCTCAGTCATGTCCAGTGGTTTAAATCTTGCTAATAAGTGGATTGATTACATAGAAAATCTAAGGCTGCAAGTTTGTACAAGACACTGAAAAGGATGGGAGTCCTTCTCTTTTAATGATTTCTGGCATTGATGTGACTGAAACAGCAAATCCACTCTGATAAGGCAAAATTCTCCATAGCCAGAAAGCATTGGACTGAATGGGGAAGTCCAGGAGTGCAAACATACAGGAAATACTTTGCCAAACTATTGCTCTGCTGTCTTACTCGGCTGAGTGACTCAAATCTATGACGGTACCTGTCTTACATGCCTTGCTTCCACTCTAGCCCTCACTTCCCTCTAAATAAGTATTGTGGAAAAGACAACAGAGGGACAGAGCCCAAGAGCATGGCCCTTGTCTCCCTCACTCCTACGGCTGCAGCTCAATTCTGCAGCTAAAAACCAGTTCGTGGCCAGAGGGGAAGGAAGGGAACTGTTCCTCTCCTGTGGGTATACACTGCAATGAGTTTAGACTAACATGTGAGGCCTTTTGAATGTGAAGACAACCATGTTATTGCTTGTGGGGTTTGGTCCCCAGTACTCTGGGGAGGACAGGGAGACTAGTGAAGTCAGCTGCTGCAGGACTTTGTGTGTGATACACTGACATAGAGTTAAACCTGGAAACCTTGTGAGAGATGTACAGTTATTTTGCTGTCAGCCAAGATTCTGCAAATTGATTTCTGGTTCTGTTTGTTTGTTTCTGTCTACCTGGATATTCGTTGTTTTTGCTTACTGCCACTGACCTCACTTTTTGGTTAAAGGGTAGGAATTTAAAAGGGTGTTATGATGAGAAGACATAGATTTAGGTGCCTCTCATGGGGACCTAGGAATACAAATCTCCTTGTCTTCCATGAGAATTTTTATTTCAGTTTGAATCCTAAAAGCCCCTTCTTCTCCAATCACTGCAAGGCCAGATCTGAATTTTTGTTTGAAGAAAGCTGCCTAACCAGGTGTTCAAAACCTGTATAAAACCAGGCAAAGGAACTGCTGTAGCAATATTGGAAACAAAAGCCACTCTCTCTTTTCATTTAACACTCTGGATCAGCAAAGAGAGAATGAAAGGTATTCTGATTGCTATTTGATTTTATATCTCCCAAGAAAATTAATTAAATTAATGCTTTATTAAATGATATTTAATGAAAAAAAGCCAAACCCCAAGGGTCCATTTGAATTGTTCAACCATTCAAGTATGAAAATCCTATTGAATCATCTTTGAAGTAAAACTGAAGTGTTGCAGAAAGAGACTGTGTAGAAAGGAAGCAAGGCAGTTCTCCATTTTCTTGGGTGACAATTCAGCATTGAAAAATGGATTATGTTAAAAACACAAGTAGATTTGCCAGTCTAATCTCCTCAGTATCTACTTTCCTTTCCATGATTATGGTAGATACCTAATTAGGCCTTTTTCACAGTTTGGTAATTATGGCTGTGCTGTGGTCCTGTAGTTCAGTGAAGCTGTGACTGCATAGGGTCCCTTGCTTAGTTACGTTCTAACAACACGGCATGACTGTAGGAATCTGACACTGCTAAACAATCTCTATTTCAAAATGTATAGTATAAAATGTCACATTTGCAGATAAAGAGGGAACATTCCTATCTATGCAGGCAGAACTGATCTTTTTCCTCCACATAAATACCACAGTTCCTTGGGAAACTGTCTTTCGTTGGTGGATCTGAAAATAGCCTCCTTAAGCTTTTCAGTCAGACTTAAACCTTTCAGTCAGAATGGTCTGATGTCAGATCTACAAAAGTTATGGTGCCAAAATTATAAGCTTGATTTACTTTTTGGATGTATGAATTAAAATATGTTCTTTGCAAATCCTAGCAATTTTGGTGTAATCAGGAGAGATTACATGCAATTTCGTTGTCACTGAAACTAACATCCACAGGGCTGCGAAGCACAGATAAGACAACATTTTGTTCTGTATCAATAATGGCCTACTGTGTGAAATAGATGTAAGATTTCTGTGATATATTGGGCTGTCCAGTGGTGCCTCAGGTAACATCAGTTTTGTGCGTGTAACCGAGGTTCAAAATCTTGCTTGCTCCATTTCTTTCTGTTTGTGATTTTCCTCCATTAACTAATCTCTTGATGGTTATGTTTTCGTCTTTGCTGGCGGTCCAGTCAAGGAATCAGTTCAGATCCCATTCTTATGGGGTTTTCTAAAAAAGAATAACTACATTAGTGATTAAATATGATTAAATATTAAAAATATTTTATTTTAATGATACACTTTTATAAACTTGATTTGCATTTACTGCATTTTGCAGTAATTCCTATTATTTTTCTATCTCAGTGTAACAGGGTCCAAAGTGCCCACGGAGGGTGACAACATTGTCACCTATAAAATGCAGGCTTGGCTCTTCTGATTTACTTTAGCATTCTGCATTATTTTCTTGCACATGAGTCTTCAAAGAGTGATTGTGCATCTTTTTCTTTTTCTGTGTGTGTGTGTAATGGTATGTGCAAAAGTGGCTGAAAGCAATGCTGGAAATAGGTACCACAAGTAGATGGTGCTGATGCTTGCTTCCACTTGAGGAGGAGAATTTATCTGGCGATGGAAGGATAGAAGGGTCTGTTTTTGGTGTGATTCTCTCTCAATGCAAGTTGAAGAATGCAAGATAAAATGACCTCACCTCACCCACAACTCACACTTCCCAGTCTCCAGAAATCTTCCAAGATAAATCAGGTAGAATAGGTATTTCTTTTAGTGACTTCAAAGCAAGTGTATTGTATTCCTTTGGAGCACTCAGACTCTGGATGTGGAATTCTGCTTTGCTGGATCCACCCACATGGTGAATGCCATATCAATACCAGTTCAGTGCTTTGCTGCCTTTTTAGATGCAAAGTGTAACTTTCAGTGCTGTTTGATCCCCACAAACACAACCTGAACTTTTCTGGGTCTGTTCGTAGAAGTATATGCTTATGTGTGGGAAAACTGACATTACTGTCCTTGGAAATGTAAATTAATCAATTTTCTAAGACCTTCATGCTGCCATTGAATATGTGTATATTTTGCAACTCTTCTTGGAGTAAATTCCCAAATTTATACCACACAGAGTAAAAAACACTTGAAAAGTTGATGGTTCTTACTGAAGAAATTGGCATCTGTGGTAATTTTAAATTTCTTATTTTCGTCTAATGTTTGAAAGATACTATCAGCTGAACTCTAATAGTTTTATCTTTATTAAATTTTGTAACAATATGGAAAAAGAGGAGTGATTCAGACTATTTCCAGTGAGTCCCTAGTTTATGATAAATCTATAATCATGTAATTTGAGTTTTACCCAGCTTCTAAATGCTGCAAGCAATTTCTTTCCCATATTGAAAAACCTGCTGTCAAGATTGAAGAGGCTGCAATGAAGAACTGTATGAGTGCTTAGGACTGTGAGGATATGAGTTATGAAGACAGATTAGACAGACCTAGCTACAGGCTGTAGTATATTAGACAGCATAGATAAATTGAGGCTAAGAGGGCATTTCACAGTGGGGTGAAATATACTGAAGGAATGCTATAGATTGATACCTCTTAGTGTTTTAAGACTAGTTACTTCAAAAGCGTGAGGTCACATACCATGAAGTTGACAAGTAGACTTCGAAACGTGTAAGACAGGCCATTGAAGTGAAGCATTTGTGTTCAAATAAGGGAAGACTGTAGCAAACTCCACACACCCACACCAGCAATAAATAGAAATTGTTTCAAGAGGAAATTGGATTAAACAACCTGAAAAAGAGAAATAAAAGCATGCTTTCAGGTGAAGAAAAGTGAAAGGACTAGGATAAAATAACTTAGATATAAACATAATCTCTCTTTAAGAAAAAGCATTTTCCCCCAATAATTAAGACATCTACCTTCTGCCTTGCCTTGCTGACCTTGTACAGTTTCTGCTTGTGTTTCAATCAATTTGGATGTGCTTTCTGCTGTTAAAGCTTAGGACTCCCCCAAGGTATGTGAAGTAACTCAAAAAGATTGTGGATTGCAAAGGTTTTGAAGTACTTTTATTTTTATTTTACTACTATGTAGTAGTGGCATGTAGACATATCTTGGATCAAGATTACACTATACCCTTTTGTCTATTTACTAAGGTTACCTCACATACCTGCAAGTAGAAGACTTCCTGTTCCAAATTTTGTGCTTTATAGAAGTTCAAATTATAGTTATTTGTACAGAAAGCTGCTTATATTGTATTACCACAATGATTTCTCTGTATCCCTCTAACTTTTTTAAAACAAGCATTGAATCATAACCTCCTGCTGTACAGATCTCTGTGTTTAAAAGTTCATCTTATCAGTTATACTCATGGTGCAGAACTAAAAAATAGCTGCTTCTTGATAATGAAGTGGAATTTGCTTTCCTTGGAGGCGTCTGGTCATAGGAATGACCTTATGCTGCTTGCTGGTACCTTGACCTGCATTAGTAGGGTGAGACATACCTGTGGTGGGGTGTGGTAGGATGGAAGCTGGGAGGTGGCAGCAATAGGTTTTCTTTGGTTCCTCTACTCTGTCTGATGGGTTTTAATGCCTTGCCATCAGCTGGATGCCCAGCCAGCCACTCCCTCCTTCCCCCTGCTTGACAGGACAGGAGGAGGAAGTTAGATGAAATAGCTCATGGGTGGATATTAAGAAGGGGAGATTGCTTACCAGTTACCATCACAGCCAAAACAGACTTGACTTGAGGAAAATTAATTTGATCTATTGACAATTCGACCAGATTTGGGTAATGTGAAAAAAAAAAACAAACACCAAAATTAAAACCTGCACTCTTCCCACCCTTTTCCAGGCTCAAATTCATTCTTTTATTCCTGGCTGGAGCCTGCTGTGTCTGGCATGGCCAAGCCCTGGACACTCCTCAGAGAGGCTGCCCCTGACAGTGCCTGGGTACTTGCACCCGATACCCTGAGATATATTAGTCTTTTTTAAAAATTATTTTTAGGAAGCTTAAAAACTATTTTTGACAACTTTAGCTTTTTTTTGTATGCAGTCTATTTTCTGAGACGTTAGTTTGGTTCCTTTAGAATTCAATCATAGTGGAGATCTTCATGTAAATTAACCCAAAGGGAAATCCTGTTTTCTGTCAAAACATTCTTCCAAGGTGAAATAATACTTAAATTTTCTAGTTTTGAATGCACATTAAAGAAAAGATTGCTACCAGTTTTCTAATTTCATTGAAGAGATGACCCTAGTTGATCTTTTTTTTTTTTTAATTAGTTGCTTAACCACTGCCAGATATCTAATTAAGTTCCCAATTATTATGAATATTCTATCCTCAGATGGCTTCTTATATTAGTAAATAGTTCTCACAAGGTCATTGTTTCCACCTGGCAGAAATAAACTTTTCCCTGTTTTTTGAAGCAATGGTAGTAGGAAATCAGCATCTTACCCTACTTTCTTGCACTTAGATTAAAAAAAACCATCTATTTAAGTAACTTGAATAAAACCATAGTGGTCACACTGCCCACAGGATTATGTGAACAATGTGATCACAGTGGAGAATAATTCCCGCTGATAATTCACTTATGACAAATTTTACACCTGCCCCAAAATCATGCCCAGAAGGAAATCTCTATGTTCCCCTCCTTCAAGAATACAAACCTCAGAATACAGTAAAAACAAACTAGAGGTTTTCATATTGAACTTATAAAGCCAAAGTTTGTCACTGATCTTATAACACAACCTTCTTACCCTGTTGTATCCTGTTAAGATGCTGTACCTGCCTTTTTGGTTTTGTTTTTTTTTTTTTTTTTCCAGAAAGAAGCATTTAATTCCTTTTCTTCTGGCTAAGCCTGGAGTGCAAAGCACAGCAGCTGCGGTCCAAAGATAGTAGACTTACAGGTGTGTGTTTTGCAAATGTGGAAAAAAAGGTTCAGCCAGAGATGTTTTTTTCCCTTACTTTAGGACTTGCTACTTTAGTAACAGGAACAGCTTCCAAATTGGTATGTAAATACCGAACCAAATATAGAGGCTCCCTTCACACGTCCAGCATTCTCCTGATGTAAGATCCTCTAATATAAATGTCAGTTCCCTTGTTTATCTCCTGGCAGAATATTAAAATTAACACTTGCGTTTTCACTTGCATTTCCAACACTTTCATCCCAGTTGCCAATCAGACCTGCAGAATAGCCTTTTTCCTCCCACCAGTCTGCATGAAGCAATGTCTGCTCTGAAAAAGTAATTGTTTATTCAAGTGTTTTCTCTTTTTGCTTGTATATAGGATGTGATTTGACACAAACAAACACAAAAATCATGTAAGGAACATAGAGCTAGAAACAAAACCTTAAAGCATTGGGGCAAATATGAAAATATAGCTCAGGGGTACTTCTTTCTGGCTATCATCATGCTTTTTACCAGGGTGAGTTTGAGAGATACTAGAAGTTTGTTTAGGAAAAATACTGCAAAAACAGCTTTCCAAATTCTTTTTGTTGACTGTGACAAATTATAGGCTTTTTGCTGTAATACAACATGGAAATTTGCAACTGCATCAACTTAATATCTAGAAAAATTTGCATACCCTTTCATCCAAACATGTCCACTATGAGTTCCTCAGGTTGGCTGATATTTAAAGTTTAATGGGAGGTCTGAATTTTTGAAGGTGTGACTCAAATATATTGGTTATGTATGAAGGAGGATTCTCAAATTGTTGTTTGTCAAACACATACATTTAGTATAAAAGTCAGGAGTCAAAATTTTCCAGCTTGGCTGCATAACAACATCGCCTGCTTTTCAAAACTGTCTACTTTCAGCTTAGTTTCTTTTTTTCTATGATTTCCCCTGAGACTGAAGCATTGCTACCTTTACACCACGATGCTTTTCAAATGAATATACCTTCTGTGAGGGGAGAAAAAGAGGACTCATAAATCTGCGGGTGGTATTACCCTCAAAGTGTAGAGTCTGAACTTCATTGAGAGCTGGATGCTTCTGTGGCATTGAGAGAGAGGCTCCAGCCTCATCAGGGGTACTATTGGTCCCCCTCCTTGGGCAGCACTTAGGTGGGAGAGGATGAGGAGGATCTGCATGAGTGCAGAAAACCTCCTGCTCCCCATCTGGGATGAGAAGGCTCCTTCTGTTCTGTAAAACATCATCTTTCCCCATACCTGGTATTTATTTACACTCAAGCAAATCCTACAGTCTCTGGACTCTTTTCAAAACTCTGTCAGGAGAGAGGAGTCACTCCAGACTTCCCCCATAGGAGTGAGTGAGTCTTGTCTGTGACTCGACTAACATCTTGAGGTGCTTAGTGACCAAGAAGAGAGCTTGGTGATGGAGTGCAAGCTAAGGGTACATTTTTTCCTGGAATACAGCCTGTGGAAATAAATCAAGCCACTATGTAAAAATTGATGATTTTTCCCCAAAGTGAGAAGCTTAGGCAGAATATGTCTGAGCAGCGATGAGAGCTGTGGCTGATAGTGTTGCTTAGAATCTTCACATATAGGTCTTCTGTACGAAAAGTTACATGCTACATGTGTTGTTTCTTCTGTGAGTTATGCACTTACATGCTTATTGACACTCTTCTTGTTTCCCCTTCTGTAATTCAGACTTCTTCTTTTTTTTTCCAGTTATGAGCCCAAATCTCCTTTGAGTCATAATGTCTTGTTTATGTGGTAAAAAGACTCCATTTGTTTTGAATATGAGCATGATTTTGATTGTTCTCTGGTAAAATGCTGTGGTTTAAAAAAAAGCACAAAACAACCAACCAAAAAAAACCGAAAAACCCCCAAACAACAAATGAAAACAAACAGCAAAGCATGGACATGATAATATCCTTTCCCAAACCTAAACAGCCCCTGGCTGGAAGGCAGAATTTAGGGTCTTGGTTTATAAATTGCTATAGCTAAGACAATAATACATCATTCTGTGCTATCAAATAGCAAAGACAAATCAGATAATGCAGATAAAATCTCCTTTCTGCAGATTAAAGTGAGTGAAAAGCAGAGATAAATTGCAATCTCCGAATCAGTGGCGATACAAACCAGACAGGAACCTCCTACTAAGATGAATATAATTGCATCTTGAATTCAAGGGCTCCTAGATATGTAATTCCTAGAAAAATTAAGCAACAGGTTTCACCTAAAGCTATTTTTAGTGTCTACAGGTGTGTTTTGGTGATGGTAGGAACTGTTGATATGTCAAAGGTAATTTTTGATGGTGAGATATTGAAGGAGAGCACCAAATTGTATATATTATCACATTTGATGATGAGCAGCTGTAAGCCCAAACTAACATAAATTAAACGTGTATCACATTTTTCTGTACCCTGGGGAAGTGCAGAACAAAGTCATGCAGTGATTACACTTCCACCAGCATGCCATTAACAACTCCAGATGGCAGCACTTTAACTGCAAACATTTCCAGGTGTAATGAGAAGGCTAAAAATAACTAAACAGCAAGGCATGACCTAGTGACAGCCTAATTTGCAAAAGGAATGAAGAGACAACAGGACTGTCTCACTGAAGGCATCTGAAAGAAATGGCTTAAGCCATGAACGAATTCATGTAAATATAAAATTTTCTTAAGGAAGGACATATGCATGATCTGTCTTTTCTTTCTGCATAATTCACCGTGAAGGTGAAAAATGTATGTTCATTCATGTGCAAACTTGTATGTATAACATAGTAGGAAAACGCTAAATTCCTCTCAAAAAAAATATGAACCCTCATCATTTAAGACTTACTGTCATCCTGATAGGAAAGCAGAGGAATTTGTATTTGCCTTTCAGCAGACTTGTTCTCTCGTTGGTTGGTTATTTGTTTTAAGACAAGATTCTGGAATTTAAATATATGCATTAAGAAGCAAGGATATTTTCATCTTTTGCTTGTTGCCCACAAAGTGCCTTGGGACATCTTAAATAATTACCATCCACTTGTGACTGAATTTTATAGGATGATTTTATTTGCTCTGTCACTTATGTGCTAGCAATCCTTGTATCTGTGGGCATGAAGTGGATTGACTGCTGTTGACTTTGAATAAAAGTAGTGATTTCTGTCAAATACATTTTGCATCATCTTCAGAAAAGTCACCAAGCCTAGAACAGAGGTGAGGGTGCAGAGTGCTGCCAGTGCAAAAGTGAATGACAGATGCAAAGATCTTTCAATGAGAAACTGTTATTTATATAAACTACAGTTAAATCAATGAGAAGTAACTGCCTCCCAGTTGTCCTTTGCCAGTAGACATGGCTGTAAGGTAAAGAGCTTCTTCTGAGGAAAGAGTAGTATATTGAAAACAATCCTGTTTTCTCTCTAATAGTCTGTAAGTTTGCAATCTATTTTAGCACTAACATAACCTTACAGACTTAGGTGGACAGATTTCTTTTTACTGCAGCTGATAAAACTTAGGTGTCTTTAAATTGTCAATGGTGACTTTAATAGTGATTTTCAGTTCAGGACTGTTCCCTGACTATAAGGATGATACTCACACATTATAATAGAAACAGTCTTGATTGTCTCTGGGAACAAACACGAAGAAAAGTTACCATTTTTGCTGCAACACTGAGGGTGTTTCAGATGAGTCTGGTTTCACAGTGTGAAACTACAGCCAGCTCCTGAGCTCTGTGCTGTCAGTTGCCTCCAGTGTGCTGTAGCTGTGCTGCAGTCCTGTCTCTTGTGAATTTTACATTCATCATTTTGCTTTCTGCTGTTGCCATCACCCCTTCCTCTAGCACGTGTCCAAGGAGGAGGGTCTTCTTTCTTCCCTGTCTCAATATTAGGAGCTAAAAGTCTTGCCCCTCCCCAGGCTGAAGGGATTGGTTCCTGCTGTGGCTTGCTCAACACTCTTGTGACCGCCCCCAAACTAGATGACAGCAAGGATGGCATATTTGTGCTAAAATTACCAATATGTCTCATAGTCAACATGACTAGTTGGTTGAAAGAATAAACAGAAACTTATGACTATCAATAACCTGAAGTGTACAAGATGAACTTTTTGAGACCATGGGGAACTGTTGTTGTGTAACATTCAAAAGAGGAGGTTAACAGTTCATCTTCCTTGTCTGTCTCTTGAATTGTAGCTTTCAAACTAGGCAGGCAAAAGAGATACCATTCATGATACCACCATTCCAAAAAAAAAAAAAAAAAGGCTCCTTACCAATGTGATTTTCTGTCCTGAACCCTGCGAAGCTAGAAAAGTGCCGCCTTCTGCTGATAAAAACACCTTAAACAAAAAGTCCAGACTTGCAAGACCTGTGCATTCCCTGTCTGAGGCACGAGGATGTCATGAGCTCTCATTCATTTATGTTCATCAGTGAAACATTGCTAAATTAAGCAAAGTTTCAGGCTTATAAGCCTTATAGTTTAGACTCAAGAGATAAGTCAGGCAAACACCAACACTTTGGCTGCTTATCCAAATTAACCCTCATACTTTTTGAAATTTGTTCACGCCTCATTTTCCCAAAGCAGGAAGGGAAGTTAATGAGAGTTTTGCTTATATTAATCTCACTTGCAGTTTGACATATGTGGATAGCTAATATAAATTTAAAGATGCAATAGTTCAAGCACACTGTTGTGATAGGCCAATATTTACACATAATCACCTTGTTATATTAAGGAGTTTATTATTCATATATGTTCAGCCTTTTGGGATGTAATAACTTTTTAAATATCCAAAAGGAAAATCAAATATGATGAGTTTTAAAAGATCTTTCTCTGAATAAATGTTCTGATACCAGAAAAATTTATTGTTTGGGATTTATTTGTTGTGAAGAACTTGTGTCTTTACTGGATATTGAATGCCTTCATCTCTGAAGAGACATTTCTGTTTGGAGTTCCATCCATGCCTGCCTTCCCTTTCATAGCCACGAGCCTAAATAGGGGAAGATGTTTATCATTTTCCATTTAGAAATTAGTATTCCAGTCCCTCTGCAGTGCATATAAAATGCTCGTTATGCTGGAGTTTCACTGGAGTAGAAATGATTGTACCAAGGGAAAAATTTCTCTCAATCAGGTTTGAAGTGCATGCCTCAGGGATGGGGGCATCATCTTCCTTTCTTGCACACAGTCACTCTTCTTATATCAACACCAATTACAAGGTAAGGTTCAAAGCTTGCCTGTGAGTTTGTTCATATTCAAGCCTGCTGAGAACAACCTGTCCGTTCCTCTCAGCAGACTCTTTTTCTTACACTGGAACTCCCTTTCCTTTTCATATGTATATAAAATATACAGAAAATATCTCCTTCAGTCAAGGACTTTGAAAAGTCTTGAGTTCTGGTTAGTTCTTACCATCCTTCTGAGGTGTTCCTCTGAAAATAATCTGCTGTGTCTCTTCAATTAGACTGTAAACTCTTTGGAGCTGGTGCACTGCTTTGCAAAATTTTGAATGGGGAACATTGGCTTTTACTTAATGTACATAAAAATTGGGGGGAAAGTTCTTACATGCAACAACCTATTTCTCTATAGGAAAAGTGGGAGTGGATTAAAAATTTGTTCTGAGTGTCTGAGGGAAAACTAACATTGTTGGAATTATCTCAACCTCTAATCTCCTGTCCTTTCTGATAATTGTATTTAGGAGGATGTCTGCATTTGGGACCTCTTTGGTTCAGGTCAAAAATGATAATTTGCAGTAGGTTACAGTAGGAAAAAAAAGTCCAGTCTTGTGTTTTCTGAATGAAAAATGATAATCTTATGTTTCTGCAGTAAACAAAGTAAGTTTGTCTCTGTTGCAGCACAAGAGTCTCAATCAGCAGATTTGTTTCTCGATATCCTCAGTTAATCTCAGTTGCTTTTTTGTGCTGCTTTGCCTTGAGTTTATCTTGTTAAGAAACTCCTGATAACCTGGGATAAAGGCAATCCCACATTAATTAACAACTGCACATTTTTATGCAACTGTGCCTGGGAACCTTTCCTAGGAACCTCAGAAGGAGAGAGGTCTGTGAAAGACTAACAGGGTACACTGCTATGTTGTAGTTCAGTGAAAGCATATAAAAAATTCCTGACCTGTGGAAAAATTTTTTGGTTTTGTAAAATTTACCCATATCTTTAGCAATCAGAAAAGGTTCTTAAAATAGCCACTTGCTTCTTTTCTAGTTCAGTGGCTTTAGTATAAAATGACTGTAACGAACCAAACGTAACTGAAAATGTGCTGTCCTCCTCCACTGCTGATTTCTGCAATGGTATTGATCTACATTACTCTACAGCTCTGGTGTCTGGCAGAATCACAAGGCAACACACCTATCTGACAAAATGTGCCCACAACTTTACAGTTTCATTTATTTTAGGAAAAAAGCCCCAACTCTGAATGCTCTGAAATTCCATCAAGCTTAAAAAGAAAACTTGTTAGTTGCTAGAAGGTTAAGAGGGAGAATGAATTGAAAGGAATTCAGCTGTTTTTAAAGGTTGGGTAGATTACTTGAACTTGTAACACCAGAATAAAACTTTCATTGAGCAATGGGAGAGTATTTTCTCTCTTGAAGCTGCATGTAAACTGCATAAGGAGACCCTGCTTTTATTTGACACCATTAATATATTAGATTTCATGTTTGCAAACACCATTACAAAGGAGATGAGGATAGAGGATGTGTTCAAGATCCAGTAGGAGTCTTACTGAAAAAATGAATGCAAAATTAACATTGAAGTTCCTTGATACACCAGTGTCTCTTTGATTTTTGTGTCTATTTTCTTCTTACTCCTACAATGAAAGTCCAAACTCAATAGTTTATTCAGAATCTATCCAGTTCAATAATTTTCTGTCTCCAGAAAGGGAGACTCCAGGACCTCCCTAGGCAGCCTGTTCTAGAGCTCTGCCACTCTCAATGTAAAGAAGTTACAGCAAGGAAGTTCTTTCTCATGTTGAGGTAGAACTTCTTGTGTTTTAGTTTATGGCCATTGCTCCTTGGCCTGTCACTGAGCTCCACTGAAAAGCATCAGGCACTATCCTCTTGGCACCCAACTTTGAGATATTTATATGAATTAACGAGATCCCCTCTCAGTCTTCTCTTCTCTAGACTAAACAGGCCTAGCTCCCTCAGTCTCTCCTCATAATCATCTTTGTAATTTTTGTTAAAGAAACAACGGGTCTCTCCCTCCCACCTAAAGATCATCCTCCAACAGTTGGGAAGCTTAGGGGAGAGGTGGCATGTCTCCAGACAAGGGGAGGGCTTAGTGGAGAGGTGGTGAGGGATGTCTCCAAACAAGGGGAGAGCTGTGCAGCTTTCTCACCTGATGTGTGCTCAGAAAGCTTGTGGTGCTCCTGACCTACCAGGCTCCCGCTGCTGGACCTGGATGATGCCCATGCCATCTTTCTTCGAAATGTTGGGAGTGGTGTTCCAGTGCAAATGCAAGCAAAATAGAAATTAAGGGCAGTGCTTTTCCTCCATATGTCCAGTGGTTGCTCTTTCACTCCTACCTATTCACCTCCACTGAGTTTTGGTTTCAGCCTTACACTTCCCCCTTTAAACTGCTGTGTTTTCCAGGGATCTCTGTATCGGTTTATCATTATTTTGCCTGAACAAATCTAACCTCCAGGACATCTCCAAGGCAGGACTTCTTTCCTTCTTGGGTGGTCAGTAAAGACTCCAGAGATTTTGCTCTCTCTGTATGTCAGGCTCTGTCTTGCATTTCTAGAGATCCAGCCATTGAGAAATGCCAAAACAGGAACTTGCCCTCTTTTGTGGTTTTCCTAGTAGTCTGTGGCATGATATTTGCTGTGCACTGCATCTACCTAATAAGATGTTTCTAGGTTTGTGTTGGGTTTATCATAGTTTGTGTCTTCACAGAGAGATGGCACAACTTAGTGCTTAGAGGTAACTGGACTGGATTGGAGTTGCTAAGCTATTGAAAGCAGTGCAATGATATTAGCGGATTAAACAAAACTGAGAGGGGCCCAGTACTGATGATGCAAGGCCAATTTCAGCTTCCAAGGTCACCTAAATGTAGTTGCATGACACTACAGTGCAGCACATACACTTGGTCACAGATGCTTCCAGCTGGGGAGGCCTTAGAAAGTGGGAAGCCACAGCCTTGCAGTGACAGCCATTTCAATGACAGTGGGTCTTCTGGGGTCTGCTGTATGTGCAGCATCAGATATCTTGACAATGCCTGAGTTTTCCCCGGTTAAGAAAATACTTGTCAGCACCAGTATCGGCAAAAAGTGTATTTTCAACTTTTGTGTTACTACAGTTTATGATCCTCATGATCAGTGAGGTTTGTGATGTGATTTACAACTTCTCAGAGTGTGACCTGAGGTAGCAAAATGGGAAATGCACATTTTCTAGGTGTCAGAGAAGAGGTGTGGACTGAGCTGTATGCTTGGCAAGAGGTAAATCCTGCCTATTTTACATCAGTGGAAGACAGATAAACTTAAAATGTTTTGTCCATGATGTAAAAACCCTGTGAAGGGAATGCTGCAGCCCATCATTTATTTTAGTTGATGATATATTGTGAAAAGGTATGCCAACAACTGGTGACTTAAATAATTCAAGATTCTTGTAAAACTTACAGAAAATGCTTGCTTTGAAACTGTAATTGGTCATTCCCTATTCAGAATAGTTTGTGTGATTAATTTTGACATTTTTTTCTAATACTTTATCCCCAGATTATTGTTTTTTCATGATTCAAGCAGGACCATCTTCATGCCTGATACAGAATTATTTTTATTATTATAAACAATAGCTTTCTAATTTAATGTTGCTCTGGCTTTAAAAGGAACTGGTTGATCAAACATGCATGTAAAAATTCACATTTTCTCTGAAGCATCATTTCAGTAATATGTTTAAGGTCCTTATTTGGGCACTTACATTATTTCCTCAGTTGTGCATGAGAATGTGTGTGTGCACGTGCCTTGAAATCACCTTGAATAATTCAAATTCTGGCAGGGACCAGCCTCTGCATAAATGATAATGCACAGCTTTTCCAAGCTCTTAAGAACCACAGGGCTATAGATAAGAAAATTCAATAAAATGAAACTCTCAGTCTTGCCTCCTTCAAGTAATGGAATCACCACTCAGCTTCCCAAACTTAACACTTACAGATTTTCAAGACTTTGGTGAATTTATTCCCCAATTCTGCAACAAGAATCATGAATTTATTCCCCAATTCTGCAACAAGAATCTCATAGGTGAGAAAGAGATTAAATCTGTGTAGGGAAGAAAGAAAGAAAGGTGTGGTGTCCAGTGGGTAACCTGAAGTGTACATTCTAGGTTTTAGGGTTGGTTTTTTTCAAATTAAAAAAAAAAAAAAAAAGGAAAAAAAAAGTGGAAAAAAAAAGTGGAAAAAAATAGTGTTGTCACTGCTTCATTAACACCTGAGACTTCTTGGTTTTACTTGTGATCACTCTCCTACTGCTCACATAGACAGCCTAAAGGTTTGCTTTTGGTATTTTACCTCATGGTCATGTTGAGAGGCTGCTCCACCAAAAGAAGATTTTATTATTCTCAGAAGTTTATGAAGCAGAGAACTAGAAAAGTTGGAAACATACAAAGTAGTCTAATATCACTCTTTAGTTCAGTTATAAACCTGAAATATGTAAAGTAATAATAGGACATTGGCATTTACCACTCAGAATAATATCTACTATGCAAATCATATTTTCATCAGGAGGGAAAAGTTTGCAACCAAATAAAATTACCTCATGGGACCTGTCCAGGCAAAATTCAAACAGCCTCTGAGAACATCCCTGTAGGTGAAGCCACTGAACAGCAAGCAATAGGTGATAAGCACTGGCAATCTTAAAAATGCATCATTTACAGCAAATGATTGTGGAAATGTCAGCATATAACTTTGTTATTTCTTTCTCATGTGTGTATAACTAAATGCATTGCTACTGTTTATTTGCTATTGCTGTTTGAAAGGATTCCTGCAGTCAAATATGAATTTTTTTTTCTCTGAGTTTAAGAGGATCCCAAATGTGAGCAATTTAATGCCCGTCAAAAGTCAATTTTATATTTTCTCAGTGATATATAGATTGATGAACTAGAAAAGAATTTAAATAATCCTTAATATGCTTATTGATCTGAAGGCACATTTCTTAGAAGCTTCACGTACACAATCATGTAATAAAAATGTTCGTATATAGTATGAACATATACAGTATATAATAATAATAATAATAATAATAATAATAATAATAATAATAATAATAATAATAATAATAATAATAATAATAAT
>JAWWEU010000001.1:105737571-105760306 GCA_035583155.1 Acropternis orthonyx | reverse complement strand
GGTCCATTTGCCACGGCCGAGCGAGCTTGGACAGTGACAGTGAAATCCTCGGGACTGTCTACAGTGCCCGGTACTAAGCGGGGCTGACCCTGCTGAGCATCCGAGATCTGACGGGATCGGATGGCAGGGAGGCATTTAACTGCCCGGGGAGGGTCCCTACGGAGGACTTGAACTCGGGCCCTTGGGATTCAGAGTCCAGAGTGCTAACCATTGCGTAATGGTTAATAGTATATAGTATTTTAAGTATATTGCATTCATACCTGCTTAGTGTTTTGTCCTAGTTTGGTGAGATTTGGTCTTAAATTTGGTTTTGATTCTGGCGTAATATAACTAATAATACATGTCTGGATACAGGAGAATGGGGATATATGCATAGTTTGAGTGCTGATCGCATCAAGTTCACTCGTGGGTGGAGGGATGAGAGTCTTCTTGCTCCTCAAGCCTATTTTAAGGGATGGGAATTGCAGCTCATGATGTGGTGCTGCCTGATTTTCCCAGTTAGCCCCAAGGAGATCACAGTGGAGTTATAGAGCTTCCACGCTGTTCAAAGTGTGCAGCTATTAGAATCTTTGCCTCCCCACAGCCCTTTAGGGTCTAACTACAAGTCCCTTGAACTCCTCCACAAAAGTGTGGATGGTTCGTCACATAGTGTTGATTTTGCTGAGAGCCAAACTGAGACTGGCTTTCAGATTTAACAGTTTCGGATGACTCACTCTTTCAGAGAAGCAGCTGCAGGGTATTCAGGAATAGGCAGAAATGGCAAGCCAATGATAAATGCCATTGTGGTGGTGACAAGAGTTGCTAAATATGGTGCAGCACCTGACAGGTGAATGAGGTGGTGAGCTAATAACATTAAAATGTTTGGGCATCTTCTCACAACTCCGTAAAAAAACCCGTAGGGTAAAAAAACCCTAAAAACATATGACCTTAGAACTTCACAGATAAATAACTAGCATGTTGCATTTAGAACATAAGTTTAAACATTTATGTTGTTGTCATTACCTAAAGTATTTTAATCTTGAATTTTGAGCTTTGGATCTGTTATATCCCTAAGAGTGAAGTATTCTTTCGAGGTGACACTCTGGACTTCACCAGAGATGTGCCAGCCACTGGAGTGGCCTGTCAGTGCATAAATTGCTGAAGGAAAATGCCTTTGCTATTTCTTTAGAATGTGAACTAATGTGACCAACCCACGCACCTGCCACCCTGTTGTTTCTGTCCTCTCTACTGAGCTACTGTTATTCAGAGGAATGGGACTAAAAGACAAGGCACTGAACCTCCCCAGCCAGATTTACAGAAAAAGAACAAAACTCAAAAGCTTTATTTTTCTCATTGTTAAGGTTCTGCAGCCCTAAGAGACCACCTTCTTACAGATTGATAGGAGTATCTGTGGTGTACTGAGATGTCCCTGTTAAGATTTCTGGCTTGGTACATGAGAAGACATTAAATCTGCCCCTCAGCTGGTGACACCAGGTTATGCAGGCTCCACTGAAATAAATCCAGAGACTTGTAGCTTGTGTCTCATGTTTAGTGAGTAGCCCCAAACTCTCAGTGGAGTGTCTTTTCCTGATAATCTCTAGTTTAGTTGTGAATTTTTCTTTTCTTGCCATACCTGTGTTACAGATTTGCAAAGTCATACCTTCCTGAGAGATAAATGTCTTGTTTTAGGGATGATGTATTGCAATAGAGGCTCCAACTGGGAGCCAGGGCAAATAATTTACACAGTCTCATTTTACACAGACTTTAAATAACACAGATGTTGGTATCCAGGTAAGTAAACACAGGCAAAAGTGGACAAGTTTTCCAATATGATCAGAAAGCCTCTGTGATTTGAAGCCCATTGACACAGAGATTTGATCTCCTTAAATCCTGTCCTCCCTCTTCTCCTTTCTCCCTTAAGTGCTTCTCACATGTCTAGAGCTAGGGGATACCCAGTGAAAGCTGTTTAAACCACACCAAGAATTCATCTATAAACTGAGGCCTGAGTTTGTCAGTGCATAAAATAAAACTGGGTTAAAAAGCAGTCCAAGAGATTTATGTGAAGAAGGTGGCTGACAATCTATTAGACATGATGATGTGGAGTAACCTCCTAGTTTGATGGCATCCAAACTCCCAGAAGTGAGGAGGGCAAATGAGAAGGAAGCATGATTGTGTGCCTTTTCTGTCCTTCCACTCCCATGCAGTATCTGATAATGACTGTCCTCAGAAACAAAACATTGGTTTGGAAAATCCTATTGATGTGACCCAATACGTGTAAAATTCTTGGCAGTCCTAAGAAGAGGGCTAGGGATTGCAGGCAGCACTGAAAGTAAATAGTCTTTTCTCCCTCAAAAGCTGTCTCTGTCTTCAAGGTTTGTGGAAAAAATGTTGGCTTACCTTTACTGTATTGTTTCTCTTTCGTAGAGAGTAACCCCTGTCAGGTACCAGCTCAGACTCTTTCCTAGACACAAATGGACATTTTCTTTGAGAGAGTGCCCATTGCATGACATAAAGGGCTGCAGTTAATCTAAAGCAGGTAGCAAGAATATCTGTTCTAGATTCCTGTATTTTAGGACTTGATAGATAAGACAAAATCATATAGGCATAAGGATTAAGACTTACTTGTAAAGAGAATAATTTAATCCAAGGCTGTTTGGAAAAAAATATTTATATTGATATTTTCATCTAATATGAACATAAATCTCATTGATCTACTAAACCTTATAGCTAAATATTTTTGGAGCTTCCTAATACAGAACCTTATACAGACTGTGAAATTCTATTACTACAACTGGGTTGAATCACTTGGGTTTAGACTCTTCTTTCTAGTTGTGTAACATCATCTCTTGAAATGGTGTCTTAAACAAAAGGCAGACTTTAAAGCAGTGAGGGCTTTCCCCCCACACCTACACAAGTATCTAAAAATACTCTTAAAATTATTCAAGAGTGAAGCTTTTTATGTTGAATTTCCTCAGATACATTGTATTTTGCTTTTCAAGTAGTGAGTCAGTTTTTCATTTGCAGCAATACATTTAGTTTGTGAATATTGCTTTAATTTTTGCATTTGTGGAGCATTGCACATAGATGCCTACTTGTGATCAATATAATAGTTTTAATGCTGTACTTTAGGGAGGGAGTATGTTTGATCATAAAATCTGAAAGGCATATGCTATTGAACTCGTGAAAATTCAAAAAATATAATAGGTAAGCTCCTGCTAATTAAGTAAGTCGTGACTGACCAAGAATCAACCATGGTAATCTCTGATGGTACCATGAAAAATGCATTGTAATTAGGTACCACAGCTTGATTACAAATCATCATTATTCAACAGATGTATGCCTCTGTCTTGGTTCCAAGTATCAAACAGTTGCTTGCTGAAATGGAAAATAAAGCAATAACAGCAACAACAACAAAAAAGGGAAAAAATATACAGTTCTGCAATATTTCATTATTTAATAAATTTTTATTTATTAATCATTATTACAACCTTCTTTTAAGGAAGACTAAAATGCTGGTCCAAAGAAGATACTTAATTTTAGGAAAGAAGGTTTAACACTAAAAGGTTTTTCCTTCAAAGCTGCCTGTCTTTTTGTCTCTCCTATATCACAGAAAATGAAAATATGAAAATATCTGAATGCATGTGAAACCAATTCCCCTTCAATCCACATCCGTCCTAAAGCTGTAACCTCTGCTCTGATTCTACAAAAAACAGAACAAGAATTACATACCTGGTATGCAGGGACTAGTGCTTATAGTAACGATGACGAGTATTTATAGGTACAATATGGTTGCATAGTCTGTCTACATGTCCCATAATTACTTTTATATTCCATGTCCCTGTTACATAGCTATGAAGTTGTACAGAGGGGTAATATTGGAAATTTTGCAAATATGCATTTGTTTAAATGTTCACTTCAGTTAGAAAAATTCCTACCTCAAAATTTTGTTTTCCTAACTTACTGGTTGGGGTGTACGTGTTGGCAGCAGTAGTGTATATACAGTGCACACTGTTGTATGCCTGTATTAACAGGTGGGGATGATCCTGCAGAGGTGAACAGAGAATGTGGGATACCCAACATCCACACTAACACCTTCTTAAAGACACACATCCTGCTGAATAAATACCTGTGAGCAGATGGAGCACATTCAGTGCACCCCAGTTTAGTTTCGTCCCAAATAAACACAGTCTGTGTACTGAGATTGCCCTACTGTGAAAAGCACAATGAAGTAAAGGGGATGTTCAGGAGAGTGTCTTCAAAAACACTCTCCTGACCCCAGCTAAAATACCAGTGAGGCTGGGATTTTCAAATTGAGGTAGAGGATTAGTTGCCCCAAGGGTTTTATTCAGACACACGGAAAACTATTTCTCAACAGGATAGACTGCTGCATCATTCATTTGCTGAGCTGGAACAGAAGTTCTGTATTGTGAATTCTACGTCAGAGTCCAAGGTTTTAGTTAAAATGCTTTTAGGTCTTAGTACACTGCTGAAGTGCAAGACCCAGTGAAGTTTCCTTACACACGATCTCTTCCAGCTCTATCCTGCCATTTTTAATAGGAAAGCTAACTATCCTACCCTGCAGCAGAAGCTTGAAGCCCTGGAAATAATGCTATGCAAATCTTCAGTAAATATGTTTTCTGCACACAGTTCCAGTCCAGGCATGGTACTGGGAGAGGACTTGCATTTTTCTTACTCTATGACTTTGTATAGGGTCAGGTAGGTTATATGCTCTGCCTGCTGGCTTTCACTGGGAGTTAGAAGTCCGTCTCTCTCATGTTCTTTGAGTTGAAAAGCTCATTTTCATTTCATTACTATAACTCTCTAACCTCCTGCTGACTCAGCCTTTCCTCCTGCAGTAAGAAATGTCATGTGGACTCAGTCATTTTCACATAGCCTTGTTCAGACTTCATTATAATTTATTATTAGCCATATTAAGTGTCTCATACGTAAGTCTTGAACAGCTTACCTATCAGTATGATGACTGAGTGAGCAGCTGGGAATGTATGTCAGTAATTTCTTTATCTCATCTGATTAATATCAAATATTACAATTGCAATTCATTTTTGGCACCCACATTTTTTCATTAGCAACATACCGCTCACATCTCTTTTCTTGCTACCCACTTTAATCAGAGGAGTGAGTAGCTAATCACTTATCTGTGCATTGTGGTAGAAATGAGTAAAATGATCACAGTTTGGGAACTGTTACACACGCATGTGATGCATGACATAATTATACTGGTAGAAATAAGACATTCCCAGACAAAAAAATCACTTGTGGCTACTCTGGATAAACTAAAAGTCGGGTATTATGTCACAACTGCATCAGAAACTTACTTTTTGTTGAATGAGTATTTTATTTTTTAAGCCCTAAATCTGATAAAAGTGGCAAAATTTTAAACACATCCTTGATTTTAAGAAGAATTTTAGATTTGGATTCCTTTTAATATTTTTGGGCATGTATTTTTATTTTAGAACAGATTATTGCTCAAAGGGGATCCCACCTTCACTGCAGCACTGCAGGCTGAAATCTTTTCTACATGGAATACTTAATTGGGTCAGTATAAAACTCTGAGTTCGGCAATCATACAAGTTCACAAAGTTCAAAATTCAATCTGCAAAACAGTACAGCTTTAACTTCCGTAGAATTTAGGTTTGTGTCTATTATTTTGAGCATTATTTTGAGGTTGGTAGGTTTTCAGGCTGGGTTCTTCCTTTTGGCTGTACAGAATACCTACACATTCAATATGAATGGCATTCTGCAGGGCCTTCCCGTTTCTCAGCAAGGTTATGTCTCAGCAAGATGTGAGCAAAAAGCTTCAGAGTCTTCCAGGTGCCCTACCTCTTAGGTGATGTATTTAATTTCTTTCACCTCTGCAGTGCACCCCAGGGGCAGAGCCTCTCCTGCACTGGTTCTGTGTGTTGCAACCTTAAGGTTTAGGCACATCTGCTCCTCTGTTGGGAAACAGGTCCTGGAAGAAACGTCTTCCCTCCTGGCAGTGCTCATTACACGCTTCAAGATAGCCCTTTTCTCAGGATCTGGTGTATTCTGAATCTCTCCATAAATAGTGAAAAGGTAAAACATCTGTACCAGTAAAGCCTATCCATGCACGTCTTAATTCATATTTTACGCTTTCCTTGCAAATTCTGACTAGTTCCAAAATTGCCTCTGGTTGGTGGGTAAGAGCTAGCTGTAAATTTCTTTTCCCTGAGTTATGTAACATTTCCCTGCTTCTTCTCTGATTTAATTATCACTTACATCTGAATACAACAGCTCTAAATGGTGGCTTAAAGGCAAACCCCATAGATCTGCAAAAAATAAGCCAATAATATGCCTGAAACCAGAGAGACAGTTATTTTCCAGGTGATTAAACAGAGATTCTTCACATCAAGGTCCTTTCCTGGTTAATTCCTTAATTTCCTGTTTGGTGTTCAGCAGATCTGAATTAAAATGAGGTGACTCTACCTACATCTTCAATCATGGCTCTCTGTCAACTGTCTTGAAAGGTAGGCTGTATGTTAATTGTTGTATTATTGGTACATCCCAAATAATCTGTTTGGTAGAATTACTGAATATGCTACAGAGGTTCATCTAAAGAAATTGAAATACACTTAGAGGCTGTCCTCAACAAGGGTGAAGATTTCAAGTAAAGTATAGTAACTTATCCACTTGTATCACTTGTAATTAACTTTTCTGTACTGTTTTATGTGTGGGTGTGAGTACTATGACTGCAGATATTTGCATTTGTTTTATTCTACATGATTTTTGGAAAGTAACCTGAAAAGCACACATACAGCTTTGTTTCAGGTAGTTTTGCAGAGGAACCTTCTCTGGATTCTGGATAAAAGTATCTCTATGGAAAGTGAGGAGGGAGCAGTCAGGTGGGTCTTGGGGACATGAACACCCAGCTCATGGTCTGGGTGTCTCAGTAACATCCCTTTGAAAAACTGAACTGTGGAATTAGATCAGAAAAAGCTTTACTTGATGCTGTAATTCACTTCCCTGCCATGCAGGAGGGAAGACCCAATGGTATATCTTAATCAGCATTAGCTGTGTGGCAGCAGGATCAGAGTCCCAGTCACAAGCCAGGCAGTAGCATCCCATTGTGCTAGGTCTTGGACAGGCATAGACGAAGAAGATGATGGCTTTTCCACAGTTCATGACTTACTTGGCAATAGATCTATTTCCTGCTTTGCTTTTCTTTTCTCAGGAAAACACCACATCATGTACTATGGAAATACCAAGCATACTGTCTTGCCTGTGCTGTTTAGTAAATGACATAGTGTTTCTTGGTGGAATATAGATGTCAACATGAATATTGAATAAGTCCAAGGGTGTTACGAATCGTTGCATGTAGGGGAGAGATGGCACGCTATTAATGATCCTTTCTTCCGAAAGCAAATTCCAGTCATGTTATATAAAGCTGAGACAGTAAAAATAGCCTTTCATTAAAAGCAGCCTTGTCTGCTGTACCTATGGCATACTAGACTTATTTAAATAACATTGTGAATTCTTGGGGAAAAAGGAACCCAGCGATGCAGCTATTATTTCTGCTGTAGTGTGGCAAGGGCTTTGCTGCTGTGAATAATAACACCCATGTTGATGGGTAGATCTAAATTAAAAGTGAAAGAAGTTACTCATTCATTGCAAAAATCCATCTTAATTTGAAGATGAGGGAGTTTGGGGAGTCTTTTTATTTTATTTTTGCTTTTAGGTCTAGTATGTACTATTCAGGGCCTTTTTAAAGTCAGAAAACTGTTAATAATATGACAGATCAACAAAGTTTTAAATGATTTGATGTCCTTTTTGAATTCTCCTCTGCTAGGCAATTACAAACTCAATGGGGGATTTTCCTTGGTGCAAAGTGCCATGTCTGATGTCTAAAACAAAGTGGTGACATTTTTCTTTATGTATTTTTTCATATATATATATTTTTGCATATATTGGTCAACATTCATCAAAGCGCTCCTTGCAGTAACTTTTGAGGTCCTTGTATATTTGGAATTAGGAAATATCCTTGATATCTGAGATACTAGAACGCTAACCAGTGGCAAGTATCAACTGATACAGGGACTTAGGGGAGTATAAGCAGCATATCTGAAAGGGCAGGGCTGGCTGGTGAATGTGGGTCAGTGGAACAAAGTGCCCGAGTTGTTCTGTGTGCTTTGAATGGTTTCATGGCTTCAGAGACTACTCTGGTACCGTTGCTCAGTGCACTTCTTGCGGCCCAGGTATGGTGCACTGAGTACTACTTCTTTGGAATTCCCCCCTGCCCACAGCCACAGGAATGGCCATGCTTAAATGTTCCCCACTTTGCTACTGACAGGAGGTTTAAAAGCTGCCATGTAGCCCCTACTTGCAAAGATGAACCTGTGTACTGAGCAACTTTGGCAGCTGTTCAATGAGGAACACAGCTGAAATGAAGATGTATTTATTTAACCGAGATTTTGCCTTCCTGCCTTTTGAGTGAAGGTGGCATACCCATGACAGATCAAGAATAAGATGTCTGAGGAACTAGCTTATGATTTGGGTTTCTGTCCTTATGTAGGGGGCTTTCTAGGTGGCAAAGTACTCAAGGCATGGGTATATGAACAACCTCTGAAGGCCCATAGCCACAGAAACATGTGCTGTGCCTGAGGTAGCTTGTCTGCCTAAATAACTTGATTATTTAAATCAAACAGCCTGGTACAGGAGCAAGTGTAGAAAAAGTTTTCCACTCTACCTATCAAAATGTAATAGTATGACTGACTGCAGGTATAAAGAGGGAGGGAGTGATTTAGCTCTGCTATAAGGTGTAAGTACGGAGAGAAGAATTTTCTTCTGTCTTGAATTATGTAGAGAGTAATTAAATGAAGCCAAGTTGCAGAATTGGCTGATTTGTGTGCCTGAAGATATTATTCCAAACATAAATAATGGAGAATGGATCCTGAAATATCCTTGAAATTAGGCTCTATAAAAAGGCCTTTTTATTTACTTTTTCTTTCTCCCTTTGGAAAAAAGTAATTTTGTTCTCTGCTATATGTAAATGCATATGTGTGTTCATTGGTCCTGATAGATTTACTTTGCTTTCATTGGTGTCATTTCCTGAGGAGGGGAATATGAATTTTGAACCTGTTTTGAACTTTGTGTGTTGGTAATTTGCTCAAGAAGGTGAACTTCTAAAAAGCTTTCATCTTTCATTATTATGAGTCCTTGAAGCCAGAAGTCTTCACAGCAGCATCCTGAGAGTGTCAGAAGGAATCTGTCCTTTAGTCCTTTCCCTGGATAAATAGCTGTGGTGTTCAGGAAAATGCAATCTGAAGTCTGGCTAGTGAAATGAAAAAGCAAACAAGTAGGAGCTTTATTTTTAAGGAGGAAAGGTACTTGGAACTCTTAAGGATCTGCAACAAGAAAGAGAAATAAGGCTAATAAATGGTAAGACTATGCATCAACATTCCATGAAAAAAACTCCTGAAATTCAATAAATGTAATCCTAACATGTCAAGAAGAACAAGTACTCTGGACTTAGTTGTAGCTGGGTTCAGGAATAGCACCTAAACTTTGAACCAGAAGGTCAATTAGCAATACCAAATACATGTAAATAAAATCACATTTTTCTCTTAATAAAAAATACCCAGTGCCTTATTGCTGAGGTGTTTTATTTAGTCTTCCCACATGATTATTTTAGATAGAACCAGGCCAGTATTTCTAATGGGCAGAAGCATTTCTTGGCACTCCTGGAGTTTTATCTTTACATTTTTTATTCCTTACAGAAGAAAGTATGTGTAACATAATTTCCCCATACTAGGCAGCAATTTTGAAGCAGAGAAGTGAGGAAACATTTCAGGAAGCTTCAAGTGACTGCATGACAGGCAAAGCATTTAGCATTTTCTGTAAATTCATGTTAAGAGATTGGTGCATAGTGGACAAGTCGGGACAGAATAGCGTGCCTGCTGGGTTGAAAGTCAAAGATGCAGTGAGAGCACTGCAATTTATGTTAATCAGGTATAACATATATTGTTGGTTGTCTTTTACCCTACTTTTTTTCATCCCAACCCAATGTTTGTTAGAGTCATTGGATGCCTAAAAGTTGGTCTATGTGCAAAACCAGAGAGAGAAGCAGTAGATTTAAAAGCTCTCTAGTAGCAAAAGGTTTCTGGACCATGATGAGAAATTCAGGGTGCTGTAATACTTTGGTGAGTTCAGACCTAGTGCAACACCTTCTGGCTGGGGTCTTGTGAAACACAAAGACAGTTTTTTGTGCCCTGAGTGTGTCAGAGCAAATCTGTAAGCAAGACAGGAGCAGTGGGTATGTGCTACAGAATGCAACTGAAAGTGAAAAGAATATATCCTTGTAATTCTGCCATTTGTTGTAATCTTGCACATGTTATGAATGGCTCTCACTCTCCTGCATATTTTTCTTCTCTGTACACCAGCACACAAGTCCAGGATAAGCCAACTGCCCAGATTGACAGGGTATTTCTTTTATTGAGTCACAGCCCCACTAGCAGCAGATCTGAGACCCGAAGACAAAACTTTGAGGCTGCTTGAGAATACCAACAGAAGAAAAATTTTGATTTTTTTCTGGGCTAAAATATTTTCCTTCAAGTTGATATGAATCCATTTCCATCTGCCTTATAGATATGTATTTCACCATTTGTATTTTTGAAATACTGAGAGTGAATTTTTGCCAGTGAATGATCTGTGAATGTTCTTTGACATTCCATGAAAGTGTCATAACTATTATTCAGTAAGAGGCTTGGTAATTGCTTAAGCACTAAAGGCCACTATAGATCAAATGCTAAATTTCTTCTGTAATTCTGGACTGATTGACTAGATAAATTGTGTGGTACTGTTTCTACTTCAGGATTAGATGTCTTCCAGACCCACAGTCAGTTTTATCAAAAATTGTATCAAAATTTCTGCCCTAAACAGTCATAAAAAAAGTGATGGCAGGGATATGCAAAATAATTTTTCTTCTCATAGCCGTTCCTTGAATAAAATATGGTTTGCAAATTAAACTGTAGAATTGTTTGGGAGTTTTAATTTAAAGGCAAGCAGTTCCAGTAACTTTAAAAAGGCAGGAAGGGATCAAAAAGTGAGTTATTGCTTTTACCTTTAAGAGATTACATAGAAACCTGTGTTTCCGTAGTTAAAGGTGTTTATTTCTGTGGTGTGTGCGCTTTAGCTGACAAATGGGGGACATGCATGTGAATGTCTACACAGCCATTGATTGTGACACCATTGCAGAGACAAAATAATCCAGTGACAGGTAGGTATCTGGAAACAAGAGTCTCAAAGATGAGGCTTTGATACCGGTGACAGAAGGATGTCAATGGATTCTAAGTATTCCCACAAGACTTGTCAGATGTGCCACATTAAAATTAAAATTTAGTGAATGAAGATAAAACTTTAATGTAGCTTCAATGCCCTGACCTAGATAAAGTTGTTAATTTTTGATTTATAACTGGGTAGAGAATTTTAATCTGCATTAAAAAGAGAGTTTTTTTCAATTTCTGTGAAAATAAGCATCATCTTTAAATACTGAGAGTCTTAGACCAAGCTCTTGTAACGTGACACGGTGGCACCAAACCTATTCTGCCTCAGCACCGAGTTCAAGATGTGACATATCTTTGGACTCTGCCCATGCGAAACTTGGTTGTTTGCTCTGTCTCTCTCTCTGGACAAAACTGATTTTTAATATATGCAGTTTCAAATGCCTAAAAATGGCTATGATTTTTGGTCTTAAATGGAATTCTTGCTTTCTTATATGAAGACTCGGTTTTTCCTCAAGCTCTTGTCTTTCTTCTGTCATTGCCTGTTGTCTCCTACAGTGTGATCTTGCCAGGAGGCTCAGTTGCACACAGGTGTCCCTCGATCTATTTCACTGTCTCCCAGTTACACACCGAGCATCACATCCCTCAGTTTAATTAGGTTATATTTAAGCAGAGTCTTACTCCAGACTGAGAGTGAGCTTGTTCTCATTTACACCGGTAAGCAGACGATGTGCAAAGCCACGGGCACCATGTCCAGCGGTCAGGGCTGCCGGTCCCTGTCCCAGGCTGCTGCCGGGGGTGAGGTGCTGCCCCCAGGGGCCCTGGAGCTCATGGGGAACACGGGATAGACAGGCTGCAGGGGGACGGGGGTGACAGGAATGGGACAGCTACAGTGTTGCATTGCCCTCTAGTGACAGGCTGCCTAATTAGCTCCACCTCACCTTTCCAAGTGGTCCTAGGTGTTACCTCCACTGGATTTGTAGACATCCACAGCAGTGCAGAGTGATGATGTGGCTCTGAAAATGGACTCCCAGAGTCCCTAAGCCGAGGTTTGGTTGTGTAGAGCCACCAAGAAAAACTCAGGCCCATCATAACTTTCATGCTATTGGTTTTCAGACCAAAGAAACATTGATTTCCTACATGCCAACATCACACATTCAGTCTGGCAGGAAGAAGGGGATTTGCCTCCTTTGTGCCATCCTGTGATTAATAAATATCTTTGAAAGCAAAAATGAGCTTCCAGTTAAACCCAATCCAGCCGCAGTCACAACTCTCTTTTCACCTGCAGAACAGTAGACAAGAAAATATTCTCACGTTCTGGTGGTATGGTCAATAACAAGCCTTTTTTTGCTTTTTGCTAATTTAAAGTAAGGAAGTTGAATCTGACATCTGTAGTGATTCACAAACATCTAGTAGCAATAAGGAGTTTATAACTTCATATATGGAGGAAACACTGGAAATCAAGGCAAGGCTTTTACAAAATCAGTAGGTTACGTTTAAAAAAATTACTTTATTTTTTGCTTGCTTTCATAATGTCTTTGAATTGTGGACATTTCTTGGCAGCTTCTTAAGCTATATGATATAATTCCAGACAATTAGAGAGCGGGTCAAAGGAAAGAGATTGATTTTTTGAAGGTTATATATTTTTGTTCCATACTGGCACAAAGTCACAGCCTTATAATTCTGTTATGTGAAAATGTTTGACTCAAAATGTCAGTTTTCAAATTGAGAAAGGAAGTGTTTTGATTCCTTTTTCTCTTCCTTGTTTTCCTTTTGAAATTGGCATGGACCCCCTTTAAAATGTCACTGAAATGAATGCTTCTCTCCATAACATTTTAGACTTACCAAAAAATAGTCTGATAGACTTTAATCTACATGGCTATTTCTCTGTTCAAAAATCCTGTTAAAGAAAATGTTCATTTTGTAACTACTGTTTACATTTTCTGATTTATTACTAGTTTCTTTCTCTCACTCATTCCAGATTTGTATCTGAAGTTTCAAAAATTGAGTCCTCCACACTTTAGGAGAACACAAAACCAATAAAATCATAGTCCCATTGCAGTCAGTGGCAAATTAATGCTTCATTGGTTCACAAATTTCAGCCGTAATGGTATCCCAAAGGGCATTAAATCCTCTGTCCATTATTTGTGTTTGAGTGACGTTGTCCTGAACTCGTCCTGCAGAATATTTTACTTTACCTTCTCTTATAGCATAGGAGCTCAATAAGACCTTGTTTCTTTCTTAGTAATGAACTACTTCCCAGTGTGCCAGGATGAAACTTCTTTCAGACAAACCACCTGGGGAGGAGCCTCTATGTAAGAGTTAAGATTTTGATTTCTCCATCCTTGTAGTATTATTACTGGAAGAGGAACTTTTTGAGGTACTCTGCTTGTGACTGAGATGGAAGGGAGTGTGACAAAATCAAAATAAGGAGGAATTCAGCTGCACAAAAAAGAGCATAATACCCGTGTGCCAGCTCTGCCTTTCACCTCCGGCTTTGTCTGTCCTTTCTAATTCCACTGATTGCAGAAAGGACTCCTCTGAGCATGGGGAGGTGATACTGAATTGTTTCCAGCTGAAGTTATGGGAAATCATGTGGTTTTATGTTTTAATTATGAAGACATAGAATTTTAAAGGTGTTGCTATTGCGTATGTATTTCTGCTTGGCTGTTATTTCCCTAACTTTAAAATAATACATTTAACTGGATGAAATCATTGCTCTGTGCAAATGTGCACATGACATATTTTTATGTGTCTGTGATACTCTAAAGATAAATATAAAAGTTCCCATGGTTGGGAAAATTCTGCTAGCAAAAGACTGTTTTCAGTAGACTTCAGTTTTTTCACAGAAGACTGTTGAGACACTGAGACCATTTAGCCTGTGTTCACATTTAGCTCCATCTGAAGTACTGTGTTACAGGATTGGCATTATCTTTCCAATAATTTCTTGACTCTTGCCCTTTACCTGCATGCCATGGTTCTCCATTGGCAGCAGTGAAAAATAGTCAACATCTTTTCCTAGTATCTAGCTCAACACTACTGCTCAGATTTTTTTGTGTGGTTAAATTCTTCTTTTAATGTGTAAGGCTTAAGCTTTGTAAACTCAATATCAGAAAGAGGAACAGTTTGGCTTCCACATATGGTGACTGTGGATGTTGTCATGTCACTGATGGGCATTTGTATCAGACCATCCCCTTTGCAACACTCAGAGGAAGGAGGCCAGTGTCTAAAAACCAGGGATGCCCATCCAGCAGCACTGCTGTTCATAAAGGCTGAGAGTTGGGGTTTGTTCAGTCTGGAGAAGAGAAGGCTCTGGGGACAAGGAGTAATGGTTTTAAATTGAAAGAGGGTAGATTTAAATTAGATATTAGGAGCAAATTCTTTACTGTGAGGGTGGTGAGGCATGGGAATAGGTTGCCCAGAGAAGTGGTGGATGCCCCATCCACCACTGTGGTCAAGGCCAGGTTGAATGGGGTTCTGAAGCAGGCTGGTCTAGTGAAAGCTGTCCCTGCCAGACTGGAATTAGGTGATCTTTAAGGTGCCTTTCAACCCAAACCATTTAATGATTCTATGGTAAAGCATGCTCATCTCGTTCTGGTGAGTAGTGAACATATGCTGAGGCTGAGTGACTCACTCTTCATTATAAGCAGCAGCAGGTAGTTTAAAGCTAACTCAGATTTGCTCACAATGCAGTCAAAAACCTAGTGACTGCAAAGGACCCATACCCCTAGTGAGATTCTGGTCCTAAATGTGGAAAAAAATCTATGAGGAACTGCAATCCTAATGCTTATTCAATATAGGTTGATAAACTACAGGTTAACACTTACCCTGCACGTTGTTCATGCTATTTCCTTACTAACGCTTCTGTGTGCAGTAAAGTCCTTATTCTGATTTCCTTTGGTCCTTATTGAGGTTTTAAAGCTTTGTTTGACTCTAAGGGTTGGGTAAGCTGAGTCTCATTTCTTTCTGTTTCCAACCAAGCACTTCTTTTCTTCTCCATCAGCGCAAAACCTCAGCTTATTAGGAAGGTCTCTCTTGCAGCAGTGTCTGAATGTACAAATTTTCTCACAATCACAGCTGGAGTGCCTTAGAGTGAAGACAGGTCATGCTGAGATCTTTCACTTTGGCACCAATTAAATTCTTCTATGAAAGCAGAGGAGGAAGTATGAGTTTGCGTTTTAAAGTCAATAGAAGCTTCAGAGCACAGAGCAACTTGTCTTTTCGTATGCTGTTCTTTGTAGATACAATACTGTTAAGAAGTGAAACTCATGCCTAGCCCTAGGGCTTAGTTGCCTATCTATACTGTCAAATCTGTCCAACTAGGAGAAAAGCATCTGAAAATAAGGCCCAAGAATGTTTTGAAGAATGTGCTATTAGGGGAAGCCGTGACAAGTCTTTGTAATGATCAAACTGGAACATCTTAATATGCGATATTTTAAAACAGCAAATTGAGCGTCATGGACTTCTTAAGCCTTGCTGCTTAAAGTAATTCAGAGACCATACTGACCTCAGTGAGCCTTGGCATAATGACCCTTGAGACTTCCCCAAAAAGTGGTAGAAATGCAATGATACAGAAATACTATGTGAGTTGGTGGTGAACTTGCTCAAGAATTTAGCGATTGAAGACATATGCTTTCTTAGGGCTTTTGTAGCATGTCCCAAAACTTTAATGATAGAATAGCTAATATGTTAAATTTTTTACTCAGCATTAATAGATGCTGGAGCCTGGTTTATCATTTCCTTTCTTTTTGCCCACAAACACAGACAAGATTTGCTTGCTTTGGCTGTGGTTATGCTTTGAATTCTTAGGTTCATTCCAAACCTGAGGGAAAGCTGATAATTTAATTGAAGTCCAAAGCAAGAACCCCATCAAGTCAGATCTGAAATAAAAGCTTAAGGATTTTTTGCATGATTGACTGACCATTTGCAACACTGTACTAGGTCACGATAGTTACCACTTAATTTTCTGCAGTGACATGGAAAATTGTGATATTTTAAACAGTTTTGCTACCAAGTTAGCGACTAGTTTCAGATCAAGCTAAGGAATCTGACATTTTATCTGAATGTTTCACAGAAATTGGCCTAGTTTGCTCTTTACAGGTAGAAAATGTTGCTTCAAGAGCAAGTACAAGCAAGTGCAATACATAGTCAAGTGACATTTTCACTGGATTAGATTTTGGTTAATTCAGACTTTTTCTACCACAGAGTTTGAATATAAAGTGTGAGCTCACATGTGTGATATTTGCACCTCCTGAAGCTAGAATTAGTGGATATTTGCTCTAGAAACATTTGCTCCCAATGGAGCATTGACAGAACAATGTATGACTCATTTGATCAATCATAGCCAATACAGCTAAAACATAGATATTGAGCACTTTATAGAATAGCCTGTGATGCATCTGGAGATAATATCCTTCCTAAGTAATTGTTTGGATAATTGTGGTGTATAATTGTTTTGGATAATTGTCTGAGTAATGAACATATTTAGAGAAACTGTGGTTTTCTCATACTGTATAATGAACATAAAAGTTACCAATTAATATGATAATCTATTGATTTTGGTCAGTGAGTAATTTATTTTAAATTGCAGTGGAGGAAAAGAGTGCTAATTCTCTTTTTGAATTAAACTGCTGTAGCAAATTTTGTGCACAAGCACTCACATTTGAACCATGCTGCCCCGTTTTCTGTTTTCTTTAGCTTTAGTTTTTCATGGAGGAGTTTAAAGCAAATGGACAGTTGTGCTTTATGGTTAACTGGCAGCATGATCTCTGCAGTTGTGTCAGCTTTATAGAGGTATGTGCTCAGCAGAGCTCCAGACTTTGTGCTTTATCTCTCCTTTGTGTGAGGATTTTGATTTTGCTGTAATTGTTTTGGAATTAGATTGTGCTGTGGAATGAGTCATCTCCACAGACCATAGACCATGGGTGTCTTTGCAGTTTCTTTCTCAAATAATAGCTGCACTGTTTGCCTTTTTTAGTTTGTATTGATTATTGCTGTGGGGTGACAAGAGGTAAAGTAGCAGTGTGGTGGTGCTGCCACTTATCCTGGAGGAGCAGAGGAGGAGGGAAAGTTAGAAGCCCCTGTTCTCAGACATAAACCAAGATCCCCCAAAAGATCTTCTAAATCAAGTTTACTGGGTTAAAATCAAAGTCAGTGAAAGCTTAGCTGGGTAAAAATAAACACAGGAAAAAAGTCATAGGGCTCACTTTGAAAAAGCCTTCAAAGTTTAGTCTAAAACCTCATGCTGCAAGGTATAAAAATGAATGTAAAAGAAGTATGAAGGAAAGTAGCTGGGAAACTGTCCTAGGTTTGCACAGCTTTAAAAACATGGTGTCTGTCTAAATCTCCAATTTACTGGCATTGGGGAGACTCCTCTGCAGTGGTTCAGCTGCAGTGGATTATTTTTCCAGCATTACAAAGCCTGCTGATGTGTGGTCCACACTATCAACACCACTTGGTTCATTTGCAATAAAAAATTACAGTCTGAATCACTTGTTCACAGGAATCCTTTCTGAGGCTCTCCAAGGTATGTGCTTGTAGAGAAGGCAGGTGGACAGCAAGGACATGAGTGCAAGAAGGGGAGATGAGATGCTCTCCTCTCAGAGCAAGGCCTGTTGGGCTGGAGGCGTGTTTGCTCCCTCCCGCCTCTGGGCAACACTGAGTGGAAAACCCTACTCTCACAAGCTACCTCGGCCTAGCATCCCTCTGTTGTGTGTTGCCCTCCATCAGCAGAAGCTCCTGGTGCTGTGACAGCTGGTGGCTCATGGAAATATCTGTCTTGGAGTGAAATGAGCAGGATATGTCCTGCCTTGGCTCTAGAGGATGGGAGGTGGGAGCACATCTGCTGCCTTCCCCCCGGGGATGGTACCTGTCTGCCTCAAAAGTGACTGATGCTGGAAGAAGGTAGCACCTTATGGATGCTACCTCCTGCATGGAACATGCTGTTTGATGAGCACAGTGCTGTGTTTTGTCACCTTACAGTGTCACTGAGGTCCCTTATTGCTCTGTGGCACAGGGGTATACCAGTCTGCAGTCTCAACTTGAGTTAGCTGGGTGTACACTAGATTTGGCATGTTTGGATGGTAACTCTTCCCTGGATTAGTTCAATAAATAAGAAAAGGCAATTTAATGGCACTGTGTATGCTGAAGCATTAAGTACAACCATTTTTCCAGTAATATGAGTAACTAAATTACTCTTGCCACATATTTATTTACTGTTCTTTATGCTCTCTGAGCAGCTAAGGTTTTCCAGAAGAAAAGGTTTTAACAGAGAAGGTAATCTAAGCACTGAGCGAAATAATTATATTCTTTTGCATTACTGCTAAGCTAAGCAGGTTTTAATTGTATTTGATTCTTTTAAATTTGCAATGTATTGAGAGTATTGATCCCTTCTTTTTGTAGGTATATATTTCTATGTAGGTATTTTTATATCCACTGAGTAGAAGTTTAGTTGCTAACCAAGCTAAAATCAACCTGTGAATTCATGGAAGTTTAATACAGTTACAATTT
Source organism: Acropternis orthonyx (assembly GCA_035583155.1). NCBI lineage: Eukaryota > Metazoa > Chordata > Aves > Passeriformes > Rhinocryptidae > Acropternis > Acropternis orthonyx. The sequence goes on along the minus strand of JAWWEU010000001.1, from coordinate 105,741,563 downwards.
AATTCAGTTAATATGCACTCAGAGTCCCTTGTGCTTTGATCCCTGCTGGCATCATCTATTTCTAATAGTATGGCAGTTGACTGAGTTATTGATGAATGATGGGCACAGTGGGACATCTGAGGATTTATATATAAAATCCCTGCTCTAGTTTCTGTCTCAGTTCTTAACAGGGTTGTTACACATCTCAGAAACGGAACACAATTTTGAACTGATGGCGGCCTGTTAATGCTTGATACTCAGAAAAGAGTTGTGGAAACACAACTACCAGAATGGAAATCAAGGGAGTAAAGTACCAAAAAGCTTTCTAGGGCATATTTTAAAGGTAAATGTGAGTATCCGGGGATGTGAAGGAGGAAAGCTGAGGGAAAGGCAATCTGTGCATGTAATGCCTATTTACAAATATCTAGCATTCACATAATGTTACTATGGAACTATAACTGAAGTCCAGTATCCTCTGTAATATTGCTTTGGACAATGCTAAAAGGTACTGGGGAAAACATAAAACCATTGGATGAAAGGACTGAGGGTCAGTGTTCTGGCCTTTCTTCTGAAATAAGAGATATCCTTATGAACAACCACACCTCCACACCCAGGTATCTCAGAATCATGCAGACATAATCATTGGGCTTCTGAGGGAACGCTACTGGAGAAAGCCAGGTGGGCTTTTCCAGAGTTTCTTTCACCTCAGAAGATCTGCAGTTATGCGAGGCAGAGGCTAAACTAACTTGTTTGAATTCCAGCTCAGTGTTGTGGACAATGAGGAGTAGCTTGTCCACTGGATAGCTGTTTCAGAGGGAGCCAGTGTCTCTGGAAATGCTGCAGTGACTGCTAAAAGCTGGTGGTTACCAAGAACGCTGAGAGGCTTTGAAAAAAGTGGCTTTCTTCAAGTTCCAAGGAACTGAATTCCCAAAGATATCAGCTCCCTTCTTCTTTTTCCCCTGAGAAAAACAAATCATATGCTTGACCCTTCCCCTCCTTGCAAAATGTACATGAAAAATTAATTGGATTGACAGTGTGGTATTCCTTCCTTCCTGTGCTGATAGGATAATACAAAACCCTCAGAAGCATTCTGATAACATTCAGTAAAGCTAATTTAATAGTAATTGAATTCTTGAAAGTTCTCATTAGGATGCTAAAAGCAAGCCTCTGTGTAATATGAGTATGGTCAGCATCACAGTGGAGCATGGGGAACTGATGTTGAAGCTGCCTGTTCTTCATGCAAACAAGATGACTTATTTTGCTTCTTAGTGACTTCATGCAAATTTATTTGTAAGGGTTGCACTGGGGAAAGAAGAGGGAGAGAGAAAGAATGTTCACATTGTTTTCTTTGCCAAAAACCTATTGGTGTATGTGCAGCTGTATATATTCTCATCATATACTAGGCCTGATCAAAAGGTATTGGACTCCCTCTAGCTTATTTTCAGCCACTTTATGTTGTGCTGCTGGTATTGTTCCAGTTCATCACATGCTTAGATGACTCAGAATGCATGCATTGTGGTATTTAACATAATATGTTTTCCTCTTTTTAAAGTAGTCTGTGGAGTATGATGTGAAATACAATTCACAATTAGCATTTCAGCACTATTAAATCCAGCTTGAAGTGTTCTGATGGAAACAGCAATCTGTTTTATTGTTCCGATTTCCCTAAACAAAGGAAGTGTATCAATAGCTAATAGTGTATATTATACAGAATTAACTTGTGTCTTTCAAATGCAATAATATTTAAGGATTGTTCTTTCATAAGCCACTAGCAGTCAAAGAACCCTGTCTCACCTCTTCAACAGTAATAAATTATAGCTGGTTTGATATGCTTTTGGTTTATCCCCATTGCTTCTGTTGGAGATGATTGCTCGTATCCTACAACAGTCAGATGACAGAAAACTAAGTGGGCTGACTGATGTGGTGCCGGGTTGTTTTTGTAAGTGAGATAGTCAGAGTTGTTGGCATGTCCATGCTGATTGTGAACCCGTTCCATGTTTGGCATTTAAAGTGATGATCTCTGACAAGGCTTCAGGGACAGAAGAAACCCAGCTGCAAGAACTGAAGAGAAGCTAAAAGCACATGTGCACATTTTAGATGAATGCAAACTGTGTTGAAAAAAAGGAGATATGACTCTGAAAAAATGCTACAAATAGAAGAAATGGAGAGGGTGCATGAGATAAAAAAACAAAAGAAAAATGAAGTAGAGCAGGGGTTCAGGTGAAACAGTGAGAATGAGGAAAAGAGCAATGATCTAATTGATCATCCTTCAAAAGCAACATGAAAATCAGATGGTGGTAATACTGCAGGGCCAACAAATAAAGGACAGAGGTTCAGCAGAACATTGCTCTCTCTCATTAGCACCACCATGTGCAGTGATGTTAATGTAGCAATGGGTCTGAGCAGTAGTGCTGCCAGGGCTGTCTGATGGTCACACAGTTCAGTCAAACAGTACTTAAGACTGTGCTGGTGGGGGTTTTGCATCTTTCATAAAAATTTATTCTAGTGGCTTAACCAATATCAGAAACTTCTCAAAGCCTTTTTCTCAATCTAAACTTTTAGTATTTCTTCTGCCTCATAGATAACATCTTTTATTTTGTGCCTTGCAAGCATTCTTCCCAAGATAAAACAATTCCAATAATTTCTTTTTCTTTTTTTTTTTTTTTTCCCCAGAGATCAAATATCTTTCACTTTGTTTAGCATTCCCCTTTGGGTTCTCTTTTGATTGTCTACATCTTTCTTGAAAGGTGATACCCAACACCTGCCACATCAGACCTGCTGAAACTCCAGGGCTGGTGAGGAAAGTAGGAAAGAGGATTATTTTGTACCTCTTAAAGATTATACTCCTGTTTGTATGAGGAATATAAGCACCCAGTAAAGGAGCATTAATTTCCATAGCAGTAGATCAGTGCTGAGTCATTTTCTGTTTGCATCCTTCGGATCCTTTCCAGCATGACTGCTGCCATGGTTAGTTGTTTCCTATGTTGTATTTGTATACACTCTTCTAGAGATACAACTTACACTTAATGAATTGCACTTTTCCAGACCATTTCTCCAGTTTATCAAGAACGTTTTGCATTTAATGTCTCCAAGTATTTGTGGTCCTGCACATCCTCTTGTCATCTAACAAAGCACGACCTCTGCTATTCTTGCATTGTCAAGAAAATGTTAAGTGTACAAGACCCCATTATTATCGACCAGTAACTAACCCTACTAGGAATCTAATTCACTTCCTCAGTCTGAGACCTTTCTGAACCAAAGTGGAGAGACAAGATTCACTTTTGATCCTAATGAAAACAATAATGTAATTGCATGCAAGGAAAGTTGTAATAAAGGGAAGGAGATAAGAAAAAACTGGAAATTACTGTCTAAGTGTTAAGATGCAGTTTTGCTTTCCAGTAGTTTTAGCAGCTAAAGAACTTGTGACTATCCTCTGTCTTTTCTTCATCTGCTTTTAATTCTGTCCTTATAATTCCTTTTGACTATAATGTTGTATGTTTCCTATCAGGCAGTTCAGAAAAAACTGGCAGACTTACAGAATCTAAAACCAGCAAAATCTGTCTCCTAGCTCTAACTTTAAACTAATAATTGACAAGCCCTGAATCAGGTCCTCAAAGCTTCAAATCATAGAATCATAGAATGGTTCCAGTCCCCTGCTGTGGAGCCATGGACACCTTCCACTATGCCAGGTTGTTCAGGGCCTCATCCAACCTGTCGATGAACATTTCCAGGGATGGGGCATCCACAGCTTCTCCGGGCAACCTGTTCCAGTGCCTCACCACCCTCACAGTGAAGAAGTTTTTTTCTAATCTCTAACCCTAACATGCCCTCTTTCAGTTTCAAACCATTCTCCCTTGTCCTATGACTGCATGTCCATGTTAAAAGTCCCTCTCCATCTCTCTTTTAGCCCCTGTCAGTACTGAAGGGCAGCTATAAATTCTCTTCTCTTCTCTTCTCTTCTCTTCTCTTCTCTTCTCTTCTCTTCTCTTCTCTTCTCTTCTCTTCTCTTCTCT
>JAWWEU010000001.1:105717702-105737471 GCA_035583155.1 Acropternis orthonyx | reverse complement strand
TCTTCTCTTCTCTTCTCTTCTCTTCTCTTCTCTTCTCTTCTCTTCTCTTCTCTTCTCTTCTCTTCTCTTCTCTTCCCCCTCTCCCTAGGCCAAAATCCCTCAGCCTGTCTTCTGATCTCCTTTATGGCCCTCGTCTGGACTCACTCCACATCCTTCTTTTGTTGGGGGCCCCAGAACTGGACACAACACTGCAGGTAAGGTCTCACAAGAACAGAGTTGAGGGGGAGAATCCCCGCCCTTAACCTGCTGGCCATGCTGCTTTTGATGCAGCCCAGGACATGGTTGCCTTTCTGAGCTGTGAGAGCACATTGACAGCTCATATCCAGCTTCTCATCCACCAACACCTCCAAGTCCTCCTCTGGGCTGCTCTCAGTCCATTCTCTGCCCAGGTTGTATTTGTGCTTGAGTTTGTCCTGACCCATGTGCAGGACCTTGCACTTGGCCTTACTGAACTTCATGATGTTCATACAAGTCCATCTCTAAAGCCTCTCAGGGTCCCTCTGGATGTTGTCCCTTCCCTACAGCATCTTGACCATACCACACAGCTTGGGACTGTTGGTAGGCTTTCTGAGATCACATTCAGTCCCACTGTCCATGTCACTAACAGGGGTTAAAGAGTGCTGATCCCAACCCTGACCCCTGAAGAACACCATTTGTCACTTGGACATTGCAACTCATTGAGTGTCACCATCCAGCAGATTCTTATTCACCAGATGGTCCATGATCATGAGGGTTTTTGTAGACCGAGAACTTGAGTTTCTGCAAAGTATTTTTTGATGTCCTGCAGCAAGGTAAATGCAACAACAGAGCTAATTATGTGATTGACTCGGATTCTAAGTTCAGTAGAATGACAACACAAGACATGAGTTACCACAATTAGTATGACAATTAAAACCCTATGATAACTCAAACATAAAGTATCAAAAGCAGCTAACACAGCCTTGAAGCACAGAAAAGATCAAATGGCTCAGAAAACTGATAAAAAAAATTAAAATATATGTCATTGAAGAACTGGGTATAGTAAGGAGTATATGAAGAAAGAAGGAATGTTTTTTATCTACGTTGTGTGACACAAACCAAAATGTGCTGGAGTTCAGAGCATCTGTGAGGTATATAGGCTCCATACTCTTCTTCTGCTTAATTTTGTTTTAGATTCAACCACTTTGGAGGATTCTTGGAGTGTGTCTAATGCATTATGGATGTTTTCCTCATAATGGATAAGGCCTGTGTTTAGCACCCTGTGGACTAAGGAACCTCCAAGGATCTGGCCAAGGAGAGAATTTGCCCTTTCTGTTTGATAGTTGTACAGTCTGATACAATGAGAGGCATATCAGACTCTATCATTAAAAAATTGTTGTTAGTAGTAAATAATATCAGTTTAGTAGTATAAATAGGATGAGGCAGTTCTCTAGGTCTCAAAAATAGAAATATATCAATGAATCCAAAGGCAAGCAACCAGCAAACTTGTGTTACTATCCCAGTCACCTTGCTATTTCACCCTTATTATGCTTCTGGTAATGTCCTGTGAAGCTTTTCTTCCTTGTTCCTGCCCTGCAGAGTCAGATAGTCTTTTGCGTAGAATCTCTTTGATGTATTCTGAGCCTTCAAAATATCAGGTGCTTTAGTCCATGCTAATGATTTGGCCTCCATCTATCAGTGTGGAGAGAGAGTGGCACCTCTGCAGAGCAATTTTAGGGCACCTAAAGTGAATGAATTGCTGCCTTGGAGCTGCGTTTGGCTTTGCCATCCTCTACTCCAGGTTAGGAGACACCGAGTGCATGCCTCTGCTCTCCACCTCACCCTGCAAGCTGTTCACCTTTCTCTCTAGTAGCTCTCAGCATTCATGTTAGCTGACTCTGAGATACAAAGCCTTTTTGCTTTTAAAGCCTGTTAAATGGCTGTGATAGCCTCATGCTGAAGAAGGGGGAGGGCGAGGGAAACAAAGCTATTTTACTCCTCATAGTGTAGAAAGTCTTGCACATCTGAAAATACACCTATGTATAGTAACAGAGTAGTAAACAGTGTATATAAAGTAAGAGTAAAAAGACTGAAAAATAAAATATATTTTCTCAGCTCTGAGGCTGCATTTCATTTTGGGCATTAATTTCCCAGAATTACCTGAGCTGATACTTACACTGTCATTTGCAAAACGGCTTTGCTATTACAGTAATGTCAGTGGAGAGAGACATTAGTCTGTCTCATAATCTGCATGCTCTGTGAGCATTACAGAGCATGCTGTTGAATAGGGGAGCTATTACATATTATTTCTGATATAAATCAAGGAAAAATTAAAACTTGAGTTGAGTGTTTCTTTGCCTGAGCACTCCAGGTTTCTGAGGCTGAGTGCCTCCAGTTATATTTTGGGCTGGAGCTTGGCTTAGGAAAACCTTTTCTCCCAGCTTAACATTTTTTGCCTCCTAAAGAAGGCATCTACTGTCAGTAGGCATGAAGCATGTTTTGTACCCATCCTCCAGAGCAGTGAAGTTGTCAGGGGTTGTCCCACAGTGGGTAAAGAAAAACTTGCTTGTAGTACAGCTTGTAGTACAAGGAGCTGAGGAGAACGGACTGGGGGGTTCTGCAAGAGTGGAGTGGGCAAACGATTTCACTCCAAAGACTTGCCTGCAAGATATAAGATACCTTTACTGTTTTTAATTCCTATTTCACCTGGTTTGTAATGACTACACTTAAAGACTTGGTGCATACTCTGACCTTTACCATCCCATAATGTATTGCTGCATTAGCTTCTGACTAAGGGGATCATTTTTGTTCGCCTTATAGTGTATTTGTGTGAATGTTCGCTCAGTGCTTCCACTTCTTGGTGACTTCTTAAGTGCATTCATTGCCTTCCTCTTTCTGTATCTGATGTCCTTGACATTTAATGCTCTTCATTCTGTAATGTTATCTGCTTACTTGGTGTTCAATGTATACGGCGTACAGGACACACAGCTTGCACCTAATTTCTGGCTTGTCTCTAGTATCTACACTTTTAACAGTCTGTCAGCTCCAACAAGTTGTTTTCACTGAAGCTGATTTTGGTTTGATTTGGTTCTGATGAAATTCCCAACCCTCCAAAAGTTGTACTGCAGACTGATAACACAGGTACATTATTTTCTCAGTTGGGCAAGTAAAAACTGGAGAGATTTCTGAAACAGAAGTTTCAAAAAAGCATTTGTATTTATAAATAGTAACATTTTGTGTAAAACATCACTTTCAATAAAATCTAATTAAGGAAAAAATATAATATAATGAATATAATTATAAAAATTGTAATACAATGAATATAATGAAATGCTGTGGTTTCTTATGTAAAAAATACTTCTTATTTTCACAACCCACAGTCTGAACTTAATATTAAATTAAAATCTGAACAAAAATATTCATTTTTTGAAGTGGAACATATTACTTTATCCAATTATTTTTGTTTTATTAAATTCCCTTACAAATAAAATTTAGCTTTTCCTTTTGTCCCTATCATAATGAAAACAAATCTGGTGTTTTCCAGTAGAACAGAAAGTCTGTGCTCAGATCAGAATGCACTGACTTTATTTGCTTAGCATTGTAGGTTAATTTTATGTCATGCTATGTTGAGTAGATTCAACATAAAAAATGGAAACCGCTTCTGGATATGTATGTCAGCATTTGCAAAGAAGGAGAGCCATATCTGTAGTCTTTTCTGGGCTAGTACCTCCTGACCTTGTGATTACCCTCATGACTGGAGTGTATTGAAAGTTACTTTTCTGATTTTTATTTTTTTCTGCTCATTATGTTCAATGTACTGCTTATTTTATTTATATTTTCATAGTTTACATAGATGCGTGAAAGACTTTATTCAACTTTCTGTTATTTTTCTGTAATGGAAAGCAATTTATAAGTGATTGCACCAAATTTCCATTTAGATTATTAATGATCTCCTTGGTGAAAAAGAAATTACAATGGAAGGAGATATGTGATGAGAACTAGAGATAGTAATGCGTAGTTTGACAAAGAACACTGTTTTTTGGAGATGCAGTTAGAAATTGCAGTATTTGGAAGGTCTGAAAATGGAAGAAAAAGGAGATCTATTTAGTGCAGTAAATGAATGTGTCTTCTGTTCATGGTAATTAAAGGCCTGGCCCATTGAAATCACTTTTGTAAGCCTACCTATTGCAGTAGGGGCATCCAGCCATGACATTATGGGAGATGTTATGACACATCAAAAATAAACTGGGGCTCTTGGTGATGTATTGCCTTGTGTTTGTCTTCACAGTTTCCTGCTTTTCAGTTTTACATATTCACTTGAAATTTACATCTTCATTTTTATGCAAGTCTTGCTTGTAATAAAGGATTCATGACTTTCAGTGGGAAGCAGGAATCTTGTTCTGGCCAAAATAAAGCTGACATCAAACCCACTATCTCTCTTCTCTGCTTTTGGAGTTTACTTGTAATACTAGTAAGTCAGATATCAGGCAATGCAATGAATGCAGATGATCAATGATTCTAATAAAGGAAAATTTTGAGCCCTTCACTGGCAAAATGTAAACTTAGCTTTGAGAAAGCGTTAAGAAAACTGCCCTTGAAGGAACAGTCCTGTGTGGGAAGCTCTGAACTAAAGACATGTTTTCACTGCTACTTACCAAAATTCTTACTGTTTTACAGATCGGGAACCTATTGCTGCCATTCAAATCACTGCACCAGACCCTCTGGTTCCACACCTCCACACTCCTGGTACAATTATGAATCCCCCATTCCACATAATTTATTGAAAACACCTTGCACATTTCCACCACAATCCACAGTTCAGTGGAATGCAAGTTTTAGTTGTTTGGGGATTTGCCGTGGCCAGGCAAATTGAAAACCCTCATTCTATGACTCTAAAGCATAGAGGTATCAAAGATTTTGCTAAAGTTCATCCTTACAAAACACCATCTATTAAGATGAAGTCACTTAATCTCTCCAGGCTATTTCCCACTACTTTTAGCATGAATGTTCTTAGACTGATGTCTGGAATATGAATTAGCAAACTGAAACAAGAATATTTATCTTCAACTTTTGCTCTGTCTCTCGATTATATCGTGTGGTGGTTCTCTTTGTGAAGAGAGCTGTGGATCCATTCTTTTTCCTCTGATTTTTTCTTATCAATACCTTCAGTTATGGAAAGCTACTAATTCCTACAGTGCATGATTTTTAAAACAGAGTGGCATTGGGACAAGTGGACCCCGTTGATAATGAAGTGTGCAGAGAACTCTGGCCACATTGCATGGCTGTGCAAAGTGTTGATTGACAGGAAAATAATACTTCCTAAAGGATAGTCTGGTCTTCAAAAAGAATTATGTTTACTCAGATAAACAGGATTTTCAGAACCAAGAGAAATCAAAAACCTTTAATTTTGAACATTTATTGTGGAGATATTCTCTGTAGTTATTATTCCATTGTAATATATTGTTTTACAGCTGGTGTCTTTAACAAATGATGCTTTCTATCTTCCTTTTTTGTTTTCATGCCTAGACATTTAATGCAAGCACTGCACCATAGATTTCAAAGAAAATTTGCCATTTTTCTGACATGAATCATATTTTATGGGAAAAAAATAGCTATGACTTGACTGCAAAGAACAGGGAATGACATAGTCTTTTGAAAAAAACACTACCTCTTTGTAACCTGCACTATTAAAACCCATTAATAGAAGAAATTCCATGACTTTTTGCTTCAATGAAGAAATTCATCAGATTCTGTGCAAAGATTTAGCCTCTACAGTACTTGTTGACTCAGTCACACCATTTGGATATTTTACCATTCAGGAGCACAGGATGGCATTTTTCTTCTGAGGAAGTAGTATAGATTTTTCTCCCCTGTTTAATATCATGCTTAGCCTGGTATCATCAGACCTCTTCTCTGTGAGGTTTTCCTCATCCTTTGGTCATGTCCTCAGTGGTCACATTGAAATTTTAGCAATTCATAATTTCTCTGAGTCCACTAGTTCAATGCCAACACAAAATCTCACATGTCCATTCCTACTTCTCAACTCAGTGCTTGTCTGCATTCCTAGCCAAGTTTGTTCAGGATCAGAGTGTGGGAAAGCTGCACACCTGAAAGAGACTGCTCTTTAACCTGTTTTTCTCTAATTTTTGAAATTCAGAAAGACAAAAAGAGCTGCAGAAATTCCTTTAAATACTGTTGGGATCTAACAAGGAAAGAATCAGCATCCTGTACAAGGATATAGGACATCTATTACATTTATATGTAGGTACACTCACAATTTTACTCCTCAGAAACTTTGAGTGATAAAATTGCAGTGTCTAGTTAGGGGCACAGCCCCAAAGGGAGTATTTGAAAGGCACATGCAAAGCAAACATGATGTAAAAAATTAAATGACAAAGTTTCTTTTGTTTGTTTTTCTTTTCTTTCTTAAAGAAGTGAGAAAGTACTTTGAAATATTATGCTTCATTTCAGACTTTACTAGGGCATTGGCAGAGAAGTGAAACTAGAAGGCCAGCCTAACCCTTTGGTTAGAAGAACGTGTGAGTTTGTCTGCTTTAACACCTCTGGATTGTGTAGCACACTATAGGGCTTGGAGGAAAAAAATTAAGAACATTTGAAAAAATTGAAAAACCTGGTTTTTTACTTAAGGTAGTAACAATGATGTCTGGTTACCTCTCTACTCGTACAGTCTGCACTGATGCATCTCTAGTGATGCAGGGCAGGTGGTGGCCACGACTTGTCCATCTTTCCTAGACCTACAGTGGAGTCCATACTGATCAAACAGAGTGCTCTGTGATGACTAAAAAACCAGTAAGAGTGAAAAACACCTGGATATGTGGTTTGAGACAAACCACAGACACTGTAGTGCTGCCCAATAGGACACTGAAGGTTAGATACAATTTGTACTGTGTACATGTGTGCCTATTCACACGCTTTCACTCTTTACCAAAGGATAAAATTCAGTTTAATCCAGATTATACTTTATTTATTTTTTATAAAATGAGCCTAATTCTAAGGCATTTTAACTTGTCTTATTTACTGGAGCTGCACTTTTAGTTGAATTGGGTATAGATTTTTTTTTTCTCTAACAGAAGTGTTTTCCTTGTAATTCTGCAACCATTTTCCATTAGATAGTGATCCCTTTCTTGACTGTTTTTATCTTTCACATGTGTTATTTATCAGTACTGCACTGCATGAATATTTTACATTTTTCTGTTTCTGACTGTATTGTTCTTTCCTTACCACTAGCCAGAATTTACTATCAAGAACACACAGCAGAAAATTTTGATGCCATTGAGAGGCTGAGGATCTGCTGATTTCTATTGCAAATCCTTATAAATTCTTTTCCTCTTCAAATTCGCTTCCTCTCCTTGGCCAGTTTGCAGCTCAGTGAGCCAACTTCTCAGTTATTTCTTATTTCTGCACTTTAACCTTTGATGAAGTGCTTGGCTAAATGCTTTTTGAAGATGTAAGTACTTCATTCTATTTTTTGCCAAATCCGGTAGAACTGAAAACTCTGCAGAGCAAGTCAGGCTTGTTTTTACCTTTATAATATTTTTTATTTTTGTTTATACATAGATACTTTCCTCAACATGAACAACAACAAGTAAATTAAGGACTTATATATGTACCACTAGCAAAATTATACTTGAATTAAACGTCAGTATTAAGTCTTGGGCCAAGAAAGCCTCATGAAGATTAAAAAAAAAAAAAAAAAAGCTCAAACTTTGCATATCTTCTGCAGAAAAAGAAGGGCAAGAGCACAGCCAAGGTGCAGAGGAGGGCACAGCCGGGTTTAGCTGGAGAGACAGCTGATGCTGGGCCAAGGCTGCTGGTCCCTGGTGCCAAGTGCAGGGCCCTGGGCTGTTGGCCTCTGGCTGCTGCCGCAGTCTGAGTGTTTAATGGTAGCAACAGCCACAGGACACAGCCCCCTGGGAGCTGCATCCAGGTTGCACTGCAAGTTCACAGGGTATTTCCTTCCTAGTGTGTGTGGAGCAACTTCCAGTAGCTGTGATTTCTAGTGACAGGTTTCCTAAGCAGTTGGGAGACAAAGTCAGGGCTCTTTTTGTGCAGAGCTGATGGATTTGAAGGGAGATTTCCTGTGGTAGGCTTTCCTTGTGGCTATGGCAGACCCCTTTTGGAGGGCAGATCTGGCTCTGCTGCCTGTTCTTGCCCCATCTGGGGCTAAAGAATGGCAAGGCAATAGCACATAGCTAAGAGTGGGAGGCTGCTGGGTTTGAGGAGGTGTGCTTGTTCCCTGTGTTAAAGAGCTCTGGGACATAGAAAGCTCAGTGACAGTCACAGCTTTTAAGTTATCTCTGAGGCATTTAAAATCATAGTAATCTAAAACTGATGTTATTTATAAATTAATGTCTTTGATCCTAAACCTACCTGAGACCCATCTTGCCTGTTTCCCAAAATGCCAAGCGCCAGTGCCACAGATTAATGATCAAGCAGTAGGGAGAGTGCTGTATTGCAGGTGGGGAGAAGGATGACATGACAAGGCTGGGTTATGCTCCCAAAAGTCTAGACTAACTGGTAGAACTATCACCATCATCAATCTAAGTGCTGCTCTCCAAGCTTGACCATGCTAGAGGTGCAGCAGGCTAATGAATCACCTCCATACCTAATGTTAAGCCCATGCTTCCTGGTGTTATTTTGAAATGTAAACATATGCCAAAGGCATATGCATGCTAGTCTTCATGAACTGGGCTTTAGTTTCTGGAAAGAAATGCTTTGCACACTACTGTCAGCATATGAGCAATCTAAAAATTGTTTTGTCCTGGATGCATCGATTTTGCTCTGAAAGTGATGCTTCTAGTACTTACCTATCAATCCTCTGCTGAGAGCACCCTAACTCTCAGTTATATTTGTCCCTTAATATAGTTTCTTTTCCCATAATAGATCGGGTGCTTTTTTTCACCAGAGTCTGTGCATGGGAATGAAGAAAGGAAGGATGGGGAAGGATAGGTACAAAGGCTCTGGCACTTTTGCTGAGGTGTTTCTTGTCATCCACATGGCTATACCATTGTCACACAGCTTGGAATTTGTTCAGCTTCATTTTCCTGTGGTACATACTTTCCTATACTCTCTGTGTCAGATATCTTGCTTATTGGAGGGATATTTGCTCTCAGGAAATTTTGTCTGAGATCAGGGGATACAACTGTTTAAGCAGCTGCACAAGTTGACGTAATTGGACTTGTGGAAGTGAATGCTACAGTCCTCAGCAGCACTTCCTGAGCAAACTGCCACAGTCTTAGCTTGTCTGTTTTAAGCAAGGTCTTTGTTCTAGAAACCACTGTGACTTCTGAATATATATTCAAGGTTTGTGAAATGATTTATCATTCTTTCTGGAATCAAACTATGGTCCACCTTCTGTGAAAACATCCTAATTCAACTCTTCTGGTGAAGGGTCATGGACATGGCTGTCAAAGCTCATGTCAGAAACTTGTTCACTGCCTCACATCCTGAGACAGAACCAGAGGGATCTCAGCACAGGGACAACTGTTGGGAGGGATGGGGGGGGAAGGAGGCACAGAACAGAAAACTGAGGTTGAATTACGGAACTGGTATTTTAAGGGGATGGTTTGAAGGATTAAAAAAAATTGCTGAAACTCATGTAACAATAGGGATTATAAAAAGAAATTATAAATGGCTATGTTTTCATTATTTGCTGTTGGTCCCAGTGGCTTTTGTTGAAAGTAAATATTCACAGTTAATTTTGGTACAGCACCAAAACAATCTCTTACAGCAAACCATTGTTCTTATTATAAATTTTAGAGTGTTTATGAAAGCGAATCAATTAGTCATCTGGCAGAATTGAATTTCAAATGTATAATGAGCCACCCGTGTTAGCTATAGCCATACACTGAAATTGTGTGCACTCTGCCATAAATTACACAGGCGTTTAATGCTGAAATGCTGAAATGCATTTCTTTGCATTTGGAAGATTTGAAAATCCTTTAATTTGCATACTGTGAAAGATGGCTAATAATTCAGACATATTCCATGGAAAACATGTCTAGAAAGAAATGTATAAATGCCTTAAAAGGAAGGGTTTGTCACTGTTTTGCTGTTGTTAAACAAGCTAAAAGTTTAACATAAGAAGACCTGTGCAGGTAAATCTTTACTCCCATAAAGAAATCTCTAGATGGGCAAACAGATCAACCTAATACTTTTCAAATTCCGTGGACTAATGATGGATTTTAGACTTCATTATTCTAGAGAGGCCTATTTAATTCTGTTTTCAGTGAAAATATTCTGTAGTTGGTAATCCCTTGCAGTACTGACTCACCAGCAGTAACCTTAATTCCCTCATGCATTTGTCCATTTTCCTGCTTCCCCTACATTCCAAATGAACAGACAACTCTCAGTAAAATGAAAAATCAGTTTCCTGAACAAATCTTCATCTCTTCAAGGAAAATAAAAACAAAAACCAAAAATCCAGGCTATTTTTTTTTATGTTGATACATAAGAACTTCCAATATCACATAGCTGAAAATTAATGTGCTGATATATGCAGAAGAGGGAGTGCGTTTTTGACAGGTCGTGTTTCAGTCAAGAGCAGAGAAGTAGGCAGCAGTATATAGAGTGGAAAGCAGTTCGCAGCAGCACAGGAAACCATGGTGATCTCTTAGGGTGATGTCCCTTGCCATCCTTGCTGTTTCAGCATTTAATCTGTGATGGTTCATGAAGCAACATTTTAAAACCAGCCAGGTATCTTCCCACCATTGTTCCCACTGACAGCTCTCTTGGAACCTCCCAGCTCAGCTGTTGGAAGCCTCTTTCTCACTTCAGGCCTGAATGCATAAGGGAATGTAACATAGTGTAAGGATATAAAAAATGACTGTTCCTGATCAGCCTAGAGCTCTTTCCAAACAAGCAGTCCATTTCTGCTGCAGTCAGGTGACTCTTCTGCAGGAGCACTCAAGCAAAGTAAACAAAGTGATTCCTTGGGATATTCTCACCACTCCTTTTTGCCCCTGAAGACACTGGTTTGAGCAGAGGTGTCCTGCAGACTGAATACAGCCTGCGGTCCAATATTTGGGCAATAGAGTCCTGTGTAATAACTGCAGTAAAAAATGTTCTTAGATTATACCATGTACCCTTTCCCAGAGGCCAGGTGATGATTTTCTTGGTGACACTGAGTGCTATCTTATTTCTAGGAGTACCACTGAGACCGCTAGCAAGTCACATAAGTAAGGGAACCTTAGATATGAATTTTGCATTCTAAATTCAGAATTTATTTCTCTCAGCATGTTGTAGCCTCTCGTTGTTCTAAAAAGGGTCCCACTTTTTATGCCACACTGTGAGGCTAATTATTCTCAATTTATTTGCACAGCCCTGCATTTGCCATCCATTATTCCTGAAATATAAAATGATCTAAATTCTTTTATATCTGGCTGCACTACCTAATTATTCCTCATTTGTTTTTATTCTCTTCCAATTTAGTATCATCTGCAAAGTTGGAAATCATGTTTTCATATCATAATTAGACCTCTAAGAACCTAAGAAAGCTGCTTGGTGAATAAGCATGCAAAGGGCTTGTTTTTTTCCCCTCTTCTGTTTTCTTTTTAATGGAGATTTAAAGTGAGACAATAAATTAGAAATGCATGAAATTATGAGCTAAAAAATGTAAGTTGTTTGCCTGTGGGCCATAACGTTGCAGCAACCAGAACTGGTATGAAGAAGTAGTTATGACAAGAAAGTTGGTTATGAATGACTGATAAGGATGTGGAAGATGAGCTGACGTGTGCCCAACCATGCTGCATTAGAAGATGTTCTTATTTGGACAGTGCATTGCTGGTGTCAGGAGCATAAAAGTTCCTCTACTGCCCTAGCTACATGTAGCCAATGTGCAGAGGAAAGGCAACTAGCAGCTGTGACTTTGATGCAAGTGTAATTTTCTACCTTAAGCAAGTAGTTTTCTACCCCCAAAATTAAAGATTATCCCACGTTTAAAATATGGCTTATAGTACTTCTTGCACCTCAGAGATACACGTCTCAGACTGAATAACAGGGAAGATATTAGCACATTTACAGTATGACAGAAGAGGGCTACTTTAATTATGTGACTTAGCATAATGCAGCAGAAATCAGCTGGTTTGACATTTTCCAAGGCCAGAAAGGCAGAGCAACTCAGGAGCCTTTGCTTCCGTCATCTGTGTATCTAGCAGTCTCTATCTTAAAGAGAATGAGATAGTAGTTGTCTTTTTTTGTCTTGCTTTGGCTCAAGTTGTAGCAGTTGAATGCATTGTTTCAAGATATGACAGAGCTGTAGTCATTTCAAACCAGGATTCTTCCAACCCAAACTATTCTATGATTCTGTATTTTTTCAAATGTGCAGAAACAAAATAAGAGGATAACTGTCCCAGAAACAAATAAACAAACAAGCAAAAAAGCAAAGCAAAACAAACAAGCAGAAAAGTCCCTGTTTTACTCCATGTTCTTCTGAACAAGACTAATGTTGGAATCTGCAGCCCTCTCAGAAGAGGAGCAAATCTGATGGACCAACCCAGTACAGGATCAGCCCTGAAGCCACAGACCATGCAGACCCTGGATTACTCTTTCTTTTCATTTCCAGGTGGAAGAGATGATGTTCTGCTTCCTGCACTATAGGCATGTTACAATTCTCAGCTAATTTCAAACAGGGAATCACAGAGTGTTGTTCCCTGTGCAAGTTCAGGCAGGTGCAGACCTTGCATTTGTGCCAATAAGTTTATGTTGACTGTGATACCCTCTTCTTCCTGGTTCAGACAGTGCTCAGAACTAGGCAGCTGCATTACATTTCCCCCTCATGCTAGTCCATGCTTTGGCCTCAATGTGAGAAATCATAAAACTAGGGGGCAGGCCATGGGAGCTCAGCCACACCTTGATGTCGGCTGCTTTGTTGCTCTTCAGAAACGTGGCATGAAGAGTGACGCTCATTTTCCAAGGATGCTGCTTTTGGGTGCAACAGATGCTATTGGGATTGAGACAGGGCAAGCCATCACACTTGTGGAATCCATCTGGTGATCTGAGCGTCTCTGGGCCTGATTCTGAGTTCCCCAGTGGTGTCAAAGAATAGCCCCTTCAAGTTCAGAACAATTGCGCTAGTGACAGTGTTGTCATATGACACGAGAGATCAGAGTCATGACAGACCTGCCAGAAGGAATAGATTTTTAAATTGCTGTCTGTGGGTTTTTTGGCCCCCACTTTGTAGGCACATTCAATTACAGATGGAACTTAAGTCATTTATATGTCTCCCTGACTGACAGATATATTGGTTAATGTCCTAGCTGCAATATTATGCCCACAGGTAAGTGCAGCTGCTGTTATGAGCCAGCAGAAGGAATATATAGGTATGGTACTTTAGCAACTTTATATCTTCTTTTTAAAAATCCAATTGATCCTAATAGGATATTTAAATGTAGTTATTAAATATCATTTCTACAGGACAAGGTTAAGGGCATTTGTGTAATGTAACTTCATATTTTTCTCTAAGTCTATCAGATATTGCTCTTAACTGTAGCTTCAAGTATAAATTTACAAGGTTTGGAGTGGCTTGGTTTCAGATGGTGATATTCCTGCAAAACCAATGATGTTGCTGGGTGAGTCATTTATCTTGAAAAGTAAAAATGTTCATGAAGTGGTTGCAATGAATACTTTAAAGTCTGACTCTGTTTCTGTAGAGATCACACTGAATATGGATTAAATTGTTCTTTGATTGCATGGTTAGTCTCCTAAATCTAACATAGGCTTTCTATTCCTTCATGAGATGATTCAAAGATTTCAAAGGGAGTTAATTAAAAATTACAGATTTCAGGAAAAATGCTATTAAACATTAACACATGCCTACTTTTTTTTTTTTTTTTAATTCTGGAACACTTTCAAGCATGCCCAGTATTTCTTTAAATATTCAGAATAATTCACAGTGAAACCCCAAACATTACAATCTGAATGTTATTCATATGTGATTAAAATGGTAAGGCAACTCTCTGAGTTTTGGAACTGTGCAAAAGGAAAAATAAAGGAAGAGGGACAAATACCTGAAAATACCATCTGAATTATATAATTTTAAAGCTTGGAAATAGGAACTTGATTTTTATGAGGAGAAACCACATCTTAATAAATAATAAAGGATAAATAATAAAGGATTGTCAGCAGAGTTCTCTGTTTTCATTTCCACCAGTTTACCACAGTTCCTACTGTTTATGAGACAACACTGAAATGGGAGTAAGGCAAGCATGGATGTACATAATGACATTTTTAAAAAGAATCAGCACACTGGTGTTTCCCTTATACCCTAAATTGTAATAGAATAAATATTGCCTTAAAGTCCACAGTCCACAAACTTCTTACAAAAATTGACTCTGAAATAGTAAAATAACCAAATCCAAAGGGAAAACTTCAGATGACATTCCTCCTTAAATCCATGTGCCCTAACTGTGAAAATCTTCCAGTACTGGCTTGACCCAGCTGAGTCCTAGATGCCTCATTTTCCTTCTCCCCATGTCTCATTGAGCCAAAATAACTGGATGAAGACACTAGTCCCTCTGAGTGATGTGGCTCCCATGCCATTCCTGAGGTGGCCACAGTGCTCATATCCTTTCCAAACCCACAGGAGCTGATCATTTGTGAGATCTCATGCCCCATCTTTTCTGTTGTGATCAGTACAGATCTCTTGCTGTGCAGGACCTGGTGGAAAGCTAGCACAGAGATAATTTTTGTAGCAGTAATTGGCCCTAAAATTGCAATCACATCTTTTCCTGAATTCCCCCAGCCCCCTCTATCCAGCACTTTAAAAAACACACAGTGCTGTAGAGAGCACTGAATCTCTAACTTTCTACAAGTTTTATCTGCAAATGATAGTCAATGTAATTAAGGAGGAATTACACCAAATTTTCACATTTCAGCTGGATTCAGTAGAGAGGGCTGAGGAGTAGTTTTGAAGAAATTGGTGTGCTCTTAGACTCTTTGTGATGGAAGTTCCTTCAGATTTCATGGCTTTGTTACGCTTGAGTTCATGTGTACTGCACTGATCAACCGTAAAACTGTCCTTTATTTGAAATTAAATGTGGAGAAGTTTAAATTGTTCTGTGTGTATACAGACATAAGTAGCTCATCTTTGGCAGTGCTCAGATTATTTATACTGCAGCTGCAGTGGATTTGAGTTGCACCAAATGTAGTTCTCTAAATGTCAGCTTGATTTTCTCAAGACCTACTTTTCACTCGTTATAAATATTACTTGTTACAGATGCTAAAACTCTTCAAAAGAGGAATGTCACCGGGTGCAGGAATACATATAATGAGAGGACATTTTTTTTTTTTTTCCTAAAAAACTAGTAAAATGACCTTTTTTTGTATGCATTTAAGGATTTTGAGGGTGTAGGAATTCACCTTCTCTATAGGTAGGTACACACAACTTTCCCATAACTTCTAATGACTACAGTTAGTGTTCATGTAAATGTTTCATAAGCATGTATGGAGGCACATCCAACAATGTTTTCGAAAATTAAATTAATGCAATCAAGTCCAGGAAATGTTAATTTGAAACCTGACAAAGGGGAAAAAAAAGAAATATGAATGCCAATTTATATAGACTTCTTACTGATTATATTATTTATTATCTCCAAAAGCTGTCTACTTTTTTAATATATATAACAAAAGCAAGGAGATAATTCGCTGTTTATAATTTAAGACCTTCAGTTGCTGCCAGACAATTAGATAGTCCATAATTCACGGTTTAAAAGTGAAAAGGAATATCCAGCATCTTTTTCAGAAACTCAGAAAGCACTGAGCTCAGTCTCAGCTCAAATTTTTTATTCATTGAGACAAATAAAAGGTTCAGTGCTATGTATAGGAGTTGGATTAAAATAATATTGATTGTAATTTTCTTAATCAAAGTTCAATTTTCTATTTTTACACCAAGTGGCAAAGCAGAAATGAGGAGAATTTGTGTGGGACAGATTAGCCACATTTGGAAGGAAAATGACCTATCTTAGAAGGGAGTTTTAAAGTAGGCAGGTAACTCTTGAATTTCAAAAAGTGTTCTGTCCCACGTCATGCAGTTATTGGATCAGGTGAAAAAACCCCCAAACAACTGTGTTCTTAGCTGTAGAGTTTTCAAGACCCCTGTTGTCTTGCTTATTACTGGGGATGTTGATTCCATAATGGGGCAGTGGCAGTGTGACCGACCTTGCCCTTCTGCAGTTTTGTCTGTCAGATTACATTGATCCTAGTTACTGTTTGTTGGTGTTTTCCTTTCTGACCAGTCACCCAAAGTCGTAGCTTCACTTCATTGTTAAAAAAGAAGTTAAGTTTCTAGAGTGAAAAGACATATTTTTCATTGGGGTTTTCATTGGTTATGTTATTTGTCTAAACCAGGTAGTGTTTGAACGGGATGGTGTAATGGAAGAAATGTGGCAATGGTCCACAGAAATTGTCATTGTTATATGTATTTTTTTCAGCTTCATATATTCATGTCTGAAATACTTCCAAACCATTTTATTCACTATGTTGTAATTTTTATTGATCTTGCAGATCACTCGTTGACATTTTCACCAGAGTCACATCAGCAGATACCATTCTATTGCCATGGTTTTATTATTGTATTTTATTATATTATTATATTATTATTAAGTTATGCTTCATTACTAGTCAAAAACAATTCTAGCAAGGTTTGTGACTCCTCTTGGCCATCCTCAGCCTCCAGAGGGATCAGTGGTTGCTGCCTCCAGTGACTACTGCAGGAGTGATCCAGCTTGGTGTTGAGCCCATGAAATAATCTCAGGCACATTCTAAGTGGCTAAATTCTGCTCCACAGTCTGGGGTGAATTTGTGGCTATTAATATAGTTAGCAAAGGTTTTTGTACAAATTAAAGCAGAAATTGTTCTCAGTTTTAGGTCCAAGCAGAAAAGAAAGAATTAATTTTAATTTTTAGTAACTATTCTTATTTAATTTACGAGAATTAGGGAACCTTGTCATGTATTCAGCGGTACCACCCCTTTAACGTGTGCAGAGCTAAGATGCAGAAAACCTGAAAATAGATGAAAATAATTTATATATGAGATAGAAAAGCAAGAGAAAAAGAAATCAATTCAGCTAGAATATTCCAAACCAAATTCATGCTCTGCTGGAGGATCAAGTACAAGAACTTTGAACATTTGGTTAGCTGGGGTACATCATCTGAATTAGATCCACTTGAAAGGGTGAAAAAGCATCACTGCTCCATTCAGTAATGCCACAAGTCTTCAGCTTTTGTGGTTGCTCTTATTAATGCGGAATCGTGCTTTCAGTAAGGAATGTTTACATTTCAATTGAAGCTTCCAGCCTGAGCTCACAGTTCACATTTTTTGTAAGAGTTAAGTTCCATTGCAGTGAAGCTCAGTTTAATTCTTCATCTTGAGTTTGCTATGTAATCTTGATTTCTTAAGCATATTTTCCAGCTCTGGTATTCTCTTATTAGACTCAGGATATTGTGACATTTTCAAAATGCTTTCTATTTATAACTTAACATTATACAATGTCAGGAATAATCAAAAGCATAAAGAGATGACAGAGAAAAATCCCATTTATATGATCTTTCCGGGTCACAGTTCTGACTTTCACTTAGAATGCCTGCTTCAGGAGCTAAAATTGCCTTTTTTGCAAGTGAAATGTGAACAAAAGTTAACAGAAGATGGTCATGATCACTCAGTAACTTTATTAGCACAGGTTGTCAAAGTTTAGAGCTAGGTGGTTTTATCACAGGTCGTTCAGGACCAATGTCCAGCTCACATTGTGGATGACTCCCTGTGTGTGAGGAAATCACCCCAGCTGACAAGTACTCTGTTAGGGGCTTTGGGACAAAGCTTCTCTGAGGTTTTGAGGGGCTGTGGGAGGGGGAGAGTTAACATCTCACTCTGTCCTGCTGACCTTGGAGCTGATGGTACATCTGACTAGGGAGAGAAGAAAGAGACCTGTAAATAACATTGCAAGTAGCGCAGCATAAGGATGTCAGGAACCTTGAAACCTTCCTCTTCCCTCCACTCCTTCTGAAATACAGACCCTGTGCAGTGGGCTGTTCTCGCAGGACCTACACCTTCCAACCATTTCTGTGTATGTGGCAGCTCAGCCCTGCTCCTTTCCTGTACCCCTGCTACATCAGTGGGATCACACAAGAAGTATGTCAGTATGTTGCCTGACAGTACTGATATGCATATACATGCATGTATATCGTGGTCTGTTCCAGATGATCAAATGTATCGTGCCTGAATGATCAGAAATATACAATGTTATATGTACAAAAGAAGTAATTAAGTTATCGATAAGTTATCGACATTTAAGTTTTGGTCAAACAAGGTCTTTGATAATACATAATACTTGGAGACTCATGGCAGAATGGGTAGCCTTGAGTTGGAGTAATGAGTTTCCTATACAATGGCAAAGAAAGAATGTATGATTCAGAGTGTTATGCACAAACCTAAGCAGTGATCCATCTGAGGTAGCAATAGCAAAGCCCTGAGGACTTACTCATGTTTTAAATCCCCACCCTCTTGTAGGCTTAAGTTCTTAACTGTGCGTTTCTCTTCACGCGTTTCTCTCCACACGATTTACAGCCATGAAAGTATGAACTTTATCCTCTTCTTCACAGAAAAACACACAGAAGAATTAATCTTTTCTTTCAAAAGGGAACTAGAGAAGTAGGTGGTGATTCCTCTCACCTCCTCCTCAGCTCCTATTCAAGAGGACATCTCGTTTCAGTCCTTTTTTCTGCTAGTACCCGCACAATCTGACCTGGAAAGTTCCCCAGCATATAGGCTGCTGGAGAGGACAAGTACTTGCAAACTCTGCCCCCGAAGATATGGCAGATTGTATAAGAGATTTAAAGATTCAATGAGCTAGGGAGTAGGGGTAAGTGATTTTGTAGTGTAGTGGTTAGATCACTTCCATGGGTTTGGAAGACTCCAGTCTGTGCTTCAAGGACAATTAGTTATATTATATTACTTAGTCAGAGACTGATGTAGGGAACTCTTTGGAAACAGTTTCCTCAGACAGCATCCCTACAGAGCCAATCTTCTTTATTTCTGTCCTAATGCTCAAAAATTACCCAAATGAAATACCTAAGAAAATTATAATGCAAACCTATGTATTTACTCTGGAAAATTTTGGGAACTGATCAAAATAATTTAATGAGGTACTTCATTGTGTAAAAGGTTTTAAGAGCCAATTAGACAAAGCGTTGTGGTTTAGCCCCATGCAGCAACTAAGAACCACACAGTCGCTCTCTCACACCCCCACCAGCTGGATTGGGCAGAGAATCAGAAGGGTAAAAGTGAGAAAACTCATGGGCTGAGATAAAGACAGTTTAATAGGGCAAGCAAAAGCCACACACACAAGCAAAGCAAAACAAGGAATTAATTCACTGCTACCTATAGGCAGGCAGGAGTTCAGCCATCTCCGGGAGAGCAGGGCCCCATCATACATAACAGTGACTTAGGAAGAGAAAAACCATCACTCCAAATGTCTCCCCATTTCTTCTCCCCCCCACCCCCCTCTAGCTTTATATACTGAGCATGGTGTCGTATGGTCTGGAATATCCCTTTGGTCAGTTGGGGTCACCTGTCCTGGCTGTGTCTCCCCTCCAGCTTTCCATGCACCAGTGTGCCAGTATGAAAAGCAGAAAATGCTTTGCCTCTGTGTAAGCCCTGCTCAGCAATAGTTAGAACATCTCAGTATTATCAACCCTGTGTTCAACATAAATCCAAAACATATGTGCTGGTTTAAAGGTAAACCAGCAGGAGGAAGGAGTCTAACTCACAAACAGATTACAAGTCAGAATTACAGTTTA
>JAWWEU010000001.1:105644892-105717602 GCA_035583155.1 Acropternis orthonyx | reverse complement strand
GACAGAGGGTGATTCCTCTGAGGTGCAGGGTTGGTAGATGAAAGAAAAATTCCAAGATTTTAAACCCATAACAACATACCAGCCACTGTGAAGAAAATTAACTTTACCTCAACCTAAACCAGCACACAAAGCAAGTGAGGAGAGCTGCAAGCTTGAAATATAGAAGCAATAAAGTGAAATACTCTTCCAAGGAAAAAGGTGGAGATGACAGTACATGAAAAGGAAGTGATCTGCAAATCAAAAGGCACAATATCAGTAAAAGTCACACAAGGAGGGTGATAGCAAGAACCGATGGGCGGTGCAAGTGAGATCAGTGCAAACTGGTACAGAGTCACTGAATGGCCCTACTTGCAAAGAACAAGCATGCATTGCAGCAGTCTTAAACAAGGACTTGCTACTGCTCAGGTAATGATCTAATTGTAGAGAAAACCATGCAAAGATAGTTATCTAGCATATATATAAATACCAAAATGCATACGTATTTTAGTTTAAATAGTCAAATGCTTGCCTTGTGCTGTGATGTGTCATTGTTGGACTTTCATAGTAACTGTCTCCTTGTATGTTTTGATGATTTTAATTGTTGTTGGTATTGTAGTTTCTCCAACCCCTGTACACCACACAGATATGTATATACAGCCAGATTCTCTTTTTCTGCATTTGTCAGGAAACATTCAGTGAAATAATATAAAACTAATAACATGGGATCTCTCAACAGGCCTGTGTCAGCGAGAGTACCAGACAGGCACTTAACACCTGAGCAGCATGGAAAAAAATCCGAATTGAAATGTTCAAGTTTTCTCATGTGTGCAATATTATACATACATACATTGGCCCAAGCTCTATATACAGCACAGAGTTTCACAGTTGTCAGTTGCACCACGTGAATGAGTGGCCTGAGCAGGTCATGGATGTTACACATCCTCTTACTTCAGCACTCTGCACCTCTGGCAGCGCTGCTGGGCCTGCGAACTTTTACCTCCATCTTGTAACACTCAACATCACATGCACAAGTCTGGTAGTGTGAAGCAAATTTAGAATTTCCCCCTTTCTGTATGTGTCATTACGGATGGCTGCAGATGGTTCTGTTCTGTACAACGGTCTGTTGCAGAAGGTAAAAGCTGTGAAAGTATACACTTACGTATGTGAAAAGGATGTGAATGTCAAATGTAAGCCAGATTGGTTGGACAAGATAACCCAGAGTTTACCTCAAGTTCAATAAAATTACTTATGGAGAAAGAAAATGCTTCACATGAAAAAGGGAGAGCTCTTGTAGCTGCAAGGAAGGTTGAAGATATTGATGAT
This sequence comes from Acropternis orthonyx, assembly GCA_035583155.1. NCBI lineage: Eukaryota > Metazoa > Chordata > Aves > Passeriformes > Rhinocryptidae > Acropternis > Acropternis orthonyx. The sequence continues at coordinate 105,716,300 of JAWWEU010000001.1, read as the reverse complement.
AAATTGATGATAAGCAAACTTGAGACTTTAATGATGTAATAATAATGCTAACTAATGACTTAATATGGTAAAAAAAAAAGGGTTTTAAAAACATAGGATATGTACAGTTATCTGTCAAATCTAGCTTGTAAGGTCATAAAGCAACATGAATAAGAGCTATTGTTAGTAAAGAATGTATTTCAGAGAACTCATTGTTTTATCTTCCACAGTATGGGCATTTCTGAAAAAAGCTGAAGGTCACATCTGGAAGATGGGAATATATTTTCCCACAGAAGGTATTAAAGGCTTTATGATTTTGCTAGAGCACACAGTTAAGTATATGGAATCATTAAATTTTGACAGGGCACCTGATCTAGATGAATAACATTCACAGATTCTAGAGACATCATTAAGGTGAAGTAAGAAAAGCCTTTAGAATATATATTTTTTTTTTTCACATCTTGTTAGCAACTAGGAAAACATCAAAAGACAGAAAGAGGTGTTTCTGTATTTTTGGAAGAAAGTTGGAGAGAGAAGTCAATGGAATGTGTAATACAGAAAGAACAATCGCTGTTGACCAGGCAATCAAACTTGATGAATGAGCAATATTTCTGTGTGGACAGTCCTAAATAGCCAGAGAAAAGCAAACTAAAGGACATGTTTTGCCTGGACATAAGAACCTCTTGAAACTATGCCATACGTAGACATGCACAAAATCGATTTTTCTAAAAAGCTAGGATGAGATAAACAGGGAGGGCTGATGAAATGAATTTTGAATGAATTTAGGAGGAAAAAAATGAAGCACATAAGCTAAAGGGGTATACCTTATAAGAAGAGATGAAACAAACAAGGCAGAACTAGAGGTCAAAGCTGAACACCCCTCTTTTATACAAGAGGGGAGTTACTTGGAAGAGAGCTAATTTTGGGGGGGGCAGGGAAAGAAGAATGGAACGAATGCAAAAATATGGCTTTGTAAAGAGAAATAATGGTTTTAATATGATGCTGGTAGCAAGACAGGGGTAAAGTTGAAAGTAGTAGAGGAATGCAATTAAACCCACCCCCAGCAGCAGAACACTGAATGTCAATCAAAAATAAGTGCCGGACATACATATAGTAAGTGATCTGTGCAGTGCTTATCAAGATACTTAATATAGAATACTTAATTTCCACATATAAACATGCTTATACCATATACCTGTGTGTAATACAGTTATTCTCATAAGTGCTAAATCCATACAAGACAGACTGATGGAAAAAGATGAATGATACTCCACTGAACTCTAAAGGTTTTAATGTGCTGTGCAGAGTATCCATCTATCTGTTTTCTTTTGTTCAGAATCATTCATATAATCATCGAACCATAGAATAGTTTGGGTTGGAAGGGACCTTTAAAGGTCATCTAGACCAACCCCCCTGCAATGAGCAGGGACATCTTCAATTCATCCTTTCAGCATCTCTGTCATGTTCCCATTCTGTCAGCAAGTAATCTCCAGGTAGAACTTCACAGTTCTTGAATATAGCTATAGTTTATTTTTGAGATTAATCTGTGTCAAGCTTGTACTGCTCCTTTGATTTTTGGCTGGTAGCTTTAGGTTGTGGGCAAAATCAGAAAAACATGTTGCACAAATGGTGAATTGAGCAGTAAGCAGTGCAGTTCAGTCCAAATGAAGTAACAATGAAACCTTTAGACCATATCATATTTTCATCTTCATGGCACATACGTCAGATAAATGATTTTAAGAATACAGAAGAGAATTTTAGCATGCATTTTAGCATGCATATATTTCTGCTTGTAAAGCTTCATCCTTCTGTACATTAAGATCAGCTGTGCTGAGTGAGTTATCCTTATGAAAAGTGAAAAAGACATAAAGCTCTCTAAAATTAGGTATAAGACCATCTTGTCTCTCATAAAAATGTCAGAGTTTTAAGTGCCAGTTTCTCACAGATCTGCAAGGTCAGAAAAAGATGTAAAGTTGTACATGGGAGCTGGCAGTCAACTCCTGCGATTACCATGTGAAGCCATACTGGCTCTCCCTGAAGGATGATGCATTATTGAACTTCACAGCTGTGGTGTTTTTGGGAATAGGAAGGATGCTGCAGATAGAGAAGTGAAAGCTTCTTACAGCCTTTGTGCAGAAGTGATTTCAAGGAAAGAAATGCATGCTTTGGTGGTTGCTATTTTTATAAGTTTTTAAGGTTGTTTAAAGCTGAGTCTCTGTCTTGGACTGTTAAGTACATCCCAGATAATGAGGAGTGGGCAGCAGAAAATAATATCTAGTTTGAGGTGCAAATGTGATTGGCAATACTCACATGCTGACCTGATATATCCACAGGTCAAATTCTCTTCAATAAACTTATTCCATAGCTCATATAAGTTTCAAATACAGTTTATTAAAATTGATGTTCAGAAAAAGTACTTTAAAAACATCCCTTCTTTGTGGAAAACATATCTCACAATTGAAACTGCTTAGGCAGTGTGCTTGCCCACTGCACTATCTTTACATTTTAACATGTTTATTTATAGGAATACAATTTTTTAAAGCTTCCACAACAAACGTCATGGTCTCCCGGCAAATGCATAAGATGGGCTAGAATCTCCATTTGTCTGTGTTGTGCATGCTCATTTAGATTATGGTAAAGTGGGTATAAAACACTACTGGAACACAATGCAAATGATGGATGCCTCTTTGCAATGAGATAAACGATTATATTTGGTATTAGAGCCATAATTTTATGCTTGTTAGTCATCCAATTTTGATTAAGGGAGCATTTATTTTAAGAATAAGTCTGCACCAGTGTTCAGATTCTCTATTTCTACATCAAGTTGTATGTTAAAGAGCAGGGCAAAAAGCAATTCAAAAACAGAACATTTGGGACTGATGTGGTGAAAACAGCTCAGCACAGAGCTGGACAATCCTCTTCCCAGTAGAAGAGGTACCAAATGGAACTGTTGATTACTGACTACAAAGGTAATTTTGGTTTAAAGGTATTTGGGCCCTTGACCTAAACACTTGGAATTTCCACATTGCTCATAAAATGCTAAAATTGACACAGAATGTTTTCTTTCCAAACACAAAACCTTTTCAGATTAATTCCACAATTGTACATATTGTGGGGATTTTGATAGCTTCCAAAGATTTCAACAGTTACATTTGAGACAGATACTTTTGAAGCAAGTCAAAATCAAATTAAGAATAAGAGAGAGGTTTTAGCTGGGATCATATGGGAAAGAGATTTAAAATTTTACTGCTGCTTCCTAAATCTCTCTTGTGCTAGTGTTATAAGTAAAATCAGGAAATTTTGTTTTTTACTTTCTAAATAATTGAGTTAACATAACACAGAGGAGTAATTATCCCCTCTGACAGGTAGGATGGATAACTCAGTGCCAGAAGGAAGCAGTTCTTAGATGTGCCAAGACTAGAGGAGTGCCACATGAACATGAACATAAGTGCCACATGCATTGCTATTTGGATTCAGAAAATCTTGCCTCATGAAAGATTTAGGGGGTGGTGTTCTCTGAGGCCTAGATCTGAATTTCTGTTCACTTCCTTTGCCATGGACTAGCTGCTTCCTAGTGCTATCTGTCCTCTAAGCTCATATATGCATCAGAAAAAAAGAAGGCATCATTTAGTACATCTGAATTTAAGCTTTGGTTCAAACATATGGGGAATAAAGGGTTTTGAAACACAGCTAACACAGGTTAACAGCCAAACTTTCTTTATATTGTATCTTAAGCAATCAGGTTGCTCCTCTTTTATACAGACCAGCTAAGTGGGGTGCAAAATTCTTATCCTAGCTCACAAAGGAAATATTTTGACATAATTCAGGTATTTCAAATCATCTGTCATTTGAAGTATGATGCAATACCTACAAGGGCTTTAAATTCCCAGCTCGTGTATCAGTCACTGCTGAGCTGCTGCAGAGTCAGCAGGGCAGGGAGATGTGCCCTGTGATGCTGTGGCTGTCCTGCAGGGGAGAGCCTCTCAGGAGAGTGAGTTCAGAGCTGGCTTGGGCAGCTCCTGCAAGCAAGACTCAAGCCTCTGATGGTGGAATTTGCTGCCTGGAAGATGTGGCTCCTCACTGAAGGGGAGTGGGGTCCCCTGACAGCTACTTAGTGCACACAGGTTGTTGGGAAATTTATAACTTCAGGGTTTTCAATCCTGGTGGAGTGACTTAATATATATTTAAACCAACATTAGCAAGGACATATTTCATATCCTGGTTTTCTTTTCCTCTAGATAGTGACACTGTTTCATTGAGCCCGCAGGGCACATTTTCCTGAAAGACAGATATGGTTTTTCATGTAACACCCCATTAAGTAAAGCCCTTTAGCAAGGACAAAGAGTCTCTGAAGATCCTCTTCTGGCATAGAATGTTTACAAACTGAAACACAAGGATGACTGTTTCATTGAAAAAATAAAAAAAAATTCCAAAGTTCTAGGTTAATCTGCTGATTGCCCTGAAATGTTCTGTTTGTTTCCGTTTGATATTTCCCAGGAAAGCTGTTGCTGCTACTTCTTTAACCTCTTTCTAATAGCTTTGCCAATACCTTTCAAGCATTTGTTTTTGCATCAAGTTTGCATACATCAGATATATGTTAATGACAAGGGTGTTGGAAAAGAAAAGGGCTGCTGTAGATGTGCAAGGCTCTGAGAGCTAAAAAATTAGTGAACTGCAGGTGTAGAATACTTGTACTGGGATGGATTTGGCCTCCAGCTGTGGAAATAGGGGGAAGTATGCATACAGCTGAAGTGAGCACACAGTGGTGTGGGATGTCAGGTAAATATCTAGAGAATGGCAGTTCGGGGTCAAAAGTACTGTCTTGGTGCAGTGCAGTGATTTCATGAGCCTTGTCTCTCCTCGACTTGCATGTGTGGATTAGTAAAGAGCAGCAGAAACAGTGAGAAAAGTGTGACTGACAGTTTCAATGTATTGCTTGGCTGCAGAGCTATTTGAAACAAATTGTACCATGTGGAGCTGGTGGCCATGAGATCAGTGTCTTCTTGATGGACGTGTTCCATGTTCTTAGCTTCAGATCAGCCTTGAATGGCTTTTTTTTCTAATTTTTCTCTGCCTGCCAAAGTGTTCCTATCAGCCATTCACAACTTCAGTAGAATTTATTTCTTTCCACTTGCCGTGCACAGGAAATTTGACTCAGAAACATGAGATGCAAATATTATGCAGGGTTGACCTTTTCATTTACAGGGTAACTAATTAGCTTGACAAATATCACATTTAGTAAAATACGTATATGTCATTAGACAATCCTGCCCACCCCTTTATGGCTGCTCCCTAAAATACATCCTACTTTTGTTGCAATTAACTGCAGGCTTGCTGTTGACTTCAATATGAGTAGGACTACAAACTTAGACCAAATGCAAAGTAACTTAATGCTCAATGTCTGATCTGGCAGCCTCAGTTACTTTTTCAGTTGTGCTTTGGCACCACAGTGCAGTGCTGGCTGAGTACCTTTTCCAGGTCTGCTTACTTTTTGCTATAGGACAGGACATAGTTGTGGTATTTAATATGAAACACAGTAAAACAGAAACATTTTTAAAACAAACTTCAAGGAGAGTTAGAAATTTCTGAGGTAGACTAAACTGAAGTGTCAGTCTGAACATGACTTTCAGGAAAGCGTGTGCCACGGGCTGGACAGTTTTCTTTAGCTGAGTTACGTGATGGTGTTTACGCATAGACTGCTGTGTTGAGATCTGCACAGGAGCTGTAATTTATATTGTTACTTTGCTGCAACTAAGCAGAGAAAGACGTGGCTGTGTTCATTATTTACTGTGGGTGGCATCCCAGTAGCATTCAAAGGATTTGAGGAGAGGTGGCTGTGCCCTTCACTGAAGGAAAAGGACAGAAGGGGTGCTTATGTAGATGCAAGAGGGAAAAACAAATGGCCAAGAATTGGACCCAGGTCTTCTAGGCCAACAGAAAGACACTGGCCATGTCAAAAACACAAAACCCACAACAGACTGCCTGTGGGAGTCATTTGTTGTCATGAACAGATGTTCTCAACCACAGTTAACCTTGAATCCCGCATGGTTTTGGGTCTGATGTAGGATGATTAGCATTCCCTAGCTCTGGGTTGCAGCATGTGGTTCTTGGTGCCACCTCACAGTATGGTGTGGCAACAGAGATAAATGGTACCCTGCTGCAAATGGTAAGCAGTGATACTTTGCAATTCTAATGAACTCATCCTGTGCTCTTCAGTGTCCTTTAAACCTTGACAATTAGGAAGAGTAAAGGAGGGGGAAAAGTCTTTCTAGATGGGAGGCAACAGGGAAGCAGAGCCTGTGAATGCCTACAGCAAAGGGTGAAGATCGATTTCATACTGGTATTTTGAATTGTCCTGTTACCATTTCAGATTTGTTTTGGAAGAGTCTTTTATTTTTGTTATAAAATACATCAGTTAACTGCTTCACTGTTTTATATGCTTTTTTTATTTGTATCTGGATCTGAGCCTGATGTTGCCATTAAATCATCTGTTTTGTCCTTCTTTATTTATATTCTTCCTTGTCATTTTATTGCCTCTTTGCCTTTAATGAAGTAGAGGTGGCACCTTTACAGATGGGAAACTAAATTACAGAGAAACTACATGACTTTTTACATGACCTATGCACAGAAAATTAATAATCACTCTTATTGAGAGGTGCAGGCACTACATGCAAGTATTGTAAGTTGTTTAGCTACGGAGGTTGTGCTGATTTGTGAAAAGTTTCTTTTTTATGAGAGAATATATGAGATATTAGTGCAAATTTTTTTCTTTTCCTTACATTTCTACTCATCGTGCATCCATTCAGTGGAGGTTTTATGTACCTTTAGGTCCTCTCCTGGCTACCATAGAGTCAGATTTCTCTCATCTGTGCCATTGCTAAAGCTGCACCAGGTTTTGGCTTTTGACATGGTCCCTTGGCAGAACTGCTTCTTTGTGGAGCTCTCTTTATCCTCCCTGCTTGCTTTCCTTTTCCTTCATGTTGCCTTTCCTTCATCCCTTACAGCCTTTTCTCATGCTCTTGCTTCCTCCTTTTCTTTTAGCAGTGCCTCCTCTGCAGTTTAGAGCAAGTCTTCTCTTTCTGTTGAAACATTTCACTGCCCTCTGCCATTCACTTTGTTTTTTTCTCCCTCCTAGAAGCAGGTGCCAGCCTCTGCTGACATCATCCCCCCAAAAGGTTGCTTTGCTAATTCCTATGATGGAAAACTTGTTTTTTGTTGTTGTTGCTGTTTAGGGGGTTTGTTTTGTTTTTGTTTTGTTTTTTATTTTACTTTTGCTTTCTATTTTGTTCTTTCTGCATTGGGCTGATCATTCTCTGGTGAGCTCAGCAAGGTCACTGGAGTCATTGGCAGGCTTTTATAAGAGGTTGTCCTATATGATCCGTATGAGGCATACAGCAGAATCTGTGAAGTCTATTAACAACTCCCAATAATTTGTAAATACCAGCACTTTAGCTGAAGCCTTGCTGTTGTTAATTGTCAGAACTGGAAGATTGCTTACCATGTTTTACCTGTGTAACTGTACCCGGCCCTACATGCATACAGAAGTTGTCCTTGGGTAGACTGTAACCTTACTTAGCAACATAAGACTAAGGGGTCAGGTTTGAAAAGGAGCTTATGGGAGGTCACCTGGCTAAGTAAGACAATTTTAAATCAGGTCACCTGTATGGATGCCATTGCTGGAATTTTAACAGTGAGGTGATGATGTCTGAAGTTTTTTAGCAAATATGTTTGAGAAGTGAGGAGATTCTTGAGGTACCACTAGGTGAAAGAAAGGCAGATATCTTTCAAGATGCATAAAAAAGAAGAGCAAGGAGAATACAGACATGTCAGCTTCTTCAGTAGCCAGATGAGTGATAATTGATGCTAGAGGCAAAATCTTATTTTGTGGGGATCTAGAAGGTTTTTCTACCAACTGTCAGTTAAAAGTTTACAAATTAAAGTCTGACTGAGATATAATTCTCACCAGAAATATCATATGGCTCCGAAGGATAGAAAGATCTTGGAACAGCAAGGGAGGATATGAATGAGACAGGAAGTACAGAACAGACCAAAGCTTTCACCTGCAACCATTTTTTTCTCCAGAGGAAAAAAACCCCTTCCTTTACTCATATGTTCATTGCAATGCCTGGCATTTAAGTGTGCAATGACAATGGCCTTTCCATATACCAAAGTGTTTAAAATAAAATTTAGCCTAGGTTCTTAGAGGTGAGAATGTGGTAATCAGCAAATGTACTGCTTTGCAGATGTGGCTGATTGTGTGACCCATGACTAAAGCATCATTTTGAGAGTGTGAATGGGTTTCATAGAGCTTCTCTCATTTTCCCTCATAAAAGGCACAAATGAAAAAAGCATCTTAGGGCCTATGACAGGCCCTATGACAGGATATATCATCACCATTGGACAAGTTTGTTCTGAGCGCAGCCTACAAACCTTAAAGTGTCTGACAAGTATCCAAATAGTGGCATCTTCCTGTTGTGCTTATCCATTGTCAATAGCCCCTGTCAATGAACTGCTCCTACCAAAGGAAACGCTCCTGTTAGAATGAAGAAGAGTTAAAGGCTTAGTTTTACACCTCTGCTGCAGGTCAAATAAATCACACTGAATTTTTGGTACAATGACAGTGACAGCTGGGAAAAACAATTCATTAAAGACAATTGCATTTTACTGAACTGTTGTCTAAAATAAAAGATTCAGTGCAAAAAGAAAAGAGTCAAATACTGTTGGAATATGCTGACCTTTTCAGATCAAACGTTGATCTTTGTAGCACTGCAGTGCTCTGCTAAGCACCACTGCTGGCCAGTTACCCATCTCCTCCTCTGCAGCACTGAGGGGAAAGATGGTTCACCAAGAAGCACCTTTATCTCCACCACTTACCCATGGGGCAGATAGAGTGCCTGAGGCCTTGATACTGCTTCTGCAGAGTCAGTTTTAGTGAGAGAGAGAGAGCTGGAGAAGTATCCAACCCTACTGGATTTACATTTTCATGTTTTGCACCATCTGCAGAACAGGCGAAAAGGCACATTAAGAATCCTTCACTTCCAATCCTTGACTAGGAATCCCAAGGTCACGTAACAACATACTGTTTATTAACCTGTGCAGGTAATAATGATACAGACTGACTCTCATGTCATAATTATTTTATTTGATGACCTTTTTAAAAGAGTGAGAGACAGTAGATTCAGTAATCTAAACTAAATGTATGGTAGCATATATAATGCATTATGTTGTTGTTTCTGTATCAAGCATTTCATAACGTGATGGCAGTATGAAAATCTGTGCTGGATTCAAAATGCAGAATTGGAGTACTGGAGGAAGTTACACCATGCTTAAGTTCCAGAGTTCTTTTACACACCCCTATAACAGCACGACAAATTGTGTATAACACATGACAAATTGTGTACCAATCTCTAACGAGCAGACTCTGCTCCACAAAAGATGCACGATACCAACACTGGAAAAGAAAGAGTGCCTGTTGTATTGTAATTATCATCTTCTGTTCCTCACTCCTGTAGGGATCAAGGACCTGATCATGGTATAACTAACTCACTTTTTCTTGCTTCTTGGCTAAAATATCTGGATTCCTTTGGATAGTCATCTGATATTAACACCTTTTCCACTCCCTTTCTAATGTAATTTGGCTAATGTGTAGAGCTGAACTTCCAGCCAAATCTGCAAGGCTTTTTTCCCCATTTAGAAATTGCAACTGTTCCTTATGTGCAGCAATAGTTTTCCCTTAGAAGAGGGTAAGATGGCTCTATTAGAAGAGCTTATGGTTTTCAGATATGTCTCTTGGGTACATTTATACAGCAAATGCTCACAATGAAGTACTTATGAAAAGCAAACCCTTTTACATGTTTTGAAGCTGGCATGGAGCACACTGATTAGGTCTGGATGCTGTGCTTTGTTTTTGTAGGGCCCCCATCTGTAGGACAGGACAGCTTTGAGCACCATTAGAGACATAACTGCCTTGTTGTTATGGCTGTACTAGCTTTGATCCTCAGCCTCTGAGGATGGCAAACTAGTTGGTGTCAAAAACTTCAGTGACTTTTTGTTAGTTGCCAGGCTGTATCAATGAGTGGAACATTTTTGTTGGGATTCCATCAGGACAGTGCCTCATGCAAGTGGGATGGAGGCAGGCTGGGCATGTAAGGGACGGCTTTGCCCCAGATTGCCGTGGCTTTCTGTGACAGCATGATGGCAGAAGCAGATTGGTAGGGTAGATGCTGGGCATGAGTCAGTGGCATGAAGGCAGCAGGCAAGAGGCTGCATGCAGCATCCAGTTCAAGCTGGCTTTTCTGTCTGGTCTGCAAGGCTCCCAGCCTTAGTACTGTCAGGCATAGTGCGTGTACAGCTGGCTGCCAAGGGGAAGCGTTATCTAAGAAACAACAAGGCTGGTGCAGGGATGATTGGAATATTTTCCCATAAATATTCTTTAAGCATAAATGATTGTGATGAAATCATAAAAGTAATTGGCTCTTGTAACTCCTTTTTTGAAAACAAATTAAGCCTAAAAACATGTAGAGACCTCCTTCCTTTCCAGAATATTATTGAAAATTAATAGACCATCTGAGCCTGAAGTATCATAAAGTCTGTACCCATTTTTTTCACATACCTGCAGATTCATCTCCAGCAGCTCTCCATCTGTTTGCAGGCTGTTTTCTAAACCAGTATGATGCCTCAGGTGCAAAAGAGAGAGACAATAATGAACAATGTAGCCTACAGCATCTTGGAGAACAATTAATTTTAGTGAATGGACAGGGAGAGGAAGAGGGAAGGTAAGCTTTGCTCATTTGTCTGCTCGTGCATTCACAGTTGTGCATATTGGATAGATGTACATACAGACATGTATTTATCTCCCAAGAAGACTATTTTCAGTATTCCAACTTTCACTCTGTTGCAATGGCTGTTGTGCACAGAAGCTACTTGAAAACGACAGTGCCATCTGCGCTGAGGAGATTAGGGGGTGTCAAGGAATATTCTTTTTCACTTCTCACATTCCTGCTTCTCTCCATCCTGTCCCTGGAAAAATCCCAGCTTTTAACCTGTCAAAACAGTTTTAAAGCTGGTCTCTGATGTATAGAAACCTGTGAGACAGAATCATGACAGCTATGTACTGTCAAAGGAGTATGACTGCATTAAAAAAATGGAAACCCAACACTGCTGAATAAAAGAACACTGAAATGTAGGAGGCTGCACTGGCATGTGGGGTAGTTCTTTCATGCATATCTATGCACATATGTTGATCAGGGAATACTAAATTTATATACAGGAAGACCATTTATTTGACTGATTTATATATAGAGAGAGATTATAGAGCACATACACAGAACTGAAAATTACACATCTAGAGAGAGGTTAAAAATGAAAACCATATGATGAATTAGGCTTTTTCCCCCAAACATAGGTCCTGAAATTAGAAAACTAAATCCATTTATAAGCTCTTAAGTGCAAGTGGTGTCATTTCCGATGTGCTGAGCAACGGCTGCATCTGCCTGTTTCTGTTATTTGGGTTGGCTCTATTTCTGAAAAACAGCTGTCAGGAAGGAGATCCTATAGGATCTCCTCTGATGTGTCTAGCTGACAAACAGACAAATACGAGTGCAATACCTATGTGCCATGTGAGTACAGCTGGAGATACAGGGGAGTGATGCTGAGCTTTCTGACTGGCTGTGTAGTCTTCAGGTAGGAATCTGGCAGGAATGCTGAGGGAGGATCCCCACCACGCTCTAATTAAGTATTTCTCTGCTTTGACTTCTTTACTTCTTTTTCATATCCCTCTGTCCATTCCTCTTCACACACTGGTTCCCATGTTGAATGCAGAGACTATTTGAACAAGAAGAATTTTGTAATTGCACAGGTGTGTGTGCTGCAGAGAGAAAGCAAAGTGCCCCACTGGAAAGCTCATAGTTCAGTTATCTTTTCAGAGAATAAACTCCTTTGCCCTTTTCTTTTTATGTCTGCTTATTCAAACAATTAAATAAATTTTTAAAAAAAATCTTCTCTGAGCCACTGTCTAATGTTTTCAGGCAGTAAAATAAATGAGAATCAGTAATCTAATGCAGAACTGATTTGAGCATGTTTACAAGTTATTAGGAAGCTAAAAGGTTTATTCATGCCTTTGGCTCAATATGTATGTAGAAACAGCTGCATGAGGAGGCTGCTGTTGGCTGAATGCTTTCTGTGCAAAAAAGAAAACCAAAAACTTGAGCATTTGTCTTTTTCTCCTCCAAATGTCCAGGCTATGACAGCAGGAAAGACTCCAGAGTGTCTTTCAGGAAATAAAAGCTGTCATTTGTGCATCCAAGAAAGGACTGTGCTATGAAGGTAGAAGTATTTTTCTATAAGGAAATTACATGCTGGGAAAGAATGTGAACTTCTCTGGAATGTGAGGAACGGATTATGTTAATATCTGCAAATCAACTTTGCCCTCTTGATTCACTTCATGCTGCATCAATTATACTGTAACTTTTCAAACTGCTGTCTGTAAGTAGTATTGTTAACTATAGCCAAATGTTGGGGAAAGATTATCCTTTAAAAAGTTGATTGCTTGCTCACCAGGAAAGCAACTAGACGGAAAAAAAGGTTTTACCAGATCCCATAAAGAATAGAATTCTAGTTTCATTTCTAAATAGAATAAAACCCCAAGAAATTCCCTTTTTTGATGATATAAAATATTGCAATGTGAAATATGATTTTGGTTATTTTATATATATATATATATATATATATATATATATATGATATTGCATAGAAGTATAAGTACATATCACACAGAGGTTCTTTACTCTGCCAAAATGCAGCATTCAACTCTTACAACAGCTTACTCAAAACCAATTTTATATGGGGAAATTCATCAAAATCCATAGATTCCCATGAATTTTCTCATACCACTCAAGCTGCTAACTCCAGTGAAAGCTGTTCAGTTTAAACATTTTCAACCTGTCATAAGTTCCACAGGCTTATTTTGGTTTAAAATGTAGTTTTTCACATCCTGGTTTGTGTTACTCCTTTTTTGCATTATGAATGGAAATGAGTTTATGACCTGAAAAAGAAAGCAAATGGTAGCGTAGGGAGCTCTTCCACAATGTAAAGAGTAGAGTATAGAGCAGACTAAGTAAATCCCAGTATGCAAGCTTTGCACAGCTGTAACTTCTGTAATTTAGTGGTATTTCTTTCATTTCTTCCAGTTCTCGGTGGAATGGCTGCTGAACATAAAGGATGAGGTGCTCTTAACTCACATTTTTTAGCAAAATTACTCTTTCTCTTTCATATCAGTAGGGGTTAATGTTACTGCCTGAAACAATATGAAGCTTCTGTGATCCAAGGAAAGCTTCCTCAGTGCTAAACATTCACTTGCATGATTATAGGCAGTCTAGGTAGTGACCTTTTGGTGTTAAAGATAACACAAAAGAAGCTGTATAAATTACACTGGCGAGTAAAAGGTGAGAAGGAAGAAAAGGTATAGTGGGTGTGACATCCTCAAAAGATTTACTAGAAAAATATGATTACTGGGAAAAGCTTACCATCATTAGTAATCAATGAAGAATCTAACAGAAGGAAAACAGTACAAAGGTGGCTGTTGAAAAATTAACGTTTGAACATAGGAAGAATAATATGGTAAGAACTGTCCTAGGCACAAATTCTGTGCTCCTTCCAAGCACAGCTGGAATCTCTGTCCCCCCTGATTAGCTATAATCTACATAAATAGGGAAATGCCAGGACAAGGTATATTCCTTCTGAGAGGTTAGACTTGGCTGTCCTGAAGACAGAACAGACAAAATTCTCAAACAAACAAAACCAAAACCACCACCAACAACAAAAGCAGATGGGAGGAGGAATTCTCATGCTCAAAAATTGTGATATTATTTATTTTTTAATGGAAATTATATGAGCCCAAGGAATTTCAGGGCTGTTTGGTCCTGCAATAACAAAACATAGAAAAAAGAGAAACCTGTTAGCAGTACCGGAAATGTTCATAAATTATTTCATACATGCCTTGTTGAAATGTTCTTGATTTCAGAGAGGACTGGTTCCTTAGCCCTGTGTAATGATGAGACTGGCCTAGAGCAGTAAGAAAGGAGAGAAGGCAATCAAATGAATTATAAAACAGAATTCAAAGTGCACTAGTAAGGAAGAAGGCTTTTTTTCAGTGCTTCTGTCTTTCCTGCTGCTTGTGTCCATGATGATATATGGTAAAGCTACCATGTACCAAGCAGAAAAAGGAAAAGAATATTAGTAAGATGTCAAATTTTTCCTCTTCCCTATTTACTGTCAGTGATAGATCTCTTTTTTTTAGGTTTACACCTCTATCCAAGAATGGCTAGTAGTTACTGTATTACCTGTTTCCTGACCTACAGTGGTTCCCTAGCCATGCTATGCATATTTTAGCTCATTTAATTTTTCCTTTGAAGTAATTCCCTCCAGCCCTTCGTCATTTGTCTTGCTTTTGTCTGAACTGCTTCCAATTCATCCTGGCATGAAGGTAGTTAGATAGGGGTGTTTGGGGTGTGCTTTCAAGTGTATATTATCAGGAAGGGCCATCCAACCCTTGCCATCTCCCAGGCTGACTTGGTAAACCCATGGGATCACTAAGTGGGGCCCTGGTGCCTCTCTGCTCCTAAACTCTGTATCACAGACTGCACACTGGGGAGCACCCAAAAAAAGATCTGCAGATTGCACTGCCTGTTAGTTTGGGTTTATTTTGTTGATGTTACTGAATACAACAATCCCAGTTTTGATCCTTCTTCCCATGTGTACTCCTTAGATCCTTTTCAGCGTTGCTGCCTTTCTCTTCCCTTTCTCCCACAGAATATCTGTGCTGCAGTGTATGATTCATCAGATACACTCTTCTGCATTTTTCCAATACGCATCTCCTTCAGCTTTTCTAGACAGTATCATGAGGCTTCTTAGTGCACTGCCTTAGGTATTTTTGTTTCTCCTCTGTGGGCTCCTCCCATGAACTAAGAAATTGATTATTGTCTAGATTTTATGAGGTCAAGTCAAATAATGATCCCCACATTACAAACAGCAGATTTTGGTTCAGTTTGCTGCTCTTTTCAATTTCCCAAGTCTCTCTCCAGAGCCTTAGTCAAGAAAATAGGCTATGTGGCTATGTGGTTTCTCAAAATGTTTCCCTGCTATGCTATTTGGAACTGAAATCAATTAATAATTCTTTCCAGCACTTGTTGACCTTCAGTGATGCTTGAACAGTGGGTTCTGCAACCTTGAAAGTGGGACTGTAAATAACTCAGATTTCTCTGGTCAGTTTTTAGAATAAGAGATTGCTGTCCCATCCCCAAGGAAAAATATTGTTATTCTTTGTAAAACTAACACATGCTCCACTCATTTTCCCAAATGTGAAGTCAATATCGAAGGACAGGGTAGTGGAAATACTGTGTCAGCTGTCTCAGTGTGATATTACAGGTACATAAAACATTGTACCCCGAGTATGTCCAAACCAATGAATGTAAGAACATTTCAAAGTTTTTCAAATGCCTTATTAAAATCAGTCTTATGTTTATATCCTATTCCATCAATCATGTAGTTCATAGTTCTGCCGAAAAAGCTACCAAGATGCTATGCATTATTTATTCATTAATATTTCATGATTCCTACAATATATTCATCTGGATGTTTGTTTGCTTGATTCTCTACTGTGCTTGGTGCTGATTCCCTGAACAGTAACACTTAGATAAACCTGTATTTTGTTGTGAAGATTCTTGTTACTTTGGAAAGTCTCCCTGCTTACTGCTTTCTTAGTTCCTTTTTTCACCACAGCTTTTGAAAAACAACAGTTAAATGTTTCTCCAAATGCTGATTTTTTAACCCCACATCAAGTCTACAATCTCAGTCTACTGTTTCTGAAACATACAACAAGAGTGTAGATCAAGAGCAAAAGAAAAGCATGGTAATTGGGAAAAACTAGGAGATTTGGCTTTGGAAATGCATTCCTCATCTGAACTGAAACCTAAATGGAGACACATGTGGAGGGCTCATTTATAAAACATATGTACTTAGAAATACAAAAAAATTGTGTGCAAAGACAGACTTATCTGGGTTTTGGCACAAACCCATGCTATGTATTCATGGAAACAGATACAGAACATTATTTTAGATCACAGAATCACAGAATCAATTAGGTTGTAAAAGGCTCTGTGATCATTGAGTCTGACCTTTGACAGAACACCATCTTGTCGACTAGACCATGGCACTAAGTGCCACATCCAATCATTTCATGAACACAAGATAATCAAAATAATTTCAACAAGGCCATTAAAGACAGTTATCAGTTGCCCACAGTAGCTCTGAGGGCCCCATGAGGTGCCTGTAGGGCCCCCAGATGTCTACCCAAGACCAGCGAATATCAGAGGGGTCCAGCACTATTCTCTGGAGCACGACCTAGGGGCTGGGCTGGGAGCTTCACAGCACCCAAACAACATGAGGTGTCTGTGTCTAGGCATCTGAATCCCAGGAAGGTGTCCAAATGAGCTCTTCCTAAGGAGCTCTTTAACATTCACTAACTAAAAATAGAGCTTAGGCATTTGCATGTGGAATGCCTAAACGTAAATATCTTGATGCCAAACTGAATTTCTCCCATGATGTCAAATGTGTAACTCAATATGAATTATCAAGACAAAGTAGAAAAAAATATATATGGTCGCATCCAAAGTAATTCTGTTTCATTTTGTGCAATTTTTTTTCTTTGTTCAGATACCTGCACTAATTGCCTCCAATTAATTAGTTTCATCACTATTACTTTACAGACTTTGAGCAAGCAAAGATAACTAAGCAACTGCTTGATATCATCTCTTGTTCTGCAGCTGGTGTTATGTGTAATGCTGTGACACCAATGAGCAGACCTTGCGATACATCTGTCGTGACGGGATATGGCAAAGGCCAGTTTCCTGAGGAGCGGGGCACAGAGCTAAGCAGGATGGGTAGATACAGATATAGCTCTAATGCTGGCAGAAAATTAGCTGTTTCGGTTGTCTCTGATCACGCTTTGCTGGACCCGTGTTCTACATATCTATAGCCATACCCTATACAGCTGTAGAGATGAGTTTTCCTATAATAGTGATAGTGAGGCTGATTAACTTAATGCCAGTCAGAGACCAGTCTATTTCTGTAATGCTAAGATAGTGCCTTTTTAAATAAAATGAGCTCTTGCTTCTGGCTAAATGCTGCTAAACCTCAAGAATATGTAAGTTTTTATGAACTTCAGGATCATCCATCTTTTCTTCATGTCTTCCTACACTTATTCCTCATTTTCCCTGTGCCCGTGGGCCCTGTTGATAGGTGTGAGTGGGGCTTTAGACACAGTTTATTGGAGAAGCCCTCCCATTGAGTCATGAGATGCAGAAAGGATCCCCTTGCTTTCTAAACTCCTTCTCAGAGATGAGCCTAGGTACAGCTGGATCCAATCATAGTCCCAGACTATGCCAACAATTTTGAGTACAGCTTTGTCCTGCAGACTTATAGATGGCATACCAGGTGTACTTATATAAAATGAATTATTTATTATGGCAAATGATCAGACAAAGGATCTTAATCAGAACTATATACTACACAATGTAGAAGAAACTACTAGTAGTGTATAGTATAATGTACTGTATTAAAGTCATATATACATATACGTATAAAGTCCTGCTACAGCCCTATCCTTTCCTTTTCTACCTAGCCTGAGGGATGCTGTCCTCATTCACCTTGGACCTGACCTACCACCTTTATTTGTGCTATAATGCCAGGATCTCTATCCTCTTTGGCCAGCCAACTCTGGCATGGTAAAGGAAGATTTTAAAACAATTGTCACCAGGTGTTAACTGGAGATATGCTGGGGCCTGTGATTTTGAAAGGACACTGTGGTAAAAAGAATTAGTGAAAACCTGTTACATATAGAGAAGACTATTCCTATTTAACAACAAAGGCAAAATTCACACAAAAGCAGAAGGTCAGTGCAAGGGGAATGAAATGTCTAATTACAGCTTGAGAAACCAAGATAATGTTTTGTGGTGGTTTCCTACACAGGGATAAATTTCATCTGGCAACACAAGACTAGGCAAGTCTCCTCAGGTGTGGCCACGGCTGACAGGACATGAGGCAGGGCTGGTTGGGAGGCTAAATCACCATGTTTGCTTGGTGGCAAACCAGTGTGCTCAGCTCCAGTGTTCAAACTGATGTGCAGCACTACCTACTGTGCAAGTGTGTGACTTTCAGACAATCTGTATCAGATGTCCAGGCAGCTGAATGTAGACAGCTGGAATTTGGCTTTCCCTACATTTGCTCAGGCAGATGTAGTACTTTCTCACTTATTTTTCCTTTTTCGTGTCATGTTTCCCAGAATTTATTGAGCAGTTAGCCGAATATCTAATTATTCTCTGATTACATTGAAAAAATGCATGCAGCTTTTTAAAACACTGCCTTTTCTTCAAGGTGGATTGGTGATGTCTCAAAAGCTCCATTCCTTCCCTTTTTGAAATTGCTTAAGATGGGACCTGTGGGATTAAGGACACGGACAACAGATCTACTAAGCAAGGAGAGAGTTTCAAAGGATACACAATTCTCTGAACTTTGTTGTTCCTTAGTAGTTGTGCACTTAACATCTGAGTATGTGAATACTGTAGGAAGCTTTGTGTGCCTTGGAGTCACCTGTCCTCTTTTAGTTGCTGAGTATGCCCATGCAGTTTAAACCTATATCATGGTTGTTTCTTACTGTTTATCCTGTCATAATGGCTAAAATCCATGACCAGCTGGCTCCCAGTGTATTCAGTTTTATGTAATGCTATATAGTCAATGGAGTCTTTGCCTGGGGGTCTTGAAAGGAATGTGTGTGTTGGGACCCTGAGTCCACTGGGTGTTGTTGCTGCCTCTTCCTCCCTCCCCTGGTGTTTGGCTGCCTGTGCTCAAGGCCATTAAGCTCTGAGTTGGTGCTGCACATCCAGTGATCAGCCATGGCTGGGTAAACAGCCCAGTTACAAGAAAGAGCTGTGAGAAGCCTCCTCTAGAGACCAGCCCTTAGCTCAGGAGCTATGTCCCTGCATGATGACTGTAGCCATGCCCACACCTGCCCATCACCCTAGCTGAGCCCACTCTTGCCTACCCATCTTGGCTCTGCAGCCATCCCATCCCCATGGGCACACCTGACTGTCCCAGAGCTGCAGGAGGCACTGGTTGCCCTCCCTGGCCCAGCTCTCCTTGCCACCTCCATCTGTGGTGGAATAGGGAGGTCTCTGTCCCATCCTGCCCCAGTGGCCCAATGGTCCCTGCCCTCACCTTGCTGCCTCCTCTTGCTGCTGTATGACAGACAAGTCTGGTGCCATGAGCATGTATTACTTGCACAGATGCAGTCTTCCTGTAATTTCTAGACAGGTGTACATGTTTGAAGACATGTATTGCCTCACAGAATCATGGAATGGTTTGGCTTGGAAGAGACCTTAAAGATCACCTAGTTCCAATCTCCCTGCCATGGGCAGGGACAACTTCCACTAGACCAGGGTGCTCAAAGCCCTGTCCAACCCTGTCACTTTGAGCTTACCATGCAAGGGTGCTAAATAAAACTGTGCTGTGGAGATTTGTTTTACTGTAGCGCAGAGGAAATTTCTCTGCAGAAGAGGTTGCTCAAAGGGATCTAAAGAGCATCTTGGCTATGAAATAAGCCCTGAGGCAACTGTAAAACCACTGAAAAAGAAACAGTGAAGGATCTACCTATAATGTGAATGCAGGCATAGATGCCCCTGTTGGAAAGATGTCCTTCAATTCCAGCCTTTGTGAATGAAAATTTAATTACTGTGTCTCTGTGCTTACGCTCCATCCACCACGAAGAAGGAAATAAGTGGGAATTGAAACATGGGAGTAGGTGTACTGGTCATAACTAAGCTGTACTGAAATGCTATGTACAAGCTGATGGTTTTATAATGGGCACATCTGCCCACCTCACAAAACCACCACAAAAATTGGCAGATTTGCAACATCTCTTGTGAAAGTTTCAGCTTCAGAATAGCAAAAGATGTTGAATTTTGGAGTTTAGCTGCACAGGACTTCATAGTACAGTTTCTTGCTGTCCTCTGTGGATGAGTCCTTAATCCTGACCTCAGCAGTCACAATTTCACTTGCCTTTTTTCTGGACCCCCACTGAGATGTCTATTTTTCCCCCTACTACTGAAAGGTGCCTTTGCACTTCTTATGATTTCTCTGTGTAAATAAGGCTCTCCTTACACTTTATCCACTCAGCAGAATTAACAAGTTTAACAGATATTTCCACGAACCTCTCATTTTTTTCTAGAAGCTCTAGTGGTTTTGGCACTGCATGTTTCAAAAGATGTCAAGTACTCATCATAAAGTTTATCTATACAGAATATATCACATTCTCTTGTAGTATAGTGCTAACATGGTCTAAGGTTTACACTCTTGCTGTCGATAATGTACATCTTGGGATCTTCTGTTACTGTCTGAACATTTTGCACTCTTTCAAGAAAAAGTAAGTCATTCCTCCATACGAGTCTTCTCTGGAAGACAAGCATGATCAATTCTCCTCATAGTATGTGGTTGTTCAGCTGCCCCACAGCTACTTATTTCAGCATGAACTCCCAACCAGTCCTAATGGTCTTTGGCAATTCCACCGACCTCTCATAACCAACAGTTTCTGCTCCCTGTATCTGCATTTCCAGGCTTGAAGTAACTCCTACTTTAGCAGCAGCAGGTTCCTTCCTTGGAAAAACAGAAGTGCAGTTGTGCCAGTCTGGATTGAATTCCATACCTGCCTTTCAGCAATAATGCATTCTCTGAAAAATTTTTCGATGCCATCACTGCTTCTGTGTAAGCAGGTTTCTAATGTCTACATGTTTGCACACCTGACTGGCCCATCAGGCTCTGTTTAGTTTGGTTTACATAGTGCTGCTTTGTTCATGGTTCTGTAATACCACCCTGTCCTTTATCTAGAAAAGGCTTTTCTATTGCAGTTGCTTGCTCTCTGCCTTGGGAACAAGATTTCCTCTGAAAATTTTGTCTTTTTTCTAACCTTATTTGTATTCTCCAAATAAAGGGAAAGTAAGCAAAGCAACTGCACACTGAATCTCCAAAGCATTGCAAATTGGTCTTGTGTTGTCAGGGAACAACTATGATTTAAGTAAAATGACAGGCAGGCAGAAGTCCTGCCTCAGCTTTGCTGTTCTTAAGAACTCCTGGGGGACCTTCAGTGTTCTGGCATACCATTTTACCATTTGCTTCTCACTTTCTTACAACCTCCCAGGGTTAGTCCTGTGCTGCTGGCCAGTGGAAGATTCCTCTTTACACCCAGGTTCCTGCATTACCAGCTCCCAGGCTGGCCCTTGCATTATAATGGAGTTCCACCTCGCTGCTTTACAGATACCCTGGAGGATTGTATTGCTGTGGTGGGCTTTGCTAGAGCACTCCAGTGTCATCCTCTTAAAGCTTGCTGTGCCAGTAGGAGTGGCCTGACACAGTAGAAGTAAAGTGAACTGTGTATTTGCAATGTCAAAATGGAGTAACACAGTCACAAAACCTTATAAACATGTAGGCAATGGGATCACAGGCAACTCAAGATTGGTTTTATCCCCGTATCAAATCCAGGACACCCTGTGAAACTCCTTCTGTTGGCAAGGTATAAAAGTGAATCTAGTATACATGGCCAAGGATTTGAATATGGTCTATGCAATATGTCCTCAGAGTCCTGGATGGTAGAAGACTGCTGACCCTGATGTGCCAGGATCTCATCCTGTTTCCATTCAGAATCAAAGACTTTCCCATCCAGCTCATGGATTTCCTAATCCCTCCCACCACATCATTGGCTTTCACCTACCACTTTGAAAATTATGTTGTTCCTTGGCAGAGACAGGTGCAATTATTCCCTGTTTAGATCATGAACAGAATCAAGTAATGTTTGCTTTGGTGTTTGATTAGGCATCCAAATTTACTTCCTGTAAAGGCAGGAAGCTCTTTTCCACAAGGCTTAGTAATATTTTTTCTCATATGGATGACATATTTCATGCAAGTGTAATTTGCATAATTATATAACTATGCAATTTGTATGTGCTACATACTGCTTGCACTTGTTTGAGGCTACATTAGCAACTAAACTTCCCTGAAGGAATATGGGGTTAAGGGGTGACATTTACTTGAACTCTGTCCTTGGGAACACTAATTATTGGCTGCATGAAAACTACTGTAACTCCTGTTATTTGTCATCCTCAAACAAAATAAGTAAAATCACCCAATGATATAGATATGTCTAAGGTCATAGAAGCAGAATTTATACTTGACTTAAAATACGCTGTTGAACTTTCATGGTTTGGTTTAAAATTTAAATTTAAAATATTTTAACAACTCTATATACTTGACACTGAAGTAATGCTGTTATCTATTGTAGAAGGTTTTGTATTACTAAGACTGACTGTCCTTGTGAGGCACTTCAGTAACAGTGCATAACTTAACTAGGGATGGAAATTGCTAATTGCCAAATGTGTGGACCAGCATGCTTAGCTTTCATGAAATGAATACACAGAAAGGTGATGTTGCTGAATTCATAAGCAGCAAATACAAGTGAGAAACAGGATGGGGATTTCCATTCTTCTCATATCACAATGTTGTGGTCCCTTAGACAGTGACTTTACGGTCTAAAATAAATACAAAAAGGAGGTACCTGTTTCTGGGGGTTTTCATGCAAGTCAGTGAATATGATGGAACATAAGCAATGGTGTTCTAATGACATACTCCAGCCTGATTTGAAATGTCATTGGTATTTTTGTAGGATAATTTTAGGTTAAGTGCTGTTTGGGAAAGATCAGGTTAAACCTCTCTGTTTGTGGTTTAGTAGCTAGATAATTTATGATCTCACACATACATCAGAGGCTTAAAAGCACTTGCCTGGAAAACAGTTCACTGTGGCTGCAATTTTGTTTCCTTGTGAAGAGTGGAAAGGAAATTTTGATGCTTACTGTAGATCTCTGAAGGCTATACCTACACATGCAAGAAGTTCAGCGCTGTAGGAAGAAATCCAGCTGGTGCTGAGGACTCAATGAGGGCAATTTTTTTCCTATTTCAGGTGGGTTTTACTTTAAAGCAGCTCTTTTATGGTCCAAAAGACAAAGCGGTCATAGCAGCTGGAAGACAGTGAATGTGATCCTCAATCCCGTCTTCCATTTTGATTTAATTTGCAAAGGATCTGGTTAATTGTAGAAGAATCCTCAGAGGCCTTTCCATCATAGAATCAAACCATGCTAAGTGGCAACAATTGCTTTCAAAAGCACATTCATGATCTGAACTAAAACACAAATGTAGGCATACTCTGTATAAAAATAAACACAGCTGTACTAAAAGGATTCATTTTATGTCAGATTCCCATACTTTGGGATTTGGCTATGAAGTCCTTAAGTAAGTCTTAAGTGGCAACTTTCCCCATAGGCACTTCAGTATAAATACCTGGATTTATTATTTAATTGCTTTTAATATTTTGACGATAGCTGAAAAAGAAACTCAGAACATCCTGATCTAATTTACTATTTACCTGAAAAATCACCTGTAATAAACAATGTAATTGTACAGGAAAATGGTGATTTCAGTCCAAGCATATTATTCTGTGTTCGTAACTCCTTTTTCTGACATATTCCCATTCAGATGCTGCTGAGGTTTTATAGGCTGCTGTAGGTGTACTGAACTGCCTTCTCACTGAAAATTAAGAATATTTGCACATATGCAACATTTAAGGGAATATAAATTCAGTCTGACTGATTTTTTGTTAAAAAAGCAAATCTAATACAGCTTGCTCTTTGATGCCAGTGGCAGTTTAGTGTCTTTTCTTACTTAATGTAACCAGCTTGCTATTAAAAACATAAACCATTTAATGCTAACAGATCTTTCCCCACCCCAATCCTTCATTGCGGTTTCTATAAATAAATGTAAAAGCATTTTTATAAAAATTAACACTACCTGGAAATTACCTTGACTGAAGTCTGAAGCATGTAGCTCACCTCAAGGTCCTGGAACTAGAGCAGTCAAAAGTAGTTCCAGTGAAAAGTTATGGATTAGAGCTGCAGGAGTGTGGGGCCACCTGCCTGTGGTCCTAATTTCATAAACATCTATGAAAAGGTCATTGAGGTCCTGAACTCATAAAGATTAAAGCAAATAGATTCTGTCTCATCAGGTCTCAAGAGAAAAACAAACACTTGGAAACTACTATCCTTAGGATGTAATACTGTAGCTGAGTTTCCTATTACAGAAAAATTTACCCTCTCATTTGCAGATATAAGAAGGAAGGAATTAGCTAACCAAGTAAGAAACTAATGGTCTTGAGCTAATTACGTAAAAAAGTTTGTGGTCATGCAGAAGCCACAAATTCAAACTCCCCTTCTCCTCATATAGACCAGCTGTGTGCATGGCATTTTTCTTGGGGGATTACACTCTTCTCACCTGGGTCGATTGGTCCAGCCCTGAATATAAGTTTAATTCTCATTTTCAAGAGGGGATTTTTGTCTGGTCTCCAGACTCCTCTGAATTTTAGAAAACATGACTAAAGCTGGTACATTTCTATGAATGGCAGTGTTGATGGAGCACTATATTCCTGTGAGAACACTTTTTGCCAAGCCAGCCGGCTTTTATCTTTCACCTCTCAGATAACGTTATTGCAATCTGTCTGATGAGTTGCACAGACTTTCCTACATAAGGTCAGATTGCTCAGCAGTGATGGTTTTAGGGTCACTTCACTTAAATGAACATTCAGTTTCTGAGATACAACTAGAAACCAGCTTTAATAAAGAATTTGACGTTGTGTCGTCAGTAAGCAAGCTGAGTACAACACAGGGTTACCTGATGTTTTTATTAGAAGGGACATATGTGATAATGTGAGACTTTTTCAAAGGAGCAGATTCTCTCAGCTTGAAGCTCTGCATCAGAAACCACTGAAAAATCCCTCCCCATGAAACTTCTCCCTTTGTACTTAGCACTTCACCATGACCCCATGGATTCCCAGACTTGTCTCAGTTTGCATACGGCTTGTCTGCAACATGACTTGAATGTGTTACATTCCTAACGCTGTTGTACTCTAAATTTGTCAAAATACTGTGGCTAGACAAGCTTAAAATCAAAATAGGAAAGCAAAGAGAAAAGCTCATGATTACAGAGATGGAGCTGCTGCTATGAAAGCATCAAATTAAGCATGGTAAACTTGTGTCAAAAACTAATCTGTTCTCCAAGCTGTAGCTGAGCACTTCAGAAAAACTGCCTTGGTGGCTGCAGCTGAAGATTAGTTCTGTGGGCTCTCCTGATGTGGAGTCCTTTGGAGCAGAGCAGATGCCCTGGCTCTGGATTGTCTCACTCCTGTGATACCTGTGCAGTGCAAGCATACCCCTGCAAGCAAATGAATCTTAAAAGCAATGCTAGGAAGATCTGCTTTGCCTTCCTTCTGGCTAATCAATTTAGAGAAGCTTATTGTAGCACACTTTGCCATTTGTTCAAATGCAAATGAAGTCTTGTTTGAGTTTGTCTGTGACTGGCCTAGACAACACCCTTCTGATATGTTGGTTTTCCATACTCTGCTCATCCACCTTTGTCAGAAGTTGTTTGAATTGCAATCTTTCTGACTACTCCATTCCTGAACACAGAGCTTGTGAGTCTTTTTGTGGTGCCACAGTAATTTGTCACAATCACAGACTAGGTAAGGCTGGAAGGTCATCTGGTCCAACCTCCCTGTTCAAGCAGGGCCTTCCCAGAGCATATGGCACAGGATTGCATCCAGGCAGTTCTTGAATATCTTCAATGAGGAAGACTCTGTAACCTCACTGGGCAGTCTGGTCTAGTGCATGGTTACCTGCCCCCACATACCTGCCTCACATACGCCATGTTTGAAAGTTTCCGGGTGATGTCCCTTACCTGGGGGAGACAACACACCTCCCTGTGGGTTGGGTCCAGTCAGCATATTGGGGCCTCCATTTTTCTCTAAAGAGAGTCACTTTCTACTTTTTTTCAGGTATTTTTTCAGATATTTACTATTTTAGCTTCTTTTTTCCTTAATTGAAGAAGTTGTGAAGTGGGTGATAGGCTGCCCTGCCCTAGGTCACCCTTCCAACCTAAACGGACCTTCATCCACACTCATTTCCCTGGTCCTAGGATTCCAAGGCTTCATACCTGTTGTATAAGGGCAGCTGGGAAGGTGCAGTAGGTTGGGAAGGGACTCATCTGCTAATCTGAGCAAAAACCCGCACCTTCTCTAAGCTCCCCTGCTTCTGCCTGGTGGTGAGAGGGTAGGGAATCCACTGCTTCTTGTGAAGTGGATGGTGAATGTGTTTGTCTAAGGCAGGGTAGAGTGCGGCTCCACCAGTCAGTCTCTTCCTCGGAGTCCCTAATACTTCTTAATCTTTCTGTTTCATCTCTCAGCTCCACCACTCAGCCTACATGGGGTTATGTATAGAATGTGTGTGATTGCCTTGCAGTGTGTGGTAAATTGCTGGGTTTATACCAGGGTTGCACGAGGCATATTAAGAATACTTGTGCCAATGTGGCGTTTTGCTCACTGCCCACCACTGCAATTGTTTTGAACTCCTGTCAGTCATAATACAGTCTCCTGTTTACCCTTACAAGCAACATCTGCATGTAAAAGCAACTATATATCTAATATCTCACTCTCTTTCTGCCTCCTTATAACTAACACATCCATACATATCCATGTAAGCAGGTTCAAGTAAGGCAAGGTATTAAGTAGAAAAACCAAAGAGACTCATTAGAAGATAAGCTAGCCAAAAATTGTTTTTTTAACTCTGCATGAAATTTTGACATAGGGTATGCCCAGGGGGAATTTACAATTCCCTAAATACTGGGAAGAATATGTAGACTATGTTAAATAAAGCTTTTTGAAAGATGAGTGGGAACAATATTGTATAATATGTATGGCCCATAAGTAGAAGGTTGTGTAATGTAGTAGCTGTGCATAATTAGATTTTTTTTTATGTATAGGTAGATGGATGAGAGATAGATAGATAGATAGATAGATAGATAGATAGATAGATAGATAGATAGATAGATAGATAGATAACAGAGAATGGAAGCTAAAGCAGATTTCCAGGCATTTTAACTCTGTTGCTATTTAACAGCACAATCAATAGTACTGAAAAGGGAAAGACATTTGCAATGCTAATTGCAATTCACAAGTGGGGGCGGACTGAGTGGGTGGAAGAGTTAGTTGTTTGCTTGCCGAGGGACATTTTCAGACTGCTGAAGTTCTGATACTAGTAATTCTTTTGTAAAACAATTATCTGGCTGACTAGAACACAGGAATAATTTCTAAATCAAAGAAATCAATGAGGGTGGTACTTCCTCAGGTAGTGATTTTCTGGCAGGTTTTTCTGGTTGTCTCAGTGTCCTGCTCAGAGGAGAGATGTGGTGGAGAGCTTCCAACCATAGAGCTTGTGGGACCAATAACCTTAGCTAGTTCTTAATCGTCTACAAGTCTTGTCTCTTCATCCAAAATTTTGTCAAATATCTCTTGTCTATTTTCTGGTATCTACTTTTTTATTTCTGAATGATAATGGGTATTTTTACCTATGGCATGACCTGAATCTGCCAGCCTTATTTAACCTGATTAGTGCTCTACTCTGTGCATGCAGAGAGGTTTGTTGGCTCCAGCTGAAATAGTTGCAGAATAAAGTATACACTGATGTCACAGAGGATGACAAAACTGAGCTCTTTATTCCTCTCTTCCTCCTTAAGCAGGGTGAATGTTCCCTGGACTACACAAACTGACTCCACAACATGAGAACATAGGTTTGTGTGTATAAGACCAGAGTGCAGAATCATTTTGGGAAAGAAGAGGAACTAAAAACAAAGTTCTGATGCCAGGTCTTGTTAATTCCAACTCTCAAAGCATCACTGATCTCTGAGCATGTGGGATAAAGTAATAGCAAAGGCACCCGTCTCATGGCACTCTGCAGCTTTGCTGGTGGCCTCCCAGTGTTCCCCAGGTTGTTCAGGAAAAAGCTGGGGTTGGATGTTGTGTTGAGTGAATGTTGCCTTGTGTGCTCAATGCAATTCTTAATTTGGTCTAGCTGAGAATTTCTGCTTTACATGGAGTAAAATGTAAATGTCTGTGGCACCTAGATGTCACAGGCATACAGTTTTAAATACTTGAACTAAGAATTTTTAAAAAGAAGATAAAATAGTGATATATGTGTTCTTTTTGAATTTTTTCTCTAACAACTAACAGAGGAGTGAAAACTATTATTATATATGCTTTTATCATTAAGAAATGGAGGTATACAATTTACTTTCTAACCAACTTTGAAATCAGAGCAAATATTTTCATTTCCTGAAACAAGTCCATTTTTGTTTCTAGAAAAAAAATCCTGAAATTCCTTATTAACTTCCGTTGAATTCAACAAGTAATTATTGGATAAGGAAGAACCTGGAAAAGGTAATAGATTTCATTTTTCCATTTCAGTACAGTGTTCTGAGGCTATTTTATCATGTTCAACTTTTCACATCAATTTTAAAAAGCCATAAAATAAATGCAATAATTCATCTCAAAGCATTTTAATAATCTCCAGCTTTTCCCTGAAAAATCTTATCACCTCTTTAGTCAAAGTAAAATGTATTTATTACCTGCAGCAGCATGTGAACATAATTACTCTGAAGTACAGGAGATATCTATTACTATGGTCTTGAAATGTCTATGTTGCCTTGCACCAGCACTCTGTATAATCCTTTTCTGTAACATCTGGGTAAAGCTGGAAAAGTCTGGCTGATTTCAGTGGGGTTAGTTAGAATATACCCAGGAGTGGCCACTAGCCCGACCCAGCCATAGGTCAATACCAGAAAACCTGGTGGCTGATGAAGAAGCAAAGAATAAGGACTTAGTTTAACTGTGTGATAGTAGAGAGAGGTGTAATAGTATGAACAGAGTCTTCCTTTGTTTCTCTTTCAGGAGGTTTCAAGAGTCTTGAGCAGTTCATCTGTTAATATTATATTTTTGTATTGAAATACCATTCAGGAGCCCTTAAGGGGACCGAGACATGGTTGTTCCAGCTGTGAAATGCGGGTGGCCAAAAAAGGGACCAGGCAACTGGGAACCACAAGGACAATCTAGCACAGAGCCAGTTCTGTACCTGTGCTCCAAATAGCCCTAGGTACAGTGGCTAGATTGGGCTTGTGGTTTTAAAAAATGCAACTTTCTCTTGGATATATATGGAATAGAGGAGTTTTGAAAACAATAGTCCTACACACTGATCTTCAGGTATAAATCTCTGGCTATTAGTTCTTGTAAAACAGTGTAGAGATCATAGAATCATAGAATGGTTTGGGTTGAAGGGGACCTGACAATTCATCTAGTTCCAACCCCTCTACAGTGGGCAGGGGGCTCCTTCCACTAGACAAGGTTGCCTGGTCCAACCTGGCCTTGAACACTTCCAGGAATGGGGCATCCACCACTACTCCAGTGCTTCACCACACGCATAGTAATGAATTTCTTCCTAATACCTAACCTAACCTACCTCTTTCATCTTAGAGCTATCCCTCCTTGTCCTATCACTACCTGAGCTTGTGAAAAGTTCCTCTCTGCCTTTTCTGTAGGCCCCTTTAGGTACTGGAAAGCTGCTGTAAGGTCTCCTAGAACTTTCTTCAGGATGAACAACCCCAATTCTCTCAGCCTGTCTTCATAGCAGAGGTGCTCCAGCACTCTGATAATCTTTGTGAGCCTGCTCTGGACTTGTTCCAACAGGTCCACATCCTTATGTTGGGGATCCCAAAGCTGGATGCAGTACTCCAGGTGGGGTCTCACGGGAATGGAGTAAGCAGGGAAGAATTACCTCCTTTGACCTGCTAGCCATGCTTCCTAGAGGTTTCCTAGTTTGGTTAAATAGCAAGATAAATGGACCACTTAATGAACTGTTAGTGGATCATTACATCCTGTGTAAATACTGAAAAATTCAACAGAGAAATACAATGGATACCAGTTTAAATTTAAAAAAAAATCAACATTGATGAATTGCAATAGGACTGAAGCAACAGTAAGAATTCTGTTTGAGGAAGTGCTCCAAATGAGCTCTAATAGAGTGTGTCTTACTATCCATAGTACCTGGGAATGTGAGATTCCTTTAAAAGACTCAGCAGTGAGGGCCCATCTGTTTCCTCAAAGCAGATCTAACTAAAGCGGAGGTATCTTGGAGTGAGGGAGGAGTGCCTTGATTGGGAGCACTAGGCTGTGCCACATGGGACTGGGAAGGCTTGCTCAGATCAGAGGGCCAGGGAGCTGCTTTCAGATGATACAGAGCTCAAGGTAATGAACTGACAAGACTTCTGACTTAGACAGGGTGCAGTTGTGGTGTTCCTGCCCCTGGACAGGAACTGTCTGGAGTGTAGTGCTTGAATGCCAAATGAACTTTCTGAGTGAAATCCCCTGGGCCCCAAATGATATTTTCCAATGAAAGTTTATTTCCTCTGAAAATTTCCAATCAATTATTCCACTCTCCTCTAGTTTAAGCATGTAAAAATATTCCTATGGCTTGCCAGCCACCTCAGCCTGAGGTTTGGCATACTTTTCTTATTTACATTTCATAATAACTTTATTATTCCTAACAGATTCTTTAGAAGTTATTGTTCTTATGAATTGAAAGATCTGTGGAACTCATTACAAGATTATAAAGTTAATCTACACTCTGGTACAGATTCTTCTTTCTAAAAACTCTATTTCTTATGTTTTTCACAGACATCCAAGCATTACTGAGGATGTGACCAATGCTCTTCCTGGCTAACCCTACAGGCCAATGATATCTCTCAACTGTCCTTGGATGTATGTCTACTTTTAAATAAACTCATCCTTTTCATAGTCAAATACTAATATTTGGTTTAAACAACATTAGGGCTGTGATATAAAATCCAGGCAGTGTTAAAAGTTTGATGCTTTCTCCTTTAATCACACGTCTTTGTGTCTTGGCACGGGCTCAGCATGCATTGTCAGATTAACTGTGTAGGATTTGCAATTTCGTGGACTTCAGTGCTTCATCTTTCACCTTTGGCAAACCTGATGATCTCTTCCACCACAGAGCTTCTCACCAGGGTAGCATTCACTTGTGAGAATACAAAAAAAGGTGTACCAACCTTGTGTACATCAGGTGGAATAACACATCAAAGTAATTTTGAGGAGTATAGCACATACCAACCTTCACTTATGGCTACTTTCTATCAGGAGCTGGGAGGAATTTGGTAATAAAGCTTCAAATTTATATATAAATATAAAAATTATTGAAAAATATAAGAAGCTCTTTGAGTGAGATTTAAACCCTGGAAGATAAAAGCATACAGCAGTACCTTTAATAGTCAGGTATTAAAAACAGTAGTAAAATTGTTATCTTTTATTTCCTTCAAATAATTATGTCAGCTTTTTAA
Organism: Acropternis orthonyx; assembly: GCA_035583155.1. Classification (NCBI taxonomy): domain Eukaryota; kingdom Metazoa; phylum Chordata; class Aves; order Passeriformes; family Rhinocryptidae; genus Acropternis; species Acropternis orthonyx. The sequence goes on along the minus strand of JAWWEU010000001.1, from coordinate 105,684,941 downwards.
GAGCTAAAGCATTACATTAAAACAACAAGTCTCAAAATTAGCACAAATTCAACTTGACAAAAACTAGAAATATCTTGAGAATGTGAATAAGAAGAGAAATCTGGTTTTGTCAGCAGAGTGACAGCATTTTTTATGACTTTAGAGATGAAGAAACTACAAATGTGTTGTATTATGTTGCAAAAGAAGAAATGAACTCAAAATCCTATGACATAATTTTATTTTTAGTCCCTGGTTAGAAGGCTTAGTTATAATTTGAAAACGAGAAAGACTAAATGTTCTTCATGTGCTCATTGTTGTTACTAATATATTGAAAAAAGTGCTTAGGAAAATCAAAACTGTGATGTTAGTGTTTCGGGGTTTGGAGTGGGGGTTTCACAGTATGTTGGGTAGTGGTTAACATAGCAGGGTCATAATCGAAGGCGTTCAGACGTTATTGCATATAATGCATAACACTAGGAACTGGTCCTGACAACCAGCATTTCAGGCAACGTTCTTTTGCCCTATAAAAAACATATCTCTGAGGGAGAGGCTGTGAGACATCCTCCCCAAACAGCAGAACTACAGTGTGTGGCTGGGTGTGCCAGAGGTGCTACATTTCACCCAAGGGCTTGCAGGATGCCTCAAGCCACAGGTCACCCGAATTGATTTGATTTGCTCAGATTGCCTTTCCAAATACTTGTCTTACTGTGCTTTTCCCTCAATGCCTCCTTCTGCATTTTGGTCTCTGTTCTGCAAAGACTTTAATGGGGTTGCAGGGCAGTGCATGGATAGAGTCTCTAACGGCTGTGATTGTGCCACACAGAGCTCATGGGCAACGTGGGGTGCTTTGATCTACTTCTGTCGACTGACATTTGCGTATCCAACTCAAGGACTGGTGAACGGACTATTGAACCTGCTCGGTTCTGTGTCAGCACGTCTCTATTCTGCTTTTCCCAACTCCCAAATCAAATATTTCATTCTTCGGCACCGTGAGAGGCTCCCTCAGCAACTGACATATTTGACAGCCACACTGCACTTCAAAGAACTTCACAGGGTTGTTAGCAGTAGAAGGGATTTTCACAAAGTTGTATTTTTAGTGCAGAGTCTGAAAGAATTACTTGACATATAGTGCAGTGATCATAACCTTACTCTAAGCACAATAGACTGCTTAATTTATAACTGCTTTTGGAAATAAAAATTCAACATAGAATACTTAGCAACGTCAATTCTTCTGTATAAGAAACACAGAACTGCAGAAATGCTGGGTGAGCATTTATTAAAAGTAGCTCTGATTGTGTTTTTCTTTCCATACTATGACTGATGACCTAGTTTTCCCTATATTGTTTATTTCATGGATTTTTGACTGCTATACTGTCAAAGATACAGGGTTATAATGAAAATACATTAGCTGGTTTAAGCTAAATATTTTCTGTAATATTTGGAACAAAAGAAAAAAATTCTGTTCTGGAACATTCATTATCTCAAATAAATTCCAGAGAACAATGGCAATATTCTAAATCTCCCTGTCTGTTGAGTGCCCAGTGTGTCTTCTTTTTGACTCATCCAGGCATGTGGCCAACAATGAGTATTTCTAAAGGGAAGAATTATCTTTTAAAAATCTAACAGAATGTGCAAGGTCAGTGAATTGGCAAAAGTTACAGAATTACAGAATCAACCAGATTGGAAAAGACCTCTGAGATCATAGAGTCCAACCTTTGACCTAACACCACCTTGTCTACTAGACCATGGCACTAAGTGCCACATCTAGTCTCTTCTTAAATACCTCCAGGGATGATGACTCAATGACCTCTCTGGGCAGCCCATTCCAATATCTGATCACTCTGTTTGTAAAGAATTTCTTCCTATTGTCTAACCTAAACCTCCCCTGGCACAGCTTAAGCCCATGCCCTCTTGTCCTATTGCTGTGTGAGTGGCAGAAGAGAACAACCCCACCTGGCTACAACCTCCTTTCAGGCAGCTGTAGAGAGTGATAAGGTCTCCCCTGAGCCTGCTCTTCTCCAGGTCAAACAACCCCAGCTCCCTCAGCTGCTCCTTGTAGGACTTGTGCTCCAGACCCTTCACCAGCTTAACTGCCCTTCTCTGGACATGCTCCAGCACCTCAACATCCTTCCTAAACTGAGGATCCCAGAACAGGACACAGCGCTTGAGGCGCAGCCTCACCAGTTGTTATGGATTTAAAATTTTGGAATTTTTCTTTCATCTAGCAATCTTGCGCCTCAGAAGGATCACCTCCTCTCTCCTTTTCGACCGTGGAACCAGGAAAGAGACTGCCCGCCCCACGGAAAAGAGTTCCACCTGGCCCCCTGTCCTGGTTATAGTGGCCAGGACTAGTTTGTCACTGTGTGGGTGTGGCCGGGCCTGTGTATTCTACACCCTCTATGTAATTTCTCATGAACTGCTAACAATGGATCATTTGCAGCAGCTTTCCGGGGCACACCTGACCCCTCAGGGTACAAGCTCGGTGTTTGGGAACTTCTGTGAGATAAGAAAGGTTTCCTGTCTTCACACCAATGACTCAGGTGGGATAACACCCCTCCGGGGAGCCATTAGCACCTTCACACCCAGCCTGAGGGGTCATGTCTGCTAATGGGCCATCAGGGTTTCCAAAAATATGCTATGATTCACCTCTGAGTGTAACTCACCCATTGTGAAACTCCCCACCCAGGGGGAGGTACTGAGCATTCCCACCTGAGCCTAAGCATATATAAACTGGGAGTTTGGGGACTGGGGATCCCCTGTTGGATCCAGAGGAGGACCAGATCCTCAGCAGGACTGTGACTGCCACTCTCGACTGGACCGGGACCGTCATCCTTATGAATAGGTTTCTTCTTTCCTTTTACTTTGTACTCAGGGGGGCCAGGTGGTGCTCAGCACAGGGGCTGACAATCACCATTCTGTTCATGCCCCAGGGTGCTGGGTTACACACCTGTTTTTGTGGGTCAAAGGGACTCTTTTTCCCTCTGTAGCCTTGTACTTACTGTGATCTGTTTACTAAATTGTAATTCTGACTTGTAATCTGTTTGTGACTTGGGTTTATTCCTCCTGCTAGTTTATCTTTAAACCAGCACACCAGTGCTGAGTACAGGTGAAGGATCACTTCCCTGGTCCCACTGGCCACACTATTCCTGATACAGGCCAGGATGCCATTGGTCTTCTTGGCCACCTGGGCACACTGCTGGCTCATGTTGAGCTTCCTGTCAGTCAGAACCCCAAGGTCCCTTTCTGCCTGACTACTGTCCAGCCACTCTGTCACCAACCTGTGGTGCTGCAGGAGTTTGTTGTGGTCAAAGTGCAAGACCTGGCACTTGGTCTTGTTGAATCCCATACTGTTGGATTCAGCCCATCTCTCCAGCCTGTACAGGTCCCTCTGCAGAGCCCTCCTGCTCTCCAGTAGATCAACACTCCCCCCCAGTTTGGTGACATCTGCAAATTTGCTGATGGTGGACTCAATCCCTTTATCCAGATCATCAATAAAGATATTGAACAGGACTGGGCCCAACACTGACCCCTGTGGACACCACTGGTGACTGACTGCCAGCTGAATGCAGCACCATTCACCATCATTCTGGGCCTGGCCATCCAGCCAGTTCCTAACTCAGCAGAGAGTGCCCCTGTTCAAGCCGTGGGGTGCAGCTTTTCCAGGAGTATACTATGAGAGATGGTGTCAGAGGCTTTGCTAAAGTCCAGATAGACTACATCCACAGCCTTCCCCTCATCCACCAGGCAGGTCACCTGCTTGTAAAAGGTCAGTTGTTCCACTTTGTCTTCATTGTCTCCCTTCTTCTACTTTCTTTCCTCATTTTGTCCTTTTAATTCACCTATTTCTTCCACATGGTATCAACCATTCTTTCTAACTACTTAATTCAATGAGGAATTGGAAACTGAAGCAAATGGAATGTGAGCTCACCATTATCCTAACACATTGGCTTGCATGGTATTACGTAGAGACATCTTCTCACCTTTTTGTTTGTTGTTAATTTTTTTTGAAATATTTTCTTGTGTGGATGTGCCTGACCCACTGTGTTACCTTAAAGATGGGAATTGAGTCTATGCAGTGAACCTGTTACCTTTTTTGGCCTCCTCTAGACTGATGTTCACATCTCTGTTGTACCTTGTGTGAGGTCACTGTAAATTTACTCACCTAATACCACTGCAGATGCTTGTCTAGACACTTGGCAAAAGTTTTTGGAGTATACTGAGACTCATCCGAGTGTGACCAGTGAGTGTGTGTGTTGTGGAACAAGTTTTTCAGGCTATCATTTATATGGTGGCACTTAATTTAAATCTGAACTATTCTGAATTGTGGTAGATGCACTAACTCTGTTCTGTACATGCCCTTGATGGAGATGCTGTGCCACTGTTGGACCTCTGCTTTCTGCAGCCTGGTCCATGAGGCCTTAGGGGAGTTCACCATCATAGATTAGAGTGTGCACCTGGTGTCTCTAAAACAGACATTGAGTTGATTTTTGTTGACTTAAACAGACTAATATGAAAGGCTACTGAAAATTCAAAGGCTGAAGTAGACAATTTAAAGAGAGAAGCATTTTTCTGGGTGGATCTTCCTGGGATTGCTGAATGAGTGTCATAACATTTTCTTTTCTCTTATGGCATGCATATTTGTCATTGCTACTCCCTGGTCTAGAAGCAGATATGTAAATGATGTCTCTCTATCACATTGCCTTAAATTCAGTTTTTCTGCATTATTATGTGAAAGATTAATTGCAGGAATACTAATTTGTTAATTTGAATCCCAACACTTAGCGGATTTGATTTTTTCTTTTCTTTCTTTTCTTTTTTTTTTTTTTTTAAACATTAAAAGGTGTACTGAGTCTTTTATCTATTTTTCTGGTTTGTCCTAGACACATGGAAACACATTTCTAAAACCTGAAGTATATAAATACTGTCTTAGGCTTTCTATGGATTTATTCACCACGTTTTAAGTTAAACTGAGGATTAATTTGTGTTGCACATTCTTTCATTATGTGACTTTGTCTACAGGACAGAAAACATCAAAAGAAATGTTTTTATTGTGAGGTTTTCTCCTTCCTTTTTTGCAAAGATTATGAAACAATGAAAAACCACAAAATACTAAAACCAGTTAATATGAATAGTCTCTCTAAAATCTAGGTAGCATTTTCTTGCATCTAAATCCATATTCTATGAATCTTTGATGTGACATGAAATTGTAACTGGTGAGGTGGGGAGTGGGACGGAAAGCCACAGGGAGCAGCAGCTGTCTGTTATCTTTCCTCATTTCTATCCTGGTGCAGACAGAGGGAAACCTATTTTAGAATTCTTTTATTCTTATTTCTATTTTTTCTAAACACATTTAAATTTATTGAACCCCTAGGTCAATTTGCAACAAAGACTTAAAATGAAACAGACCCTGTAAGTGAGCAGTGGTGCAGATAGCAGGTGTGTAGGCACCAGAAAGCATTCTCCTTTCCACAGCTGCCTGACTCTAAACCTTCTGCAGTCTCCTCAGCCTCTCCTCATCCCCTTCCTACCAGATATGTCTCCCAGATATGTCTCCCTGCCTAAGCCTATTTTGTGATGGTTATCTCAGGCTGTAGGTAACAGAGACCTAATTTTCCAATTCTGTCCCCTTTAAAAGAGGTTACAGATTATACACTGAAAACATGGTACTTACACAACCACCCAGTGGGAACCCAGATAACTACTGGATACAAGTTGTTTTGTGTGGTGGGTTTTTTTTTTTTTTTTTTTTTTTTTTTTTTTTTTTTTCATTTATCCCATTCTTACAAGCCTTATACCTATTTTGTTATGTTATTTGTCTCTCCAGGTTAAAGTGGACATTTTCACCTTAACTACAGTCTTCTTAGTATGCATATTTTTAAAGTCCATGCTTGTTTTTCATATTGATTCAGGAGGCTGAGTGTTTCTGCTCCTAATCTGTAATGCACTAACTTACTATAGAGTAAGAAATAGAGCACCTCTGTATGAGTTTGGGTGAGCAGTTATGTTAGAAGTGTAAAAAGATTCCTCTGCTGCTGAACACTGGTCTCTGAAGGCACACTGTAAGTCTGTAATGTGGTTGTTTTACCATTTTACCTGGCCACTGAGGCAGACAGGCAAGCAGTGGCTTGAGATCATAGATTTGGTTTCTCAGTTAGGCCAGAAGGGTTTATTTCAAATGTGCAGAAGTGAATCCAATCCACCAGCATAGAGAGTGGTAGGGAACACATTCAGATGGTGAAAACTGACTTGATGTGCTCCGTTTTTGACTCCTCAGCATGCCTGTGCCTGAGAGGGCAGTGCAGATACCAGGAAAACATGGGTTAATGTCTGGAACATCTTATTGGCCTGGGCCATGTGCCATCCCATCTAGATCCAAGCTCTTCAAAAGGCCTCTGAAAACAGCAGAGCCCTGTTAGTGCACCACTGTATGCAAATGTGCAAAGCCCATATTACTTGGACCTGTGCCACTGGAGAGTGGGACCAGCTTAGGGCACTCTCCTTTGCTGACAGAGCAACTGCAGGTTGAGATATCCACCCCTGTAGTGGTTTTGAATTCTTCCTTTATTTGTAACATGGCATTGCACCTGAAGGATGCTGAAAAAATATTGCTGCTCTTGTTGCCAAAAGTCCTCTGACTTGTTGTGCTTGTAGCTGGGAGAAAAACTGTGTTTGAATTTTTTTTTAAATTATTACAGGTGTACTTGGTGAGCTGGGATTTGGATTCTTAGTGAAGAGGAAACCACAGAGAGATTATAATGAAGTACCCTGGTACTGCAAGGTGGGCTCATTTAGCTGCAGCACAGCTCTTCACTACTGAAGGATTCTGAATTATGGGCTTTGATCAAGAAAGCGTTTTGGGCAATCTCAGAGTATCTGTCTCTAAATATGACATTTTAATTTGCAATCTGTAGTTGAGAAACAACTAAAGTCTACTGAACAAAATATAACAAGCAAAAAACTCCACCATTGAATCAAAGGAAAAGCATAAGTTGAAGCAGCTGAGCTAGTAACATTTATATTCTCCTGCTTTCCCCAGGTATCATAAGAAACTGCCTAAAATCAAAACCAGCAAATAATCACAAAGGTTATCATAATGTAGAAAACCATTTTTTTCCCTGATGAGGGCCATAACTTTGCATCTTGACTGAATAATATTGAACCAAGTAAAGAATATTAACTAAAAACTAAGTCTAAGTTTTAATTAAATCCACAGCAGTTGCTATTTTTCAACGTACATGTGAAGAGACAGGGTATAATATATTTCCTTGACTGAAGAATTTTCAAGTTCCAGCTGGACAGCACTTTAATTAACTTCATTTTCTCTCTTTTCTCAGCTGCAGTCCCATTCCATTTTGATTCTGAATCAATCTTAAATGTAACATTTTGGAAAAGACAGATTTCTCACTGTGTGAATGCTAAACAAAAACCTTTGAACTTGATATTCTCAAAGTTGTGGTGTCAAGGGGGATGTGGGGAAGCCAGAGTGAAGATGACAAACGTGGGAAGTGTGTCCCATCGAAGGCTGGTGTGCAGCACATGGTTTTAATGGACCTACTTCTGTTTCTGCTGTTTGCCAGCTGTAGTGTGACACTGGGGATCTGCTCAGTAAAATGATAACACTTGCACAACAAACTGTTTGTCCCTGGCTGGTTGACAAACTGAGAGCAGCAGTATCATTACTGAACAAGAGCCCAGAGTCTCCTCCTTGTCATCCTCTCACACTGAGCTAATTGCTAACAGTCAAAAGACAGCATCTACTTCACAGGTTAAAGTTGAAAGAATTTATAGAAGTACCCAAGAGCCCAGGTTGATGTTTTGCTCCAGTCTGACTTCAAAGGTGCAAATACGTCTTCATGAGGGCTTTGCACAACTCAGGCAAAAGGCTGGAGGAAGGGACTTACTAGCCAATGCCAATTCTTCCTTCCCTGACAGTCACTGGAAATGTATTTTGTAGCACATTTCAGTGGGTAAAATATGACAGGTGCTATGCATGTAGTAACAATAATTTATCTTCTGAAACAGTTTGTATTTCAAGAGGATGATACCAGCCAAATGGGGTTGGCCTTTCTAAACTGTTCATTTGGGAAGACTTCCCTGGAAAGGCAAGTGCAATGCGTGGGTATCTACACCATGTTTTATAACTGTGACTTTATTTCTCCTTGGAAGCAGCAGAATTAAGACAGACATGGTGTCAGCAGACTAATAACATCTAAACCAGTGAGTTGTCTGTGAGTTTGGCGCATCAGAGAAGTCATGCCTCAGCATGTCACGTGTAATGTTAGAGAACATGATGTTTCAATTATTAAATCAAGGTTGAAACTGAAAGACTGTGTTTTTTCCTCTGGATTTTTGTTTAGTGAGTTTCCCTTTTTTCCCCTTGTCAGTACTGTAGATAGGATATCCTAGACTTCAGTGTGTTTTATGAAAGCTTCTGTTGGGTCTTCAAATTATCTAATTTATTTGGATTTTTACAGTTAGAGATACTAAGATCTCAGAGGCAATACTACTGCCAATTTCTTTTTGTTAATGATGCTTGTAGTGTTACCTCCAGGACAAAAGAAGAGGAAGCTTTGAGTGGAGGTGTAGTTGTTTCGCTCTCTATCTTCCTTGCTGAGACAGAGTATGGCAGTGCTGTAGTGCTGTGATACTTGAGCTGGCATTAAACTAATTATGTTGGGTACTGGAAGCATTCCGGCTACAGAAGAGTGTAGTCAAGTATGTTCCAATTTTCCCTGCCAAAAGGCTTAGCAACTTGGGCACCAATGAACCAATAACAATAAATAGCAGTGTCTGGACAGGAATTTATGGGGGTGTTGTGGTTCAACCCCAGCTGGCAGCTAAGTAGCATGCAGCTGTTCACTCACCACCCTGCCTCAAGTGAGATGAGGAGGAGAATCAGGGGAGAAAAAGTAAAACTTATGGTTGACATAAGAACAGTTTAAGAATTGAAATGCTATAAAATATAACAGGAATAGTAATAAAGAGGGAGAGAGAGATAAAATCCAAGAGAAACAAATGTTACACAATTGCTCACCGCCCCCTGACTGATGGCCAGCCCATCCCTAAGCTGCAGTCAGCCCCTTTCTGGGTAGCTCCTCCAGTTCATGTACTGGGCATGATGTTCTATGGTATGGAATATCCCTTTGGGCAGTTTGGGTCAGCTGCCCTAGCTACATTCCTTTCCAGCTTTAGTGCAGCTCTTCACTGGCAGGGCACGAGACACTGAAAAGTCTTTGACTTAAGGTGAACACTACTTAGCAACAACCAAAACATGAGTGTGCTATCAACATTATTCTCATACTGAATTCAAAACACAGGACTGTACCAGCCACTAGGAAAAAAAATTAACTCTATTCCAGCTGAAACCAGGACAGGAAGAGTTTGTCATTCTGAAAGTTTTCATGTTCCCTACATTTCTACCTCTATTGCTTCTGTAGTCCTTTATCTCTCTTTTCTCACTTCAAAGGAAAAATTGAAGCAAACAAGGATGACAGGATGCAGAAGCTGTGGGCAGTGCATCATCCAACAGCAGGCACCTGAGTGTAGCTATTTCTCAAAGGATCTGTGCAATAATTCCCATGTTAGGCAAAGCTGACACCTTACACAGAAAATAGGAGCTGGATCAAATGAGAAGACAGGATGGATTGTGGTGTTCAGGTGCAGAGCTCAAGCATACTGACCAGCAACTCAGCTGTCTGCTTTTGTTCCCCTCCATTTCCAATGCCTATTCTCCCATTTAACATGATCACCTCTCTTTCTCCCTCACTATCTACTCTCAAATAATTTTTTACCCTGACTTCTTCCTCACAAGTCTCACTTTTGCTGTGTCTGTATCAAGTTGTTTCTGGTAGGGTTACCTAGCTAATCATTTAGCAGTCCTTTTTGACCTGTTTTACTCTTCAAAATGTCCTTAGTTCGCTGCTACATTATCTGTGAGATTTCATAGAATCATAGAATGATTTAGGTTGGAAATGACCTCTAAGATCATTGAGTCCAACTGTTACCCTAATGCTGCCAAGTACACCACTAAACCATGTCCCTAAGTGCCACATCTACACTTTTTAAATATTTTAAATATCTCCATGGTAATACCTTCTCGGGACCACGTGTTCCAATGCTTAATAAACCTTTCAGTGAAGAAAGTTTACCTAATATACAATCTAAACTTCCCATCTTGGCCATCATCACATCATTCCTTCTTTGCTATCTGTGAAATTTGGTCATTCTTCATGGTGTTATCTGTAACAAGACATGAGAAAGTATTTCCTTACCTAGAGAGTGGTCAAACACTGCAACAAGCTTCCTGGAGAGGTGGTCAGTGCCCTCAACCTGTCAGTGTGTAAGAGGCATTTAGGCAATGTCCTTAATAACATGCATTAACATTTGGTCAGCCCTGAAGTGGTCAGGCAGTTGGATGGGATGTTCCTTGTAGGAAAATGTTCCTTGTACTGTGACATTGCTCCTTACAAATGAAATAGTCAATTATAAATATGTTCAGACTGAATATAAAGGATATTTCTAATCAAGAGAGGGGTGAGTGTCTGAAATGTGGTCCCTGAAAGTGTTTTGACCACAACAGTCCCCAATAACAACTAACTATGTTTACAAGGCAGCTTCATCAAGTGTAAGTGAATGTGGATGCAAGTCTGTGTTAAATTATCTTGTTATGTACGTGTGATTTGATACCTAATGCTGGTGCCAAAATAGACCATAAGGATTCAACAATAAAGACTTCTTAAAGTGGTTATGTTTTCTTCATAGATTTTAATAATAGATAATATAGACAAGAAAATAAAAGGCATAGATTCATTCCAGACTGCTGTTTGTGTTCTTTGATTTTCATAACATTTTTACTTATTATTATTGAGAATTTGAAATTTAGAAGAAAAGAAAAATTTTGCTGCAAGTTTGAAGCTTCAACCTAGTTCTACTGTTTACAAATGAAGACCACACTTTTTTGAAGTGCTGTCAAAAAGGAATAGTGAGAGAAAAAAACTTTGCCTTTTCCCTCACTACCCCTTTCTTTATTTCCTCTGAAAGCCTGCTGTGCTTGCCTGAGGAACTGGAGACCTTGCCATAACTTTAATTCCTGCAGAAAGGAGGCCTGACCGGAGTTTTCTAGAGCTAAACACGTGTCTCAAGCCATTTTCATGTTTTCCTGATATTGCTTTCTTCAGAAATTGCATCCAAAATCAGAGGAATATGTTTTGTAAATTATGTCCTTTTTGGCAGTGGAAGGAGAATTCATATTTTAATTAAAAATATAATGAAAGATAGGAAACTGTGGACAAAAACATTATTTGCAGGATAGCACACAACACCTAGAAAATGGAAAACTATCTATTTTAAAACTGAAAACTTAGATCTGGGTGAAGTGAAAGACATTTGCATCCTAGCCCAAGCTGTGGAGTGTGGAGGAGAACAGAGTACTGAAAAACATAAAGCATTTAAAAAACTTTATTAGTATTAAAAAAAACCCCTCCAAAATACATCTGAGTTTTTAATGTTTTCTTTGTTCTTAGCTTGAAAATTAAGCAAGAGAAGTATGAAAAATGGAAATGCAGAAATTTAAGACTCGCGTTAAACAGTTTGATTAAAAAATTGAAGATTAGATTTAGAATACTGGCATTTAAATAACCAGCTCCTTCTGGTATCCTTTGCAGACGGAAGTGCTGGATGTGGGTATAAAATGAGGATAAAATATGATATTAATTTGCACTGAAGTAGCAAATATTCTGCAGAAGTCTCAGGTCATTAATCTATCTTCCAGCTAAGGGAACTACATTAATAGCTTATGGGATTTACAGGGCAAGCTTCAATTTAATGGTTCACCCTAAGTTTGGGGAAAATAGGAAAGGGCACGATACTGGAGGATACATTATATCTTGATGCATTAAAATCAATGGCAAAACTTTCTTGGCCTAAAATGGCCTCTAGATAGTTTCTAATTTCAGTGCTGCTGCTGAACGTTAATTGCCTGTCTGCAAAGTGGAAGGAACCATATTTTCCTGACAAGTGTTAAAACAGACTGTAATCCTCATAGCTCTGTCTTGAATAGGAAAATAATCTGAATTAATGTTAATCTTTAATTGCATTTTTTGGAGATGAATGCAACGTGAGTTGGTTTTTTAAATGTGGCCTCAGTTAGAAAAAGACAAATATTTGCAGTGAATTATAAGAAGATACTTGCAGGGTCATGCACTTTTACGTGCAGTAGTTTCTATGCAGATCTTGTCACCAGAGTCCTGCCTGTGTTTTGTCACTAGTCACTATGTTCTTTAAATTATTTCCATGTGCTCTGAATTTGGGTGAGAGACCCTTTTTATTTGTTTCTTGCTGTTGAAGATAATGGATACCATTGTAAATGGTGAGAGCAGCACATTACACAGTTTGCAGCTGATTCAGGAGAAGGCTCAGAATAAGAACCAGGGAATAATGTCGCAATTTAATAGCTGAAACTCTGTCTTCACAGGGGAGAGTCACTAGAACCGCACCTATAAATCAGTGTTGGTGCAGTGGATCATCAGATATGCAACCTTTTTTAAGATGATAATTCCCATAATTTGGTATTGACCTTGTTCTATGTTGTACAGACTTGTAATCTGTGTTTTTCTGAGTGATCCCCACAGGTGGGACGTTTCTAATGTGAAGTCACACTGTGAGACACCTCTGAGTGTGCTGGGAAGATGGGATTATAAATATTCAAAGCTCTTGCAACCTTGGGCTATGAATGTTTCAAATTTTATAAACTAAGCAGAACAGGGCCTAGTTAGAGAGAAAAGAAAATCTCAAAACTTTGGTAATTCCAGGTGATAAATGAAGCAGAATGGATAAGAAAATGAGAGGTTTTCTGCTAGGATGATTTTGAGCCAACATGCTAATTTGATTAGAAGACGTACATAAGCACGTTATAAAATCTAATCACTTATGACAAAACCAAGTCAGGCTGTATTTCCCTCTCTTGGAAATACAATAACTGCTTTGTGGTCCATTTTCATCACTGAAACTATAGATTTGGTCATCTTACAGTTTCTCCCCAGGTCTGAGGAACAAGCATGGGTACTGTCAGGTTCCCCTGTGCAGTCCCATCCCTTCCTATGGTGGGACCCCAATCACTGACCATGGGAAATACAATTAGAGAAGGGACCACATCATGAGCCTGGTGAAAAATCTGGCTCAGATCATGGCCACTTGAAGTTTCTTTCAACTATGTGTCTGAGAAGTAAGGGATGAAGGACAGTGGGAACTCATTTCATTCCTTTCCTACTTGATTTGTCCAGATACAGAAGAAGGGCTCGCTAATGCCTTGTGCCTGCCTTTGCTCTGAAATGTGGCAAAGTCCAGTCCTCAAGCCTCCTTCCTAAGATCAGGTACAAATGTGCTTGGTTTTTTTTTTTTTTTCTTAAAGAGTAGCTTTGCAGATAAATTATCTCAAGGGAAACTATAATCTTATATGCCTCACCCAACCACTGATAGAATCCTCAGGTATATGTGGCAGAAGTTCAACATGAACTCCTGCTGCCACCAGGTTCATGGCATCACCCTGACGGAGTCTGAAAATCATAACCCAGCATAACTCAGAGTGTAATTGTTTTCCCACTGGGTTGGTACTCATGCAGTGTCCCTCCTGGCACAGGTGAATCTCCAAATATCTGTAGCACTGGCTGTTGAGAGGCCTTCTCTCTTTTTTGCCGTTGTTTTTTATTTTCTTTAAACCAGAAGAGACTGTAATATCAAAAGGTCATCATATTTTCACAAAATGAAATCACTGTTTCCAGTCAGCCCTGGAGTTCTCCTTTAAAGCACATAAAGTCTCTCCTTGTTTGTGACATGTTAAGCAGTGAATTCAGTGGAGAAATTGGGGATGGTCACCTTGAGGGCAACCGGCAGGAGGCAATTCTCACGATCTGTCATGGTAGAACATGGTAGCATGAAATATAAAAATGGGTTCAAAATGTATATCCACCTCCATGTAAAGTCTTCTGCTAATGCCTTTTTTTTTCCTCTACACAGGAGAGCTTGGTGTTGCCGGGGAAAAACAAGAAGAGGTTTTTGAAATTAAATGGGTGAAAATTTGATAATCCCCAATGACCTATTTTCTTATAAGATTATGGAATTGTGTAAATCAGTGTGGCTTTTATAATGACTAGAGTTGAGAGTGCCTGAATACATACATCTGGGACTGCCAAGGCAGGAGCTGAGTCTGGGACTCCTCCCTCTGTCTCTTTCTTGCTATTTCTTTTAGAGAAACAGGATTTTACTGAAAACTCCTGGAGACCATCCTACTGTCGCCTTCAGTTCACGTTTCAGCATACTTCCTGTTGCAAAATCTTATTCCCCCCCCCAGGGGCAACCAACCTGAGATAGGATTCTCGGATTATCTCTGTGAAACACAGGTGGTAGTTCTTCCATTTTTGCCACTATGCCAATTTTCTATTCTTTTCCAGCGTGCCAGTTGAGCTACTTATGAAGCTGCAGTGAAAAAGCAAATCAGTGAAATGCTGCAAACTATAAAAATGATCCTTTTAGCAATTTCTATTATTATCATGAACCTAAAAGGAGAGGGAAAAGAGGGAAATGTTTTCAATTCCTTTCCCTGTTGGACAATAATGCTGGACTATCTGCTTTTTTGATGTGATAGACCCAAAGCATAATATTTCTGTAAGATACTTTACTTCTGCTTGCGGTGCTTTAACAGAGCTTAAAGACACCTTCTTCCAAAAAAAATTATACAGTGTACTTGAGCAAAGTACAAAGCAGGTGGAGAAATGGTTAAAATCATGAAAATCTTTACCCCCAGGATCCTGGTCTGCAGCTTGTCCCCCCTAAGCGTATGTGATGACTCATATGCATTTACATTCCCCGTGCTTCACACAGCATCTGCTGCTACACATTTGTTGCAAGATCTTGTCTTTGAACAGCTGGTGACAACCCACTTCCTCTTGCTTTCTTCAGCAGAGATTTTTCAATTGTTTCTTGTTGTTTTGATGTGAGACCCAGTGTTGGAAAAACAAGCCCATTTACCCTGATTGGAACCAGCCCTTTAAACACTTGCCAATTAACAACCCATTTGTTATTTTTCTAAGGACCAGGAAATACTTTTCCTTTCTCTCCTTTCACTTTATTCAGATGTGATTGAAATAAGCAGAACAAACTCAAGCACTTCTTATATAAAATTTTATTAATATTTCCCTTGTTCTTTCCCTTCCTTTTGTCCTACAGAGTTGGAGAGGAAAGGATCTTTTGCTTTCTTCAAGCTAATCTTAAATAGCTTGATGTCGTGATAACCAGACTACCTCCTTGCATTGCCACTGCCACTAGTGATGGGTGTTATAGACGTGACCTGCCAAAAACCAAACAGAGTAACATTGCATTAGTGACAATGACACAAAAAGTGATTAATTTTAGTTACTTAGTGCCAATTCTACTAACAAGCATTAAGAAAAATAATTGAACATGCATGTGTTCTTAGCAAAATTAGGTATGGTGTGGTTTGTACTGGTCAAGTACATTCAGTGAAATTTTCTTTCAGGGATTTGATCTCAACTATCTCTATGAAATCATACACTATGTTTTTATACTTTCTGAAAAAGTATGTACTACAGTTGGAGCTGAATGCTTAGCTACTGCTTTTTCTTTTTGTCCTCTCATTCAACACATCCAGATTTCCTTGTCAGGGACCACCTTATTACATAAATACTTTAAGGAAGTACTAAGCCTTTGAATGAGATAATCTTGTTTTCATTTTTCAAAATACAATTACTTGTCTCAGACAACTCCAGTAGCAGTTACTTGAGAAACTGCATATAATCCTACTGGACCTAAAGGTAAGGGCTCTTCTGCTTTAACATGCTTGCTTTTTATTATAGATTCATTGACTATACCATTCTGCAGGAATTTTCCAAGTAGGGGAGGGATTCCCCCTTCTCATAGTTCAAGTCGAAGTTCCAATCTATACTGTACTGTTTATTACCTTAGGTAGTATCTGTTCATATCTTCACCTATCCTTTGCCAGTCCCTTAAAACATAGGTATACTTGTGGTACGTGGCTATTTAGGTGTTGTGCACCTCTCCACAGAAGTATCTTTGACAACCACTGCATACTCTTGTGTGGAGTTTTCCTTTTTAAATGTCACAGAGCATCTGACTACAGAGGAAGGGGTTTTCTTGGAGAGCTACACTTGCTTCTTATCTTTGCTGGATATGTTGATTGTTCTTCTGCAATAAAGAGTTCATTTTCTCCTGAATTTAAATACTGAATAAGCATATATATTTAGTGAATCATTGCCAAACTAGTTTTTTATCTATTTGTTTCCTGTGGCAAGGGAGGATTTCAAATCACTTTGCTGCTCAGGGGAAATTGAAAACTGGATCTATTTTCGGTTCTCATTTGACTTCTCAAGATGGATCAGTGAAAACCTGCTATAACACTAATTTACTTAAAGATGTATTATATGCACTTTACTAAAATGCTGAGGGGAAAAAGCTTTGCTCTTGCAGTTGTTTGGCCTGAAGCCAAGATTCTCCATGAAGCTGTATGAAGAACCCAGAACAGAATTATCCACATATTTTTATGCATACAAAATTGAACTGATTCACTAGTGAATCTTTGCCTTTCTTAAAATATATTTAAAAACACAGGAAGAGGCTACAAATGAGCTGAAGGTGCACCCTTTCTCTGTAGCTGTGCAAATCAAGGGCTGATGTGGAGCACTTGGATGAATCTGTTCCCCAGACCTGATGTCAAAACAAAATATTGCTTCCTTATAGCCAGGGATTAAATGTTTCTCATTTCATGAAATGCAGTGCAAGTGTAAAGAGAGGTACTAAAAGCCTCAGTGTTTTGTGTTTTTTTTTGTTTGTTTGTTTTTGGTTTTTTTTTTTGTTTGGTTTTTTGTTGGGTTTTTATTTGTTTGTTTGTTTGTTTTTTTGCAACAAACCATAAAGGTTAGTTGCATGTAACTGTTAGATAATTTTTACTGTATTAACTGTAACTTCCACTTAGCACACTTTCGGGCTGTGGTGCTCTACAGCTGAATGCATAACATTTCTTGGTGCATGGGGCAGTATTGCTAAAAACTTAGGTTGTGGCAACTTGTGTTATGCCTGCTCTATGAATAGCAGTGTCATTTGTCATGTGCTTGAACAGACTGCCTGTTCAACATAGCTGATGACAAATTTTAGGTTGAGATAGATTTGTCCTCTAGTTCACAGACTGGCTTTTTTCCCCACCTGCATTGTTGTTCATCTCAGACTAAGGAAAGAGATCTGCACAGAATTGGATATTCAACACCTGTGTTTCAATTATCATAATATTTGAAGAATCTGGTGCTTCACTTAATGTTCCTCAAGTAGTTTTCTTGGTTATTTGCTATTGCAGAGCTGCAATAAACTTGTTTGTTCCTCATTTTCTCTCTGCCTGAATTTGATTTCAGAAAGCAATCTCAGATAAAGGAGAGATTTCAGAGTCCTAATCACATGCGGCTGTTGTTGGCTTTGTTGCTGCAAGTGACAACATAGAGTATACTTTACCTTACACTATACGAAATGCCAAGAGCAGAATACATTATTTTATTATGATTTTTTTTTTTTGGTGAGCTTTTCCAGAACAGCTATATCTGAAAGCCATGATATAGTTGTATTCAGCAAGAATTTTATAAAGTATTTCATTACAAGACATACATGTATTAGAGGGTTTTGTGGTGAGAAAACAGCCCAGAGCACATACAAGAGCATACCACTTCTTTCTCTTGTCAAGTACCCATTACCCTTGAGTCATCCTGCTTGCATAAGCTTCAGGTCAATAAAACAGATTTCAAACCAGAATCTGGTGTCTGCAGAGACACTAACTTCATCATGAGCCTATAGAAACTGCATATTTTTTCATCATCTATTTCTCCTAATGTGATTGTTCTTCTGATTTTCTTCTGTGGAAGGATCCTAAATCACATTCAGTGTGGTTTCATTTAAAGAATTTCTGCATGTCCTTGTTTTCCACCAGCATGCACCTTTCTTCGCTGTGTGTAATGCTGGGTAAGAGTTAGTTTTATTTGTACAATTTGCAAAACTCATCAGGTCCAAACAGTGCAAATTTTATCATGGGAGTTTGATAACATGGACAGACTGGCATTATAGAAAATAATAGTAAATTTAATGGAATTCTGTGGTTTTGTGTTTCATTTTGTTATGTGTTTTGGAGCTTACAAAGTACTCATTTATTTTATTGTTGGTTTCAATAACACTATGGTGTGCTGTGTGTTCTAGGAAGCATCAGTCATTAGGAAATTGAGAATTTCCATCCCTTTTCATCTTTGGTTTTCATGCAAAATTAGGCAAAATTTTGAAATGCCAGAATTCCATTAAATCGGAACAACAGAAATGTTGGACATTTTCAACTGAAAGAAAATTCTTTTACATTCCTAAAATGGAAGAGTTTTGCTTTGCAAATTCCTGTAGCCTAAAGTGAGTTATAGTAGTGGTCCTTATTCGATTTCATGGTTCCCAGCTGCTTCTACAATTCCAAAAGTGAACTATAGGCTTCTTGTACTATACCATGTGGAAGACATACATCCTGAGAGATACAGTGCATTACAGCTGGAGTCCTTTAGAGATCCTTTCCCTGCAAAGAGTAAAGGCTGGAATTAAAAAGTAAATAATGCAATGTAAATACAAGGGAATATATTGGAAAACATGGAAAATCCAGTGTATTTTCCAATACGTGTTTTCCCATAGAGTGTTTCTACTATGGTCTATTCTCCTCCATTTCCAGATATGTGGAATGCTGTATTATATGTAATGATTGCTCCATTAAAGATAAAAACTTCAAGAAATCAGTTTTCCCCCTTGTTTTAGAGAACACCACATTAGAGAAAGTTAAATTGGGTGGACACTCTTTCATTCCACATGTCTCCTGAGCACAGAGGGCAATAGTTCAGTACAGATTTTAGGGAGAAACCCACTGCATCAAAGTGGACCATTGCAGAAAGACATGCTGATGACAATTGTTGAACAACAAATTGTCCTGAGTGCAGAGCTGTGTTTACAGGCAAGGAGGCACGGCAAATGTCCAGGTTTTCTACAGTCTGGATCAACTAGTGATACAATTTATCCTGTGTAAGATGAGAGATAAGAAGGGCTTGAGCCTGAGCCTTTTTTTAGGAATCTCCTGAGTCTAATCACATCTGAGAGTACAGTCAGTAGTTCCCAAGAGAGCATGTGCAAAATTCATAGAGCCATGTAAGATGGGAAAAAAGATCATCAAGTCCAATTGTATTTGTTCTCTGGATACCATATAGCCATATTAGATAATAGGTGCTATGCCTTCCATTTTTGTAGGAACTAGTTTCAGTTTAACTCCATCTCCAATGGTGGCCGCCAGACTTAAGGAAAAAAAAAAGCAGGAGAATGGGCATAAATGAAAAAAGAGTTAAGTGTTATTTACTGTTTCTGGATATCCCATATAAAAAATGGTATGTCTTGTACACCCAAAACTTTCATCTGACACACAAAGAAAAGATAATGCCAGGTATTTTATTTTACTCAATTTTCCTTTTGTCTCCCAAATAATCATCTTATTCTTTGGAGACATGAAATAAAAGCTGAGAAGGCCTCAGTTTCCATTGGCCAAAAATATTTTGAATCCTTCAAAGCAAAACATACATTTGGATACAAGAAGCCACAGTTGCCATTTCACTTTCCTCTTCAAACATACTGTGGTGAAAGGCCTGCTGACCTTTTGTGGAAGATTGCTTCCTGAGAATAGGGTGAATTTCCCTCTGTTCTTCCCTCTCTCTGAACATCAGTTTGTCTTATATTTACAGAGAGTAAATCATCCACATCTTATTTCTTTGGATTGAAGAATCCAACTAACCCCTCATCTGTTTGACTTTTTCTCTTCCACCAGCTGTTCTTCATAAGCTTTGATGGGCAAATCCACCCATCAAAGCCAGGGAGTAGACACCCAGTATTGTAGCTGTACTGCAAATTATTCTACAGATGTGTGTAAAGTGATAGGAAAAGTCATCTGCTGAATTGCATTATATCAAGAACAATTTATCAGGTAAAACCAAGACATTCTGGGAATTCAGATACATACAAAAAGTTGGAATACGGACTTCGTGTTTATTCTTAAACATGCAGAGCTCTGTCTATTTCTTCACAGATAACCATGTACATACACAATTTTGTTGTAAGTATTAAAAAGTAATGACCTGATCTTTTGCTCCCCATACTGCTGTTTGTTCCATGGCAGCAGTCCCGTAACAGATCCACTGGTCCCTAAGCTACAGCTTGTCACAAGCAAGAGAGAAATGCTTAGAGAGCTTTCCCTCTGTTTGATCCTTATAATCAACTTTATTTCCTCTACAGAATTCCAATTATCCAATTAAACAATGAGTCAGAATGCTTATATTGATACAGGTGCCTTAATTGGTTAATTTATACTCATGCCAGCCCCAGCTAAGAATGCATTTCCCTGAGGCCTCCTTACACTACCACTGTTCCTCCTAAGTCTTAATGGTAATTCCTAGCAGGCACAGTACTTGAGCACAACGTTTAGACATACCCACAAGCACCCTGCTCAACACACTAATCGGTGTTTAGCCATACATATACTTGCTGCTGAGCTTTTATTTTCTTCCACCTTGTAATTTCTAACCTATTTAGTTTTAATTATAAGGCTACGATTATACAGCACTGACCATATGCTTCCAAAACCCATGTGCAAGAAAAAACTCCTAATAATATTGCTTTTTTTTTTAGTAGAAATCCAAAGCAATTAAACACCTATTAGATGCTAGTGAATTCAGCTGCAGTCTATCATATACACATTTATTTGCATATGCTGTCTGCTGGGAGACATCAATTTCATTATTGACTTATGAGGATAGAAATAATAGACAGACTATTTACTGAACTGTCTTTAACTCTGCATCAACCAAAATAGCTAATTAAGTAGGTAACAAGTTTCACTGACATAAACTGGAGATTTTAAAATCAAGGTGAAGAGAAGGACAAATTATAGTCTGTGCTCTCTAAGACTTGTTCTCACCATGGCAAGAAGGTAGGATATCTAGTCCTGCAAATCATCAGAGAAGCCAGACAGAACTACAGGTAGATTTTAAAAAGTAATTTCCCAGGAAATCAGTTTTTCAGGACCAAGCAAACCCACTAGTGAACTGCCAGGATTGTTGCATTTCCAAACTTACATCCTGATAAATGTCATGAGCCAGAGCTTCTGCTGTAGTCCCTAGAAGGCAGTTTCTAAAGGAGCTATAGAGTAATCAAGTGCCCTACTTAAGAGACTGTTAATAGTTGTTCCTCAGCTTCATTTCCAGTTTAGCTTACTTCACTGCTTTAATTTCTTTCCCTCTGCTGATGTAAATTAAGAACTTACCTTCTCCACTCCTTATTCTGCCATATTAACTGGCAGCTTGCAGGCAGGAACAGCTGTAGAAGGTGTCAGAGTCATCTCTAGTCTGTAGACATAGTCCTGTACTTGCCAAAGGCAGCAGTTTGCAGAGAGCAAACAACTTAAACCGCGTCTTTTGAGTTGCAGACTAACATTCAGAATGGGGGACGATTCTGCTTTTCACTTCATGGGAATGTATCTGTTTATCCTTTCAGAAGACACATTCAGCTCATATAAGGTAAATTAAACCATAAGTTTCTGCCAATGATCATGTACAGTACCTGTTTTACATTCTCTCTATTGTGCCTCATGTGGTGGCCTCATGTGGTGGGTTGGCACTGGCTGGACATCAGGTGCCCACCAGAGCCACACTGTGAGTCTCCTCCTTAGCTGGACAAGGGAGAGAAAACATAGTGAAAGCTTCACAGGTTGAGATAAGGACAGGGAGAGATCACTGAGCAGTTTCCATCATGGAGGACAAAACAGACCTGACTTGGGGAAATAGATTCAGTTTATTGCCAATCAAGTCAGATTAGGATAATGAGAAATAAAACAAAATCTTTAAAACACCTTCCCCATGCCTCCCTTCTTCCTTGGCTTAACTTCATCCTGATTTCCTCCACCTCCCTCCCATCCAGTGGCTCAGGGGGATGGAAAATGGAGCCTTTGGTCAGTTCATTACATGTTATCTCAATCACTTCTCCCTCTTCACGCGGAGAGCTCCTCCCTCTTCCCCTGCTCCAACGTGGGCTGCCTTCCGTGGGAGACAGCCCTCTATTAACTCCTCCAACATGAGTCCTTCAGGCTTCCCACAGGGTCACAACCTCCTTTTGGCATCTGCCTGCTCCAGCATAGGTCCCTTCCATGGGCTGCAGGGGCACAGCCTTCCTCACCATGGCCGTCACTATGAGCTGCAGGGGAATCTCTGCACTCACACCTGGAGCACCTGCTCCCCTTCCTGCTTCAGCTGACCTTGGTGTCTGCAGGGCTTTTTCTCTCACATATTCTCACTCCTGCGGTGGGTCCATCTTGTAGCCAACTGGAATTGGCTCTATCAGACTTGGAGAAAGCTTCTAGCAACTTCTCTTGTAGTCCCACCACGACCAAAACCTGGCCATGCAAACCCAATTCAATTCAATTGTATGACCTGATGTGTCTTTGAAATGTGCTAAAAACTTCAGATGCATATAATTTTAAATAATAAATAAAGTAATACAGTTTGACTGGAAAACCCTTATTCACTCCAACAATATAGTGGTATCTGCAGATGATACATTCCAGCAAACCATCTTTTTATACACATAAGCTGACAGGGAAGATTTGTCGGTGGTTTAGTCATCATTCAGCTGAATCACCAATCTCTTTAAAAAAATAGCTTGATTGCAGTGAGGGGGTTCATGTCTCCTATAGTAAATTAGATTAAATGCAATACAACAGGTACTCTGCAGAGGTATATTTTGGGATAGAAAAGAAATCTGTTTCTCCTTGTGGGTGTTGGCAATATTTTATATTGCTCAAGTAGTATCTTTGATAGACCGAGGTGCATATTGCTGCTATGCAGCAGTATGAAATAATGTCATCTCCAAATGTGCCATCTTCAGGGACACTGCTTCTGGAAATGATCACAAAACCAGTGAGGCTTCTCCTCCCAGACACAAGTGAAGTGTATAAAACATGTTCCTGTTCACAAAAAGCATAATCTCCACAAGAGAATAATAGCTGCATTTAGGATACCTGCCTTAGGGAGGGAACTACTTAAGGTGGTGACTTAGTCCCCAGATTAAGCTGTCCTTTTTGCTAGACTCCCCAAAACAACAGTTGGAGTACCAGCATCTTGACCAGAGAACAATTCCTAGAGCACACAAATACATTTTGCAATTCTGTTGCAGAATTCAGCCAGGATCCATTTCCTTTTTCCTAAAGATTCACTGAGATATGTTTGCAGATGTATGGTAGTAATATCTGGTATTTTGATTCCTTACAGTCTGTACATTTAATGTCTTTCAAGAAATGTGTTAAGAGAGTAGCAGAAAAGAGATGCAGCAGTCTGGGTTACTTGATGACCTATCCAAGCTTTCATCTCAAAGTCAAAAGGCAGCAGTTCTGAAAGTCAGAGCTGAGTAAATTCAGCAGGTTCAGCATTTTCATCAGGAATATCAGAATTTGTGAGTTATTGTCTCCTCACTGATTATGTTTGTGAGTCTGAAAAAAAAAATTCAGAAGTTTTTCATGTCACTGGGACTTCTGCAAAGTTTCTTCCCTTGTTTCTCTGGTATCTACAAAACAAAAGGTTTTTCCCTTCAGGTGGGACACTTGATTTCTCTGCTTTGTTGGGACACTGTTTTCATAATAGATGGAGAAATTTTATTTCTGCTCAGCTCTCAAGATGCTTTTTTATTTTTATATCCATCTTCATTTTCCACTCTGAGGTGCCATCCTCAAAATATCATGAACTGGCTTTGTGGAATCACAGGCTTGTGTTGCCGACCTTGCAGTGACAGTGCTTGTGAGATTTACAGATTGGTTTTATATTACCAGGGAACTGATTGCTGAGAAAATTTTTTAAATATTTGAGTCTTCATTGAAAGCAACTTCAAGCCTTTTTGAAGGCTTTGCTAGGATTTGCTTTATAGCATCTACAGCTAGGAAGAAACACTTGAGATGTTCTGAGAATTTGAGTTCATTCATCAGCCACTAAAACAAATTTATACTTCTATGTAAGTGTTATCAATACATAAATTCTTTAGGAACTGGAAAAAACCCAATACAGTCATGCACTTTCCAGATAGGAAGGGGATGTCCTTTAACATTAAAGCAAGGATACCAACAAGGCACAGACTTATTTTCCATATTTAAACAAGTTGTTTCCAAACTGAGGGGTTTTGTACAGGACTCTGGGCTGGAAAATAGTGGGGAGTCTGCAGCAAAGAAGAACAGGGATGGAGAGATCATAGATAACTATAAACTAATCCTATTCTTTATTTTTCTTGGGTTTAGGCTGGGTCTGTCCCAGGATACCCATTATAAACTGATAGGGCATGTGAACAAGCATGCTGGTGGGACACCTGTATGGGCAGTACCAGTGAGAATGTGGCTGAGAGAGGCTGGTTGCAATACAGGGGTGGTAACACTTCTGTGTTTCCTGAACAACACATTAATTATCAGAGTCTGAATAGTTTCAAAGAGTTTCCTTGTGCGGAACAGTGCACATTTTTTTTTTTTTTTTTTTAATTCGGCTGTGTTTGAATGGTTCTATTAGCACTTGCCAATTTTTGTACATTGTTCATTTCAAATATTTGCATCCCACCCTAATGACTCTTTTACAGCTACCATAATATATGCTGGGTGTGTATCATTCCCAACTATTCCACTGAAATTACAGGTGATTATATCTTGGGCATTATTTGAAATGTATCATCATCACATGTGCCATAACTTACGAGATTTGGATGCATGCTGTAGCAACAGTGGGATTATTGGAAGAATATGATGTGGAATTACCATAAATATTCATGCAGAGACTGCATTTCCTGTGTTTATGAATTGTTTTCAATCTCGAGGACTCCATCAGTTGCTGAAATTCCTTAGGGATGCGAACTACACAGAGAAATCCCATGACAATTAATTATTCATTCATTTTGCATAAGAAAACAATAATCTTCAGACTTGTTTGATTCAATGTTTAAAATGGAAAGCTGAGAAACCCTTTCCTGCTGCTGGAAGTGAATAGCAAATTAAAAGCTTCCTGGAAGACTGCACATAATTTCCACATATTCTTAGCAGTGTGGTTTAGAAGCACTGGGAGACAGCCACCACAGCAGAATTATTGACTCACTGCTCTCTGCAGTTGTTGTCCAAATGTGGCCTCAGTGGAAATGTCACAAGTAAAATTAAAATAGGTTGGAGAAGGTCAGAATAGAATGACATTGACCATCAGGGAGTGTGAAAAATGAAAAACTGCTGTTGCCAAGCCCATGCAGCAAGGAAGCTATAGTGCTTGTCCAGATAACTAAAGTGAAGCAGGAGTCTCCTCCATTCGCAGCTTTTCTCTAGTGCAGTCATTACCCTGGACACTCACTGTTACCTGTCCAGGGTCAGTCCTACTAAGGCAGCTCACTAGGGATCTGACCAGCATGTGTTTCATGGGGGAGCACACCTAAACCAGTACAGCAGTCCTGGGCTTCAGGGAGTTTGAACCTTTGCTTCTCTGTTGGCCCACAGTGTCAACAAGAATCTGGTAGATGATGTTCTTGTAAGTGGCCATAAAATGCTGCAAATACCCAACACTGTGCTCAGAGAGTCTGTCAGAAGATGCAAATATGGAGAGCACTGATGTTTGTAGGTGGAATTGGCAGTGGTCTCTGGAACAAAACAACAAATAATTCATAGCACTTTTCTTCCTTAAGCAAAAAGTTATGAAAATAGCAAAAAAGTTAACAATCCTCAGGAGTGAGAAGTTGAGCAAGAAAGGCAAGAGACCAGGATGGCTGAGTGGGGAACTGCAGGTCAAACTAAAGGGAAAGAAGCAAATGCACAGGCAGTGGAAACAAGGACAGGTGACCTGGGAAGAGTCTAGAGACAAAGTTTGGTTCTGTAGGGACAGGGTGAGGAAAGCCAAGGCAGAAACTGAAACTAAACTTGGCAAGAGTCAAAGAGTAGCAGGAAGGGCTTCTACAGGTATGTTAACCAGAAAAGGAAGGTCAAAGAAGGTGTACCTCCCTGATAAACAGCACTGGCAAACTGCTAACGATGGATGAGGAGAAGGCTTTTTGCCTCAGTCTTCAATGGCAGTCTCTCTTCCCACGCCTTGAGTGGATGGACAGCAGGATGGGGACTAGGGGAGCAAAGTCCCTCTCACTCTAAAGATCAGGTTCATGACTACCTGAGGAATCTGAATGTACGTAAGTCTATGGGACCTGATGAGCTGCATTCCAGTCCTGAGGGAATTGACTGATGTAGTTGTTAAGTCACTCTCCATAATACTTGAGACATCATGGCAGTCAGGTAAAGTCCTAGATGACTGGAAAAAGGAAAACATTGTACTCATTTTTAAAAAGGAAAGAAAGGAGGACCCTGGGAACTGCTGACCTGTCAGCTTCACCTCTGTGCCTGGTAAAATAATGGATCAGATCCTCCTTGAAGTTATACTGAAGCATATGGAGGACTAGGAGGTGATTTGGGACAGACAGCACAGCTTTAGTAAGGCAGGTCCTGCCTGACCAACCTAGTGGCCTTCTATGATGGGGCAACTACATCACAGACAAGGAAAGGACTACAGGTGTCATTTATCTGGACATGTGTGTGTGAAAAAATTCACCAAAACTCTTTCCCATTTAACTAACACTACAACAGACAGGAAAGACCTAATAGTGAGAAGAGTTCTCAGTCTTCTCAAGAAGAGACTGCATTTATCTCTCCCTCCAAGGTGATTAGTGTTATCAGCTGGTTTGAGAGCCCATTTGTGCCAGAGCAGTGCGAAAGGAACAAAGCATGACTGAAAGATACATGCAGTACAGTGCTTTTCAGAGCTTATTTTTAGACTGGAAATAATGTTGGTTTTAATCTTCCTTGACAGCTGTTTTCAAAGGCACACAGAATGGACATTGCTATTTTACCTGTCAATCCAACCTTGTTTACAAAATCAAGGAAACATTTAAATGTACCAAGATTGTAGATTGTAACTTTCATTGCAGTGCTCTTTTTGTCTTAGCTAAAAAAATTTATGGTAGCTAACTGTTTTTAATGGAATATTAATGGAACATTTTAGTTGCTGTACACAAGGGAAGTGAGTTTTTGGATAGAGCAGATTTCTTGTGATTCACTGGATCTACACAGTGGGCCCCTGCAGGAGACATGGTAACTAGTATATACTGATTTCTAGCCAAATGTAGGCAGAGAACTACCACAGACCTTGGTTGCAAAGACCTGTATGCTACCATGAGTAACTGATAAATAACCTGAGCCCATCTCATGACTATCCTTAGCTTGTTCCAGCAGAAATGTGTAGGAGTGTTCCACTCTCAGCCAACTTGGTGCCTGCAGGACCAACTTAACTGATAAGCTGTAGCAGAGATGCCTCTGTGTGGGTCCCATGCAGTAAATGTGGACAGCACCATCTACGTATTTGTCTTGAGATGAAGCAGAATGCCTATAAGAGCATTCCTTTACCTGGCAGCAGAAATCATCAATACAATTGTTTACTTCTAGGAAAATCCTAAAAAACCCCTGTACAGACCACAACAACAATGAAGCTGGCCACAGATGGGATGTGTGCACTGTGCCACGATCCATGCAGGGACCCATCCAGGACTGCAATAAATGAGATTGCCAGCATCAAGTGAGATTGATATTACCTCTTCTAGTACATCTATGAGCATCAGAAGTGCTTTCACAGTATTTATTATTGATATCACCTTTTACAGTCCCTGTATTCTTTATACAATGAGCTAGTTATGCATTTCTTATTCAGATCCCAAAGGAACAGGTACCTCCTTGGTGCAAAACAAGCTGTTGGGAGGTCTTTCTATTTTCAGCATCATCTTGGTTTCATGAAAATCCACTGGAGAGCTACATGTTGTGGTGGGAGAACATGCTTTGCTACTGATTTTCTGAACTTGTAGAGGTTACTGATGAATGCTTTGTCAGCTTCCTTCACTGGCTGAGAAGGATTGTTCTCACAGTTTCTGTGTTGAGTTGACTTATCTTTGCATGTTTCCCTTCAGTGTTTTGGCAGTGAATCCAAATCCCTATTTTCCTACACAGAAAAGTCAGACATTTTACAACACTATGAAGTAAGTGTGATGTGGTAATCTGTTAGCAGTGACAAAACTTTCAGTCCTTGAGTGCTGAGGAAGTGAAGAGCAAGGTGCACACACTCTAAAACCTGGACTATTTCTTCTGCTTCTGCTTTGACTGGCATAGGGACCACTTTTGTTTAAGGTGCATGACCCATAGGTCCAATAGGTGACAAGGAACCAGCTACAAATGTCCAAGGCATTATGAACCACAGCTGTCAGCTGATCCTCGCCTTTATCCATGTTTCTGCAACTATATGGGCTGAGCAAAGACATGGCTGGGGAGGCTCTTTGCCAGGTGAGGTTACATTCACCCGGGAAGGATTCCTTCCACCAGGATATACTGTCAGGTTAGGGCTGCTCTTGTTGGTTTGACCAGGTCAAACTAGCAGGAAAAGGGCCTGGTTTGAATGTGCAGCAGTAGCAAAATATGTAGCTGAATACAGGGAGAGAGGACACTCCCTGGAGAATCAGGGAGGGTTTGGTTGTTGTAGCCCCTAGTTAATGAAGCTACCAATACTGTAAATGGCAAAGGGAAAAAGATGCTCAGGCAGAGCAGCAGGAAACCAGAGGACAAACATATTTTAAACCTTTTCCTGCTATCTCAGTAGATGGCTTTGATCATTTCAGAGAAAGCAGTGGGGGAAAGAAATTACCTCAGAGAGGCAGAAAATCCATTTTATCCTCCTTTTTCCTCCTCTCTAATGTGCTCTCCAATACAGATATGGCAAAGGTACAGAACAAGAGCAGAAAAAAATACAGACAGTAATTTAGAGGAGAAGCAGGGAATGCAATGAATGCTACCTGATGTCTACCCCACTTCAGATAAAAAGTAGTGAGTCTCACTGCAGATGTTTTAATCTCAAGAATTCGTGTGAAGTTGAAATCTGTGCTTTCACTGAAATTTTGGGATGAGTTTAAGGAAAGGCAGAGAGAGAGGAGAAAGAGGCAGGGACTAATCAAGGACTAATTTGTTTCAAAGTCTGTTCTATCCAAGTATCACAGAGAAGTGCCTTAACAGAAGAGATGTTTTATCAAAGGAAATCCAATGTGAGATCATAAAACAAAAGATGAAAAATGTCTTAATAGAAGATTAATAGAAACATAAATATTTTCAAATTTGTTAGAGAGACAATGAAAAGAGCCTCAGATGAGACACTTAAAGAAAAAAAAAACCTGTGCCTACTAATCTTGAAAGAGTGGTAAGTGCAATTATGTCAATGCAAGACAGCTAACTCCAAGCTGAAGCTTTTCTAGCCATTGTTTCTTCCAGTGCCCTAGGGCTGTGATCACATGGTCACCAGCTGTCTTCGGTACAACAGCTGGTCAGAGACTTTGTCAGCAATGGTCATGTATCAGAACTTCAGTTCACAAAGGTGAGTGAGGCCCACACCAACAAACACCTCCTGAACTCTGCGTTTAGACAAGCCCACAGGAATCAGAGGAGCAGCATGGAGTTTTAGAGAGGAATAGGAGTGAAGGAGACAACCACATGAGTCACACAGCTCAGGGCAGTTACACGTCAAGCCACAGTTTATCAGAAGCTCCCTGAAGCAGCCCATGTTTCTGGAACATGTTTCTCTAAGGGCACTGGATAAGTTTTTCTTACATTGCAGTGTAATTGCAAAGTCTTTTGCTTGTCTTCACCTGGCATCAGCCATCCCAGATTCAAACTGCTGGGCACTATTTTTTAGGCTCTTCCAACCTTACTGTTGTGGAGGGCTCCTGAAACAGTGATGTGCTTCAGCATTTTAGGGCTTTTCTGTGCCTAAGATCCCAATTTGTTAGAGTTTTAATTAGAAACAAGTGATAGTTTACTATCATGTCGTATTTAATGGACAATGCTAAATATGCCGCACAGCTTAGATGTCTCTGAAAACCAAAAAGGAGTACACCTTCTAATCCGTGGAATCAATATAGTAGCCAACTCCTAGGATGGGTCACTTAGCCACTAGATTTTTTTTATCTTGTGTATGTATACAGATTCATAGTATTTCCATTCTACATATCAGCTATGCAGAGGAATCCTACTTTATAGTGCATCTCAAGAACAGGGGAATATATAAATGGCTCACAATTTTTACACAGCTAGGTTCCATTTTCATGAAACTTTGCTCAGCTAATAGGCACTTGCACCAAGGCCTAATTCAAAGTCCACTTGAGGCCATTAGAAAGACACTTGTTGGATAACTTGCTTGGCTTTGTTGTGCCTAAAATCACTCTTGAACATACTGCTTTAGAGAGTGACCCCCATCCATGTACTTTTCTCTCTCAGTCTGAAGGGATACGAGAGGATTGCAGGCAGAGAAGACACCAAAGTAGTTCTGACTGAGGGATTGAAAGCACCAGGAGGTCAAGCAGACCTGGAAGCAGCTTGGTGATGAGAAACACCGTTTATTAATTCAGCCAGCATCATACAAGCAGGGATCTGTTCTTTCTGACCTCAGCAGATGATATTACATGGCCCTGAGCTGCAGTGGTTGGACTTGGGCCAGAAACTTTCAAGTAGGGGGGCTTTCTGAAACCTTTTACTGTGCTTTGAATCAAAGATCTGAAAGATCTATTGTATTTCTTTAGTAAGTCAGTGTTTCTGTTCTTACTGAGCTAATTATGTGTAATTGAGATAGGGATGCCTATATAAATTATCACAAGATGAAATTTACTTCAAATACTGTATGGGCACAAATATTAAATACAAAAATCACAAGGGTGGATTTTCAACAAGAGTTTTGCTTGGTTTTTTGCCAGTGAATGTTCTCTGTAGTCTCTCTCAGTGGTGATAACTGGTTACATTCATTTATACATGTCAAAAGCAAAAGCATGGGAAGTCTTTTTCGCCAGCTGAACAAAAGTACCTACTGCTGGTCTTGATTTGATAATTGAAGGGAAGAAAATAACCAAACCAAAACAACCAGATTGCCAGATCTGCATAGGAAGTCTAAGAAGCTACAAAGTTCATTGTAACAAAATGACATGACTGGAGCAGAAGTGGAACATAATGCTAGCAAGAGAGTTCTAGAATGTGTGTGAATCTGTATTTGTCACCATGGTGAGCAGCTACATGCTGATTTACATTGCCTCAAGACCTAGCTTCTCACTGATACTGAAAAAATACCTCGTTCTGACACCTCTTTGCTCTAACCAAACCAGAGTCGTAACTGTGACCACTTGCCTAACATCTCACCCAACAAATCTACATATTCCCATCGTCTTCCCCTTGCTCAATCCAGACACTTATCCTGCTAAGCCTGTCTCTTTCCCTCATCCCCAGCCCATACAGTCCAGCACCTCATGGGATCCTGCAGCCCTGCATTGTTTTGCTGCAATCTTCAGCTTCCCTGTTCTTTCTGCTCCTCCCTGTAGGACTCCTGCAGCAACACTGCAACATCTTGGGGAAAGAATGTGGCTTCATCATGAGAACTGCAACACAAAGCATCTGCCTGTTCCTCTCTTTTCTGTTGGCCCCTCCTGCACCTCCTTTCTGAAGTAAAAGAAATTAAGTTTAATATTTCTTTCTGATTTCAACCGATAAGTTCAGCTAGCACTAAGCTTATGGATTTGCGCTAAAGCAGAATTCACCAATACCCTTGATGTTACAAGAATATAACAAAAACACTGAGAACTACTGAGGTGGAGATCGAACAGCATTTATCTCTAAAAGAAGAAAAATCAAGGTAGTGAGTTGCTCTTCTCCAAATAACCTGTACTCTTTGGTTGAAACTGATATAATACTATTCTCATGAGATTGCAAAACCTTCCTAAGTATGGGACCCCAAAGCAGCCCAGGCATTTTGTATGTCAAATGCCCATTATAGCAACTGCGAAACTCAATGCCACTTTGATATACAGCTGCTCTTGCCTTAGGGCTCAAGGCAGTATAGCTTTACTATAAAGGTGCCAGGTCCAGAATCACAACTAACATCTTGCACTTCCCACACCAGTGGTCCCTCGAGGCTTGAGGAAGAAACTGGGCTGTGAACAAGGTATCCAAACAGTTGGTGAGTCACTGAAAGTCTGTGGTCTGAGATATTGAGAGTCTGCCAACAATTTTATCATAGTTGTCAGTGAGAGGAAAGATAAGAACAAAGCTACAAAGTGTTGTTGATTTTTAAAGGTCAGCATACTTATGGTTCAAAGTCACTGTGGGAGGAATCTTCTGGATTTTCACAGAGATTTCACCAGAAAGAGATAACTAAAAAAAAATGTGGATTACCTGCTCTTAATAGAAAATACCGATAAATTAGTGCTCTGAATACAGGTAAACTTAGTCCATCAGGTGTCCAAATTTAACTACACATTCTTCTTTGTATTTCCAATGTTGAATTATCTTGGACTTCTAAACATTTCTCATCAAAGGAATGCCAAATTTATGGAAGTATTTGCTTGTGCATTTTATTGTCTCTCAACTTGAAAGTGGTGTAAGGTTAGTTTCTGCAATGGGATTACCAGGAAGCAACCAATGAACGACATGTGCTTGTAGTTCATCATCTGTATTGAGGAAGGTGGGAGAGCTCCAAGAGTTAATGTTGTGTCTGAAAATCATGCTTTCTTTTTGTGGTAGTTTTACTGAGCTTTACCAAATTGAAAAATTACATTTAACTGGTAAAATAAATGCTATTAATTGTGTACATTAATGCAGCTAATATCCCTGAAGGTTTCACTTTACACAAAACAAAATTAACAACAAAAAATAAAAATCAAATTATTGTCAATATGAGTTACAATACGTTCACAGTGCTACAACCCACAGAAAAAAATGGAATATTCCCAGACATGGGAGATCTGTAGGTTCCTCAGCTAGAGATGGTTAGATGAAATAATTTATCCTGCAGGTGAATCTTTCCATTTCTGACAGCATCTGTCTCACTTGTTATTTCTCTGATTCCTACTTTATATGGCTCACGCGTTACCCTCACTGCATTTTTGTGAACTTGTTAACACAATACAAAGATCTTTTCCCTTTCTATGTCCTGGTCTATCGAATTTCTCAGTCAAGAACATTTATTAATCAAGCATAATTTCTTCCTTTTCCTCCACAAACTGAAACACTGATTATTGCTTAAGGTACCGTCTCTTAGAAATATATTGCACGATAATGCAAGTACGTTCAGTTTTAGGTAGGCAGTCCCCAGATGATCCATTAGATATCTCTATCCTGTTCCTAGCTTGATTTTATTTTCAGACTTAAAGCAGGATCATTAACAAAATCTTTTAAAATGTGGGCAAAAGTAAGAATAGATACCAAGTATAAACTGACATAAGCCACTGTTTCTCCCATACTGAGAAATTCTTCACCTTCTGCAGAAAGTTTTGCAACTTCTTTGTTTGGCACAGAAGAATGGAACTTAGAACTCCCTTTGCTGTCATTGCATTGTGCAAAATATCTGCTCATTGCAGTTGTGGAGTTGCTTTCTGTAGATGTGGGAAAAGCCATTGTTCATCTTCACACTTCCATGCATTGAATAAATCCCTGGCACTGAGACTGAGATACAGAAAAGTAATGTGTAAACTTACATTGTGCAGGTGAGAGGACCAGTCTAGTACAGCCACTGAGTTTTTTGCTTTATATTCTTTGAGACCTTTCTTATTTCCTTAGCTTTTCACTGCTTTGCATAGATAGCATTTTATCAGCAGCATACTGATGAAGAGCCCTTCTAGGGTTCTCCTGACTTAATTTAGCAAAAAAGAAAAAGAAAAACAAAACAAAACAAAACAAAACAAAAAAACCCCTGCTGGCTGCTGTATCTTTTGTTAAGGAGAAACTCAGCCTTTCCTGAAATACATTTCCTATAGCCCTCCAATTCATAGCAAATCTAATTCAAAGTTACCAGAATATTGCATTCTTACTGGATCTTGCAGTGTGTAGACTTTTTCTTTTTTAATGTTAAAATTTTTAGAATTACTTTTTTTTCCCTTGGGAACTTGTAATGCTAAAATTCAAAATAGGGGACTGTTTAGCCAGATGGTGACTGGAACAGTAATGTTGCTTATTCGAATAAGCTGCACAGACTTACTGCTTTGCCTTGCCTTTTGCTGTCTTTTTTTATCCTCATGAACTTGTAACACCATGCTGAAGATGAAAAGTAGAACTCTTGGGAAAAGAAAAGTATTTTTCTGATTTTTTTCTTTCAAAGAAACGGGCCTTTTAAGGAACATGCACAGTAGTTGAGTGTGCTGTAAAATTTCTTAGAAAACTGTATTTATGTGGCTTTGAAAGAGGACTCCTTCTTGTCCTGCATCACTTCCTCATGGCTAAGCAATAGTAAGCCATAGAAAGCACATGTCAAAGGATTTGGTCTTTGCCTGGTTTACTGAAGGAAAAGGTTTATGCCATAGTCGTTCATATGCACGTGTCCTGCCCATCCTTAGTAACTTTGCAGCCTCCAGTCACTCAGTGACATCTGACAGAGCAGCAGACTACTCAGAGAGTTTAATTCTGGCAAAATTTTGGAAGGTCAACATGGGAGAGACCTGTTTTGAGGGAATAAAGTCAGAGAATTTGGACACAAAGTGGTCAGGCACTCTGATGAATGTCTCCTTCTTACCTCCTCCTCTGCATCTCTGCTCCTCCACTTGCAGATCTTGTGTCTAATACTTGGTAATAAGTCTAACAAGTTCACACTTCAGCCTTGATGTAACACAACTGAAATCTTTGTCCACCATAAGACATGAAGTAATTGAAATCCAAGGCTTCCTGGCATCTGACCAGAGACATGGAGACTTCAGAATGTCTCAGAAAATTTATACTATTTGATTCTTTGCTAACTAAACCCTTTATTTTATATGTATTAAGTCAAAAAGGGGGGGAAGATAACAAAACAAAGGCTTCAGGGATGTTCAGCTGAAAAGACTAATTTGTGGATGGTAGTATTCATAATCCTTTGAAAAATTGCATCAGGCAATCCAACTCCTGTAGTTTTGGAACAACCTGTGATAAAAAATTCACCTTGCCTTGCCTTGCCTCATTGTTTTTTGGTTGGTTGGTTTTGTCTTGGCCTTTCCGTGTTTATGGAATTTTCCTCTTTAATCTTCCTTAGATTTAGGATTAGAACTCAATCCTCACACGGGGTTCAGAAGTTCACTGAATTAATCCGTTGTTGCTTGGATCCCTGAAGTGGTTTCTGTTTAATTATGGAATGCTTAGGAATTACTGAAACTTCACTGGAGACTGTTAATGAGAAACTGGAAGTCCACTGATTAATTAATATATTGTAGTCTCTTTCACTTGGTTTTACTTCTATACCATGGCCTGGGGGGACATATCTCTTAGGTTTCTGGCAGCAGCCTCATTATTCACAGAAATGGGCAATAACTTCTTCAAATAAAATCTTTCCATTGATCTTAAAAGAGAAATTTTAACTTTGAGCTCTTTATTTAGTTTCATAGCTGTCTTTTTGTGTCATTGTTGTAACACTGGGACACTGAAGTCTGCTCAGAAAGGTCACACTACTTTGGGCTATGCATCATTAGGACTTGCAGGTCAAATACACTCGGGTCAGGAACTACACAGCTGTGAAACTGTAAAACAACAGCAATTATTGAAGTGGATGGCATTCCTCCCTAGCAGTCACCTCAGAGTAAAATCACACAATGCCATTTTGGTTTTGGAGGGGCAGCTTTCTGATGCCTTTCACGAAACCCCACAATTTCCATGTATAACCTACAGTCAGTAGAGGTCAGAGACACAGACATTTTTAGATGTCTAATTTCCCCCCAGAACTTCCTCTTGAATTCAAGAAGAAAATGGACACTCAAGACACAGTGGCTAGTCTCATAGAGGCAATTGAAAGGTTCAAAATTAGATGTTGGTATCTCATCTACAAAAGTCACCAAAAAATACCAGGCAGGATTTTTCTGGCCATAGGGATTGCTGTTATGTTATTAACAGTGTGGGGATGTTATCTCAGAAGGTCAACCCCAACTCCGAGAACTGCTTTCTGTCTAACTGAATTGTTGTTTCTGGAACACAAAGATTCATTCTATATTTTGTGAAACTATTCTGCTGATTTTTTTATAAAATATAAATTAGTCAGTGTAATCTGAATTTATGATTTTTATATTTTCAGGAAAACATTCTCCAGAGAATAAAATAATTGCTGAAAAATTGTGATTACTGTATGTAACAGTTTTGGGTCATATTATGTAACATTCAGCTGAAAGATTTTGGCAACATGCAATGATAAGTATGATTTAAAAAGAATAGGATATGATAGGATAGGATTAGGATAAACTGAACAGGTATTCAAACAGTTATCAGTGAGTGCCCTGAAAGAACATACACTTCCTAGGGCTGAAATCCATTCACATGGGCTGGTGGAATAGCAGTATATATTCTACATGACTACATTAATTCAAAGAACTGTTTGCATTTTTGAAGGGTGTGGAAATTACTGTAGGTTATTCAGAGATTTGGGGTTATTCTATTTGTCTTACCAGATCTTTATTTTCCCCTTGCTTATTTCCCCACTAATTTTCACCTTTGGAACTTCATATTAGGAGGTCTTTGTCTTCACTGTCTTTGACTTTTAGAATCATTTGTTCCCTGTAGTGTAAACTGTACTTATAGGAATGTGCCATCATTTTTCACACAAGTCCTGCAATCTGGAGAAGTCACATTAAATATGCCACGATTTTTTATATTGGATATTGTCACTAAGACATTTAAGAAACAAAGTGAAAACCAAGTTGAAAGACCTTCAGTTGTTTGATCCAGAAGCTTCCAATGTAGGTGCTCCACAGCAGAGAGTGTGTGCCTTTGCTGCATTAACATGTGTTAGCAACCAGTGGCATCAAAGGCTGGCTTTGACACATTCCTCTATAAACCGTTATTTCTCAATAGGATATTGCAGATCCCTCATATTATAATTTGAATTTTATATTTCTATGACCTAAAAATAGCCCAGATATGATCTACAGAATCAATGAATGTTATAGATATGTTTAAGAAAGTTCTGTCAATGCTTGTAAAATGATGAAAAACTATCTAGTTTACTGCATAAGTTTAAGATTTATTGTTTCCACTACTCTCTATGTGAAGAGAATACACATATATGGATAATTCCTCCACTGACTTTCAAGCTGGATTGATGAATTTTACATGGAGCTAGAGGACTGAGATACATCATTTTCCAACAGGTTTGAAGTTGATAAGCGACTAGGTAAAACAAGGAGACCAGTAAGGGGTAGACTTATGTGAGCACATCCCCTGTT
Organism: Acropternis orthonyx; assembly: GCA_035583155.1. Taxonomy (NCBI): domain Eukaryota; kingdom Metazoa; phylum Chordata; class Aves; order Passeriformes; family Rhinocryptidae; genus Acropternis; species Acropternis orthonyx. The sequence goes on along the minus strand of JAWWEU010000001.1, from coordinate 105,647,549 downwards.
GCACGAGGCATTCCACATATGAAATAGGTGTTTTGACTGTTCCAACCAAGAGAAAAGCATTGGTCAGAGCTCAGTTTTTTAGCAAATTCAGTCATAATTCATCTGTAATAAATCAGGCTTTTCTGCTTCTACTGCTCCCAGAACTGTTTGTTTTATGTTTATTTTAGGGCTTGGCGCCTGCCATAAATTTGGGGCTATTTTTCAGACAGTGACAGTGATATATTAGTATGACTGTGTTGGCTTCCAGAAGTGGGACTGGAGACATGCTGAACAAACAGAAGTTCATGTTTCCCTTTTTTGTTTATTTGTTTGTTTTCTTTGCTTGTTTAAAAAAATCACCTATCTTGAAATTCTTCTGTGGTCAGAGTCCATAAACACAGTTTATTGTTGACCAGAGGGACTGTGAAAAAGCTCACTCAAGAACATTTACTGGGCAAATTTCAATTAGTGTGCTATCATTATATATATATTTTTTTTTCTGATAATCTAACTTAAACATTATCAAAATTATCGGAACAACACAGGACTGAATTGTATCTCCTGGGCAGGCCATCAGTGCAAAGACAGATGACTTTAAGAGTGGTCTGTTACTTTCAAGACTTTTTCTCTATTTCAGCTGAAGTAAGAGAGAATAAAATTAAGGAAAAAATATTTTGTTTACCCTGACAGTGTAGCATCAGAAGAATGTCCTGGAACAAGATAGGGAATAATGGGGGCAGGGTCAGAAATGTAGATCACGAATGGGGAGCTCTCAGAGGCTGGTGCTTCCTTTGTGGCCCAGGGGGTATTTTGTTTGCAAGTCTAACTGATCAGAAAGCAAAAAAGAAGTGGCACAAAACAGGATGGACATACCAGGGTGGGAGGAACAGTTCACCCGGAAGGTGAACTAGCAGTACCCCAGTTGGATTGTACAGCAGGGAAAACACCAGCCAGAGCAGGCTGGGTATTGGAGCGGAGCAGAAAGAGGTGCCAGGGCAGGTGTACAAGGAAGAAGAGAAAATGAGTGACCTGGAAAGTGGTGACGGGGGAATGGCAGAGACCTGACGATGCTGAACACCCCACACCCAGAAGAGCAGAAGACAATGGCATACATATGTTCCTTTGTTGCCAGAAAATACTTGCCAAGCCCACTATCCAACCACATTTCTTGTCCCTGGTAGTAGCTGGTTCATATAGGATATAGATATCAGTTACTTTTTAGCCAAGGGGATTATAAAACAAGGTGGCTCTGTAAGATGATGTGCTCTGATACTAATTTTTGAAGTCAACCCAAATTTTGGTGTTGCAATGCATTTGAGTAGCTGACTTTGTAAACCTAACCTTGTAGTCTTCTCATAATGTGTGTGTGTTAATACAGATACATGCTTAAAGAGAAAATGATAGAAAACAAAGCCTAAGAATAAACAATACAGCTGGCACGAAACCCAAACTAAGAGAGAGGCAAGGTTGTTGCTGCCTATTCCTCTCCTCCTTTTCTACCCACAGCCAGAAGAAAATATGTTGGTTTCATAAACGGGTATAGATTTCATTTATTGGCAAGACTAATGGAAAACAGAAACTCAAGGGTAGGGGTTTTTTTTGCACCTGCTGTGTAAATAGACCAACAGCTCAATATTATAAATATAGTCAGTCTTTTCATCCACCATGATGAATTTTTAAACTGTGAATTGCAAAAAAGGAGGAGCAGAAATGGTTATGAATGCTGCTTATATTTTTGTGCTGCTCTCAAGTAAGACTGGAACACTAAAGCTCTGAACTCTAGTGAGAAAACACAGACAGAAACAATTTTAAATCTCCTACTTCAGACCCCTTTACATCCTTCCTTGTCTATGATAACACACACTCTCTGATCTCCCTTCAAGCTGTAAGCACAGATTGCCAAAGCTATGTTTCCCTTTTGACCTGATTATGACACTTCCAGCTTTGAATTATTTATGCTATCTTCTTCTCTCCATTCTTTTCTCTTCTGTGCTATTTCCTTCAAAGATCCACATAATTCTTATTCCTTATTTAATCCCTCTGACATGCTTCCAAATGCCATTAGTCCTTTGCAGGTGCTTCTCAGTCTTTTCTGACAGTTTAGGTGAGAGTTGGCTCATATAGTTCCAATTGTTTGCAAAATATTAGAGTGTTTGGGGATCAGGTCTGGACGAGCAGAGAAAATGTCTTTCATTGCATCATCTCCTATGGAAGGTTTTTCTAAAGCTTCCTCTGGACCTCTTTGGTTCACAAAAAGGAAAATATGGAAACAAAATTGAAACATATGGGAGTTCTTATGCTGATTTTGGAAAGGCTGGGTAGCCTGTTGGAGAGAGACAGAATGCTGGAATCCACACAAACATTGCCTTTGCCTGGAATATGTCTTTTGAAGTTTGTTTTTCACTTGGCATGAACTCTGTTTTAAACAAGCAAAGACCAAAATTATCATTCCACACTTACCTGGATCTCATGATCGCCATCTAGAGAAAAAGTTTTTCTACCACATGTGAAAATAAAGCATGGTTGATAAACATGTTATTTGAGAGAAGGAATATGGTCAGAATAAAACTGTTTCTCCCAGAAACTCCTTCCTTTAAAACTATGCACTATGGATGAATATATCTTATATATTCTAATACAATGGAAAACTTTGGGGGGGGGGGGGGGGGCGGGGAGGG
>JAWWEU010000001.1:105624861-105644882 GCA_035583155.1 Acropternis orthonyx | reverse complement strand
CCCCCCCCCGCCCCCCCCCCGAGGCGGGGAAGAAAGAAAGATTTTTGAACTCACATTAAATTTGTCTGTGCCTTTCCTCTTTCTACTGGTCAAATATGAAATTAAGGTCTTTGTTTTAAGGGACCAGCTTCACTGGCACCCTACTGGCGAGGTAGAAGGTGTGCCCCTAAGTCATGGGGCTGAAACCCAGTGTTTTCACTACAGGTTGTATCATACCTAATTGATTCCCTTTGGCTTCATGATTCTGCAGGGAAGATGAATGTCTATGGAATTACAGCAAGCTGAGTTCCCCAGACACACATGCTCTCAAAGTGTGCTTGCTTCTATAAAGTGGGAAAGCTTTGATTAATAGGAATAGCACTAGACTTTAAGGTGCACTTTATTTCCTTGATGAACTTTGAGGTGTCTCCGGCAGTAACGGTTTTGTAAACTGTAATCGTTAACTTCACTTTTTCAGGATTTACAAGAGAGACTAACATTGCCTATTTTTTCAGCCTGCTACAGGGATAAATAACTGATGTTGAAGAAGCAAATCAGGATCTCCGTAGGAAAAAAAAAAAAGTAGCAAAAAGAATTGTGTGTGGGTTTTAGAACCAGCAAGGCATTTTTCTGAGGTGCCCATAAAAGTACATGGTGTGATGTGACTGTTTCATAAAAGAGGGAAGGGTGATGTGTGGGCTCCATTATATAATATTATTATTGCAGAGCTTAAACAGTGAAGGGGCGCAATAGAAAAGGGATGTCATGGAAATCAATTTGCATCATACACCACTTAGAAAATGCAAAAATTAAAGTGTTTGTTCAAAACCTTCTCCATAACAGGATTAACTGACAAGGAAATTAAAAATTATGTAAGAGGAAAAGCTGAAGAGATAATCCAGGATGATCCAAAGGATTTTGCAGATATCTCTGTGCTGTTAACAATCTTGTCATTACATCTAGCAATTTAATGAGCTACATTCTCCATTGGTACAAATACAGTTCCATGTACACACTTAATGAATTTTTTACTTTGACATAGATCTAAGCACGATATACTTGTTTTAGTGTATCATGTGCATCAGTACACATCTATTTAGCCAGTGTACTTCTGTTGGAGGCAGTATATCTGTGTTGATTAAAAAGCCAAGGATGTGGTACATAAACCATTACTTTCAGGGATGTCTGAAACAAGTGCTTGAAATCCTGCTTCATACTCACAGTGATGTATAACACTGGCTTGTATCTGCAGTTTCATCTGTCTCTTGGTGGTTGGTGTTGTCAGAACGTTTGGACACATTCTTTTTTTATTGGCTGAAAAACAATGTAATAGTAAATAAGAATAAAATGAGCCAGTTGTCTTCACAAGAAAAACACTTTAGGAAAGGTGCTGTTATTTCCTTGATTATTAAGTCGAGTCTGTTGAATTTGCATGAATATCCTTGTGGAGTTACATGACTGTTTGTATGAATGTAGTGAAGACGCTTTGGGTCCATCTTCATCTCATGGGCCAGCCTAGGAGCAGCATGTGACAAAAGCTGACTCTTTACTAGTTTCTTAACATGTGCTCTGTTACAGTTAGTCTGCTGCAGTAGGAATGTGTTACAAAAGTAAGTGAGTGATTGCTGCCCTTCCCTCTCCTGCTTTTTGCTTGCCTTTTATTGCTTACTGCTCCTGGAGCTTTCTTGAAGCAAACTGAGTGCTGTCCTTAGCGGCTCTCCTTGAAGTTTGTTGCTCCAATCAGTCTCTTCTTCCCATGAGTAACCCCCACTTTCTTTTTTAAAAGATTTATTTTTGCTTCACTTTGGGCTTCTCTTGCTTCAGCCAGCTCTCTTTGCAATCCAGGACACGTCTCTTCCTTTGAATGCGAAGTGTACAGATCAGCTCAGTGTTTTATAATGTCCTAATTACTATACTCACAGGTTATGGGTTATAACAGTACGCCACAGGGTCAATGAACCTTTTAAGTTAAATGAGGAGATGTATCTTCATGGGACCTAATTAGAAGGTGAAGTTAATAAAGACAGAAGGGGGGAAAAAGCCAGTAAGAAAGTCATATACCTTCAAAAGCTGTTGAAAGAAGTAATCTACTGGGGTCCTTTTTAGTAGCAGCTGGGCTTTAGCAAGAGTTATAGTGTGAGGATCTTTGTGAGAGCCCAATGACAAGAGTTGGAAGTTCCCAAATGGCAGTTGTCTGGGGAAGCCAAGGATCTACAGACGTACATCCTTGTGACACATGCTAGCAGGAGAGACAGAAGGATCCAGAGGAACAGCAAGAAATTTGAATGGCTGCTTGCATGGTGTTGGTAGGCTAAGCAGAGGCTGTGGAAGCAGTAGAAGTAGTTTTCTGATGCCTTCTCCTTTAGTGCCACCAGGGAACCCTGTGCAGGAGGAGAGGACCCTACCTATTGACATGCCTGCATTGGAGAGCTGGAAGAAGAGACAACTCTTCTAGGGCAAATGAACCCAGAAAGCTTCATGCAGGTGGAGAGCATGGAGACTGTAAAACCATTGACTTTTTCTGATGCTATATACATTTGGACCCCTACACTTTTATGGGGGCTTTCTGTTGGGATTTTGAAACATTATTCTGAAACACTGGGAAAAAGTAACTGCTCCAAGACTCAGTATTTCTGAATCATTCAATTACAATGTTGTTTTTAAGAACTGTACATGGAATGAAAGTAGATGTTGTCTCTCCCCACGCAGCTTTGGGCAGAAAAAATCACAATGAGTTTGCAATGGTGTTTGTTGACATCACTGAATTGTATTTGAAAAAGAAATTGCACTGCACTGATTTTATTCATTATTAGTGATTCAATACTAAGAAGAAATCTATTATTCTTATTATTCTGCCTTCATGTTCCTTGCTGGAGTTTATGGAAGCAGATCCCCATGTATAATTTTAGAAACCTACTGAATTTGGTGTGAACTAAGTACTGGGATGTATTTTTTTCCGCAAATGCAATTTTCCTGAAAGGGCAAGACTCTGGCTTTGACTTTCCCACATAAATCTCATTTTCCACTTTATATATGTTCATTTTATTCTCAGATTCTTTAACCCTTTCATCAGAAGTGCACAGGTCCTAGATCCTCTCTGGATGCTAAACACAGATAGGATTCCTGTTCAGTATGTAAAATATACCTACCCCTTAATATTTGGGTGTTTGCTAAGCCCAAATCAACCTTTTACATTTATTAAATTAATTGCATGAGAACTTTACTTTTCTTAATTTTTTCCTGTGGTTTTTATTGCCTGTTTAGTTTTGGGTGGTTTTTTTGTAGGCAGAATGACAATTAATAAAACTTCTGTGATTTAATTTTCATCACTTGTTGGACACCATGATGCTCTGAGAATGTCAGATGGACCTTCAGCCTTCAGGTAATCACAGAACCATAGAGTGATTTGGGGTGGAGGGGACCTTAAAGACCATGTAGTTCCCGCCCCCCTGCCATGAGTATGGATACCTTCCCCTAGACCAGACATCTCAAAGTGCCATCCAACCTGGCCTGGAACACTTCCAGGAAGGGGACAAAACTCTGGGTGCTTGAGGACATATATAAAAACATTGCAGCCCGTAGGCACCAGCACTACCCTAAATTCAGGCATTGCTACTACAGGTGGTTCACCTCAGCTGGCCTCCCAGCAGCAGCGCTTTGTTGACTTGTGTTGGCAAGCAAGGATTGCAGAGAGGAGCGTGACTGGTTCAATTTCCTTGTTACTTTGGTGTGCCTCGGGGTGTTGCTGTGGAAAAGCAATTCCCTACAAGAACCAAGGAGCAGTTTTGAACTTAGAGTGAACAGAAGTCAAATTACAAAGGTCAGTATTAAAAGAAAGAGTTTTACCTCTAATGTGAATAAAATATTCAGAGAAATGTTTGCAGCCGAATTTGCCTCATGGGTCTGTGTTTACCTTAAGTGAATGGCACTGCCCTAAAGTAGCTGATGATAGGGGTGTGCAAGCAGATGCTCAGGCACTCTGGGTTTTTTTCTTGTGGCTTTGTTTTGTTTAGGGTTTTGCGGGGCGGGGTGGGGGTGGGGGGGGGGGTGGGGAGGCATTTTGTGATGGAGTAGATTTTGGTGAGTATTTTGTTCCCAGATCCTGTGCATGACTGAACTCCTTCTAATGGAGCTAAAGCACTTCGGGGTCTGCTGTGAGATAGCAAAGTCCAGCAGAGCAGCAAATGCAGCTGGTGGGAATGACTGTCTACAGAAAATTAAGATAAATCTAGATCTGCAAGATTTGTCCTCTAGCAAGGTACTTGAGATACCCTCATTTGTGAGAAAGTATGGGGAAATGGTAAAGTGAAAATGAAGATGACTGAGGAAATTACTCCAGCCTTCACAGAAATTGGGTATGGTCTCTATGGATGTCTCACCTATCAGTGTCCTTGGAGCAGCCCGCCATTATTGATCAGATCAATACCTATTCAGGAGATGCAAAAAACCTTCTGTAAAATCTAAAAGAGGGAAGTCGAATTTGTTATTGTTGTAATGGATGGGAAAGAATTTGGATAAACATTGAAAAAAAGCAATTGCTTCTTGTGTGTGACAGTGACCTATGAAAGCAAAATACTCAGCTGAAAAATGGAGCCAGAACACAACACAGCATTCTTTCATAAAACACTTTTCTGTAGATTTGATTAAATATATCTTTATATTGCTGAAATATGTTATACTGCTATAAACCTTGCACATTTGAGATGTTTGTACTGTTTCACATTTATCTTTTTTAAGCTTTTGCTAGACTTTTACCAGTCTTTTGCACAGGAAAACTTTTAGGGGGCTGGCTTGCACAGTTCACAATGCTGTATTTATCACCCATTTTATGCTAAAGCAAAGGACCTACTCTCACTGTTTTGTTTCCCAGTGGTTAGTATAGCTTCACTAAAGTTGTTACTTGTATTAAGTTTCTGAAAAGACTTAGAGCTGAACTTCAACTTCTAGGGGAATAATGTGTGAGTAATAGCTTGTGTATCTTCAAAGAATTTTCTAAAAATGCTTTTTTTGGAAGTTATTTGAAGTTTTGGCTATTCGTTTCCATGGACCTGCAGCCTAAATACAGACTTAATTCCTCAAAAGCTTGTCCCTTTAAGCTGTCAGTGTTCATGTTGTCTGTACCAATATTCTCAGGGCATGCATTTCCCCATACATTAATAACTCAATTTTCTTAATAAAGCAGGGCCAGTGCAATCATTAAGGTTTTGTGGACAGAGGAGATGGAAGACTGGTTAGCAAACAGTGAATGCCAACTCACGCCTGTACTGAACTCATTGAAAAGTCTGAATACTTAATGCTCAGCCTTAATGAAATCGTGGTGTCTGTCATTGCAGTGTCTGAATAGCTCCCAAGGCTAAGTGGCTGTATGGGGGAGGGTTACTCACACATCTTTTTCAGTAGGAAAGAAAGGTAAGAAATGAGGTTGTCCTTTAGTGAGAATGATTTCTCCTGTGAAAATTTGTAGGCAGGCTTGGATTTGAGTTTACCTCAAGGGCCAGTCTGATGTTTTAGCAGAAATACCAGGGATATTTCAATGGCCCAGTCAGAGGAATAAAATGAAAGCAAAAAGGTTTCTATTTCATGAAGGTCATATCAAACACAGATAGCTAACCTAAACCTTCCAATGTAATTCTAGGCAAAATATCTTAATTCTATTCCACAATTCTGCTTTTCCAAATCGCTGACAAGTTATCTGTCCCCAGGTCAAATGGCCCTATCAATGTGTGGGCTGATGTTCTGAAATCAAAATCAATTCCACTGGTTAATTATCAGTTAATCAGCTGCAGTTCTTTAAAAAGTGCTCTAATGAAGTTGCTCTGATTAGAAATATATGGATATTGCATCCCTGGGCTTTCCAAAGTGCCAGATCTTTCCATCCTCTTAGTCATACAGAGAGGTCCTTTAAATTCCCCTGCTGAGGTTACTCAAGACACTTTGCTGAAATGTGCCCTCTATTTTGAGCTAGAGGCAAATTAGTGCCAAATTATGTGCTTTCTCAGTGCTTAACTGATGGAGAACATTTTAAAATATCATTTTGAAAAAACTCTTAGTTGGCTCAACAACTTACTTTTTTTTTGCAAACAGAATCTCTGCATTTCTTTTAGTTCTTTATTTTCAGGCAATACATGCTATTGAAATGCATGAGAGGAAATTAAATACCTGTGATTTAGTAAAATGTTCACTTAACGAACCAGTGGTTTTGCTTATTAGCATTTTGTAACAATTAGAATGTTTCTGGGTTTCAGTTAAGGCAATATATGCTTGTTCCATACACCTGGATTTTCTTAAGTTTAATATCGGTCATTCTCCCTTTTGAGATAAACTCAATACTTGGCTAATTTAATTTTTCGGTCTTTTTTTCTTTTATTTTGGCATCACTTCTCTAGGCTCCAGCCAAAAGGAAAGCATTGCTATGCTATAAGATGCAGGATTAGGACAGCCCTTAGAAAGCCTAATTTTGCAGGTGTAGGACAAGCAGAGAAGAAACAAATAATATGAGAGAAAATTACGTGAAAAAGAAAAAAAAAGGTGGTTTTTTTTTTCCCCTTGGAAATTAAGTGTTTCTGTTTTGATTGGGTTGGAAAATTGAATCAACATGACAAATTCTAAGGACCCTCAAGTCTAAAGACCCTCTGCCTGTGCTCAGATCACAGGACTCCTCAGATTGCCTACTGTGGCCCACACACTGAGTCTGCAGAGGTGTTTGCTCCTGGGGAAACAAGACCCGTGGGAGTCCTGAGTGCCTATTGTTCCCAAAAATTGAGTCAAAGCTTTACTATCAGATTGGTTAATGTCATCTTGGTCTGAGTCTGTATGTTGGATTTTTTCCCAGTGGAAAGTTCTCCCTTATCTCTATCTTCTCCAAAAGCAAAACAAACTGGCAGATAATAAGTATTGAGCAATCTTCAGATTTTTGCTATGAATAAGCCTAGTTGCAAAAACCAATTGGCTTTAATTATCATTTCCAGAGCACAAGCAAGACTGAAACACAGAGTTAAGTGACTTGGTCTTGATCGCATAAAAGCCAAGAGGGCAACCCTGGAACCCACACATCTTGCAGATCTTGACTGTGTGCACCCTTAACTGGGTCTAACAGTTGGAGTTCATTTATTGCCACCTCCAGCGAGATGCATGGAAAATGATTCTGTAGTTGTACAGTCTCTACTTTGTCTTCAGAAATCAAAAAATACCAAACCAAAAACCTGAATAAAACAGGAAACCACTTGCTTTTTTTCTCTTTCTCTTCCTTTGTATTTCCTTTGTTCTTTTCAGAGGCAGGAAGACTATGGAATATTTACAGTCTATTTATTAGCAAGAATTATCCCCCATTTCCACTAATACATTTAGAGAAGACAAGTTTGTATCATTTCTGCCAAGGGATTTCATATCAGACAGAGGATAATGTTAAACTTTATAGATGCCAATGATCATTTCCAGTGGGAATTTACTACATTGGCTTGATTTTGTGTTTCTGAAACTCTCATTACAGCTGCGCCAGGCTGTATATGGCATTTCTGGGAAAGGAAAAGGCTCAGTGGGGATTTCAGTGTTCCCAGCTTAATGGGTTTTGTTAACAAAAAATAAAAACAGAGACAGCAATCAGGGATGAGTTTTGAGAGCTGCAAAGAGTCTAACAGGGAATACCCACAGTGGGGATGATTTCAGCTGGCTTGTTTCCCCATGGCAACGTAAGACCTCTGGAAGTCCTGCTGCTGCCCAGGCTGCCCAAGAAGGCAGGTGTGGATGGCAATGGGCCAGAGCTGGAGGCTGGCAGGGGAGGAGGAGGAGAGGAAACCACTGCTAGCAGGGCCTACACAGGGGCAACCAGGACCACCAACTAAGGGCAAATCTCAAAGGAGTTGTTACTAAATCTTGCACCTTAATTATGAGTGTCTTGTGAAGGAGTTCTCCTAAAGCAAATGTTCAGGTTCTCAGGTTTCAGCAGAAATTCAGCTGGGCACTCTTTGGAAGCCAGTGGAGAAAAATCCTGTCTGCCTATATTTTAGTAACCTGAGTCAAGTGCCTGGTATAGATCTCTCCTCTTTAAGCCACACAGAGTGGAAATCAGGCACAGCTGAAGGAGGCAGAAGTAATAAATTCTCCGCTCTGTAAGGAACTGCCTGGTACAAGTACTAACTGAGGAGGAGAGAGTCCTAGGTCTGTTCCCAGGATTATAGCTCCTCTTTTTTAGTTTGTTTGCAACTCACAGTGATTCTTTGGTGTAAAACACATAGCCAGTTTAAGGGACAGGGGCAGGTTTCCATCTCTCAGGAATGTGCCCTAACCATTAGAGTCTTAACCATCTGGGTGAACAAACCCGTGAAATAAATATGACTGAGCAGGGAGGTTTCATTAACCAGATCTGTCATCCACAGGCTTCAAGAGTTTTAAGTATATTCCAGAATGAACCACTAAAAATCAATTTTGTGCATTCCTTACATTTAAATTGTCTTTGTGATAACCATGGCAACTATTACAGTGAGAAAAAAAGTCAATTGGAGAAAATACACACTCGTTTTAAATTAACAAATGGAAACTAGAATGGTAAAATGTGCTTAAAAGAACCTAAAGTAACTAACTGTTACTGCTTATGATCACTTTGGTATTTAATACAATCTTCTTTCTTCTTTGACTTTTATTTATAACTATGTATTTCTGTACATTTGAACTAATTTTCTGCTGGTGTGTCAGAATACCAGAGTAATTTTTATAGCTTGCTTTTTTTTTTTTTTTAAACTGAAAAATCCAGATATAGTTTAATGAAGAGGCTCCAATTTCTGATCTGATTCTTGTGCAAGATCCCAGACTCTCAAGGCTCCAGAATGAGGTATATGTAATTCCACATGGCTTTCAAGGGGTGAGGGAGCAGACAGATGCCTACATATCCTTCAGAAGGTAGTCCTAGCACAAACAAAGTTCAAGTGGTTGTAAGGAGATTTATGGTTTAATGGACTAGGTTTTAAAGGCCTCTAGAGACCTGCCAATGTATGTACACATTGATGGGTGTATATCAAAACAGCTAAGCAGGAAAAGTACCTAACTCTTGTCATTTCTATGAAAGTTAGGTGCCTACCATATTGAACTAAGTTAATAAATCTCCCTAGCTGCCACCTGTGCCTTGAGATGTCCAACATGCTTGTCTATCTAGTTTCAGCATTACATATTAATATCACCTGTGGAAACAACATTTGATCATACTTGCAAAGTCCAGCCACACTGCATAGTATTTACCATGGAAATGATTGATAAAATTATGATTGATAAAATTTCACTGAAGAGAAAATACCTCATATAGCTCTAGATGTAAACTACCATTTTGTATTATTTTGGCAGCAATGATTAATTGGGAATCCATGCCAGTGACTATGGAGTGGTGAGGGATAAACCTAGTTGTCCTGGCAAGACCTCACAAATACTGTTCTGCAAGAAGGAGCTTTTCTCCCCAGCAAATCTTTTTACCACAGCTGGCTGAGAGGAAATCAGGGCCAATGCTTGGAGGGGAGACTACAGTTTGTGAACCTCTGAGTCCCCCATGAGAGAGGCACTGGCAAAGGCTGGAAGGTAGGCAAAAGAAAGAGAAGCAAAAGAGCTGAATTGAAATATTTTACCAGCAGACTATTGTCTTTAAAATATTCATGGTTTTCTTTCATTAAAATTTTCCAGTTTCTAATTAGAATTGGATGGGCAAGTTCTGTAAGAATGATTTTGGCATAAAAAGCTGTTTCTCCATCAGCATGTTACCACATGGGAGTTGCATAAGTCTCCATTCTTTTGTGTGGTGTGGACTCACCACAGGAGAGATAATAAGTTTGGTTTCTGAATAGGGCAGGGTACCATGAAGGAGAAAGGGCTGAACTGACATTTAATTAGTGTTTGACGAATATGCAATAAACCGAAAGGAATCTATTATTTTTTTCAACTCAGGAAATACTCTGTCAACACAAAACCTTCAAACACTCTTGATTAGTTTTTTTCTCAGTATTTCTGTTTAGCAGCAACCAAAGAAACTCTTTTCACTACAGTGTTAAAGACAGATTTGAATTACCCCTGGGATAGTGGTTCTGATGTTTTACAAGATCCTGAATCCCTGAAGGAAAAAGACCCCTTCCCCATCCAGGCTGTGTTACTGACAGTGTCTCCTGTGCTATGAGCCCTTCTGGTCTTCTGCAAAGGGAGAGCTCCGAGTGAGCAGCTCAGTGGCCCCAGCTGGGAACACACTAGTGAAGGCTCAGCAACAGCAATGCTTTCTCCACTTTCTCTGCAGTTTTGTTCCTGGATAGCTGCATGAGAAAACTGTTTTTAACTCTTGTTTAATTCACAAATCTCATAAAACATACAGGCATGTGAAGTGTACCACTAATCCAGACACCGGAGTGACAATACGGGCCAGCTGAAGAACCATGCTTTCATTTTTCATGTAACACTTTAGATTTTCCAAAAATATTTCCCTAGAACTATTATAGATAAACTTACTATATTATCATAATTTACCTGAAAACTCCAGTTGCAAATTCAGGATGCTTGTATCCAGAGATGAAGAGCAGTTATATCGATGCTTTGAATATGTATTTCAGGTAATGAAGAGACTAAAAAAATTTACAGATTATTTTTAGAAATTATAAACATAAAAGAGGTTAAATGCATATAATATAGACCCTAGAAATTGTTTCATGCTACCCAGCACAGTGTCTGCCTTTCCATTTGTCAGTGACAGGGAAAGTTATTGAATGGAAACTCTTGCAGAAGAGTTTCACCAGGAGTGAGATTAAGACAAAGTCACCTAATAGAAATCGAAATAGACGCTCCTTTATATCTGTTTCTTTGCAACACAATTACATTTCAGTAATTCTGGTTAGGATGTTTTTTTATATATTGCTCATTTGAGACCTGCTGAATAATTTCATGAGAAAAACTGTGTTGTTACAGGAAGAAGTTTCTTGTCACTGCAAACAGCAGGAAAACACAGTTATTAAAAACTGATAAATTAATGATATTTTTACTGCAAAATAACTAGTAGCTATTATTGGCACTGCTTAGAGTTCATTTAATTTACTTTGTTTTCAATTAGTGTTGTGCATACAGAGAAGTTTGCTTTGGGTTTTGCTGCTAGCTGAACAGAAGCAGGGTGAGAGATACAGCACTTCAATACAGTATTTATGGGAAAAACACCACACATTCCTGCTGGAGCAAGTAAAACTGCCTGTGGCTAAGGCTGCTTAATATTTGCCATCAGCTCTATTTTCATTGCTTTATCGCTACACAGAACTGCTCAAGCTGAAATTTGCTATGCTTGCCTCTGCCTTAGGAAGGGTTTTTTGAAATATTTCAACCTTAATTCCTCAGCTGTTTCCAAGAACGAATTTAGGAAGAATAAGTAACATGTAAGTGGTTTCTGCTTCTCTTGGGCAGTGTGCTAAAGACTAGCAAAGGACTGAAATTCAGACTGTGATGCCTGTAGGGAAACACTGTTCATTGTTCTCTGCCAGGAGAACACATGGTAACACATCTGTCTCTCTGGAGGCCACATCAGGATCTACAGGGACTGGTGAGGATAGGAGTGCGCCTTGGCAAGACCAAACAGACAGAGGATGCTACTGGAAATTCAGATTTAGTTGGATAAAGGGGGCTGGTAGGAGAAGAAGAGAGTCCAGGGAGACCTTCCCTTCCTCCTGCTGCACAGTAACAGAGCAGCAGGGGTCTCCATCTGCCCACCCCGTACCTAGGGGAGTCACCAGTGTGGCTTCCTGGCCAAGGTGCCACTCAGGAGTGTTAGCAGCAGAAAATTGCTTTACCAAGTCAACCGGAGCAAATGGCATGGTTATCCCTAGCACAGTGATTTCAGCTGCTGCGTAATACAAACCAAGTGTTCAGTCCCCCAGGCAGTCACTGGTTTCCTGGGATTAGCGCCACAGCTCTTCACACCAGGATACCCATCACTTGGAGTGAGTCACTAGCCCTGGAAATCATTGGTATTCAGACTTGTTCATCTGAAAGCTGCTGCTGAAATTCCTGGCAAGACTCTTCTCATTAGCAAGAAGTTGTTTTTGACTGACCTCTGCTCCTGGCACACAGCCTGTCTGGGTGGCATAGAGGTTGGAGGTCAGAGCCTCCTGGCCTCTGTTTCTGCCCATGGACCATTCCTTGAATGAGGTCCCATGGGGAATGATGATGCTGGAGGCATTGTTAGTCCTTCTTCTCTGACCTTTTAACATAGCCAGCAGTGGTACAAAATCTAGTTAAAGGAAAAAACTTGCTCAAGTCCAGTTTTTAAGGCTTCTCTAATCATCTTATAACAAGCATGTTCCTCTGTGTCTTGACTCTTTCTTAGCACAGCATTAAGGCAAAATAAGGTAGGGAAGTGCTCAGGAAGGGTCCAGAAAAAGTTCTTCCACTACTTCTTGCTACCACTGGTGAAATTAACAGCTTTGTATCTGTCTCTCAAGCAAACGAGAGTTCCTACTCTTTTGACAGATGGGTAATGGAAGAGGCTACAGAAGGTAAACTCTGACGTGGTTAGAGAGGTGACCTGATGCCACTGTTACCCTGTTAAGCTCACTGCCTTTCAGAATAAATTTGTCAAGGTTGTGTTTGCACTGCAATTGTTTATAACCTTTCCAATATGAAGAAGAAAATGCTCATGAATTCAGAGTCTGCTAACAAATAGTTCTGGAAATCACTGGTAATGCATGAACTGCTTCTCCTGTGTAATAGTTTGTCCAGCCCACCAGTATTGGCCCTGGCCTGTTTGTCTTGTTGGACCAGGAGTCATCCTAACTATGAGTTCTCTTCACCTGATATCTTGGAAATTGGTGTTATTTCACTTCCATAAAAATTCTTCCTTTGCAGCACAGGCAAGGAATGTTCTTGGAGAGTTTAATTCACATTCTAAATCACCTCTCTTTTTGAATCTAACTAATTACTTTGAGCAAAAGATAGATCATACTACTTGTCCTCAAAGTTCAGGCTATTTCTACAATTAAAGATGATATTTCTGCAATTAAAACTGACTTTTAAGTGTGGCCTAGTGTATTTTTCATTTTCTCATTATAATTTCCTACGCTAAAGGATTTTCTTGTCTGTGAGTGAAAAAATACCTGCATGCAAAACTGAACAGTGGTTTTATCACTACCTTACTTTTGCTGTCTTGGAACAAAATACCTAATTTCATATTGTTACCTTTTTTCTACCCCTTTCCTTACTGTAAAATAATTTCAAACTTATTTATAAAAACATCCAGCCTTTTTATTGCTTTTGTGATGAATCTCAGCTCAGTGCAGGAGGTTTATGTTCAAGAAGTATCTTAAGATGGTGTAAACTGAAGTCTGACAAATTCTTCTCCAGCTGTACAGTGTTACCAACTCATGTCCACTCTGTGACAGAGTCACAGGACCTATCAGAGATTATTAGCTTTATTTTAGGATCTTCAGAGGGACCATGCTTTCTGCATCTCACCTGCAGACCATCATTTGCAACTTTGAGCATGGCTGTAAGTGCTACATGAGATCTGCTGCGTCTGGAGTGATGTGACTGAGAGTGAGGGCTTTCTTCTCACTGTCTGGCACCAAGCTGCAAAAAGCAAACCCCAGTCAGCACCTCTTTGCATTATCCTAACATCTGGACAGATTTTGAACTGATGTAGTTGATATCCAGTTGGATTTCTGGCTAATGGGGCAATTAAATGTTATCCTTGTAGCATCGATGTAGGTGAAAAAAAGTTATACGTAATATCTTGGATACTGAAGGCTAATCCCATCTGTCTCTACAACTTCTTGGAAAAGAATGGAGAGATTTAGCAATCCCCCTAGAATCATAGGATTACTGAGGTTGGAAAAGAGCTCTAAGATCAAGTCAAACCCTAAACCTAGCACTGCCAAGTCCACGAGTAAACCCTGTCCCTAAGTGCCACATCAACACATCTTTTAAATACCTCCAGGGAAGGTGACTCAACCAATGCCCTGGGCAGCCTGATCCAATGATTGACAACCCTTTAGGTGAAGAATTTTTTTCTAATATCCAATCTAAACCTTCCCTGGTGCAAAGTGAGATAATTTCCTCTCATCCTGTCAATTGTTACTTGGGAGAAGGGACTGACCCCCACCTCTCTACACCCTTCTTTTGTAAAGATCAATAAGGTCTCCCCTGAACCTCCTTTTCTCCAGGCTAAACAATCCCAGCTCCCTCAGTCTCTCCTTATAAGACTTGTGCTCCAAACCCTTCACTAGCTTTGTTGCCCCCCTCTGGACATGCTCCATCATCTCAATGTTCTTCTTGTAGTGAGAGGCCAAAAACAGAACAGAGGATTCAAGGATTCAAGGGTGCAGCCTCACTTGTGCCAAGTACAGAGGGACAATCCCCTCCCTGGTCCTGCTGGTCACACTGTTTCTGATACAGGCCAGGATGCCATTGGCCTTCTTGGCGACCTGGGCACACACTGGATCATGTTCAGCTATTGTTGATCCACACCTCCAGATCATTTTCCTTTGGGCACCTTTCCATCCACTTTTCCCCAAGCCTGGAGCATTGTCTGGGGTTGTTGTGATCCCAGTGCAGCACCTGGCACTTGGCCTTGTTGAATCCTATACCACTGGCCTCAGCCCATTGATCCAATGTCCATATACTTCTGCAGAGCCTTCCTACCCTCCAGCAGATCCACAGACCACCCAGTTTAGTGTCATCTGCAAACTGAGGGTGCTCTCAGTTCCCTTGTCCAGATTGTTGATAAAGATACTAAACAGAACTGGCCCCAACACTGAGCCCTGGGGGAACAGCACTTGTGTCTTCGAGTGTGGGGGTCCCTATGCTGTATCCCATGTACAGAATTTTTAAATCTTTCCAGAAAAAAAAAATTATAAATATTAGTTCACGTCACAGTTACCTTAATCATGTCTTCAGTGTTTAATATCTCCCTTAAATGACTTTTTTTTTTCACCAGTTTCTTGCATTACACAAATAAAATAGTTTGTTTGCTAATCATATGCTAATTCAAGTGATTTCTATTTGGTACAGTTTAATAGTAACATGGTCTGATAATTGCTAGAATTTAATTTATTTCAATCTATATCTGCATGTTCCACAGGTGATAATCAGTGGTCTCTTCTTCCTCTGTCCCATGGGTGAAAATGACCTTATCACTTCTTTCCTTGCTAAAATTCTGCTCTGTTCCCCAGATACCAATTGTGTTTCCTTTCAGATTTGTCTAATTGATTGATGGAATTAAACTAAATTCGGAGCAATTGCTCTCAACCTTTAAATAGCTGCTGAGTTGTGGCTTCTATTTCAGACTTGAGGAGGAGCCAGTGTTCCCAAAAGAAGGGCTGTTGTGCCAAAAGCCTGACTGCTTTGCCCAGGGACTGGTTTTGCTTTTCTCCCAGAGGCCTTGTTTTGCACACACTCTCAGACCACTGGAGATACGACACTGCCACTTTAGAGTCTCTACCATTCTAGGCAGAATTTACTTCATATTGATTCATACTAAGAAAAACATTTTTTTGAAGATTGTAGTCTCCTGGATGGTAGCCAAAGCTGCCTTGTCCCATCAGTATGCTGCAGCATAAAGTACAGTCTTCAAACAGGACTAATATATAAGGTCAACACAAATGATTATATTATGTTAAGTTCATGGCATCAGTTTAATTAATAAAAGCATAGCAACAGTTTAAAATTAAAACAGCTCTATCTATTTTATGCTTTAAAATCAGTCTACCTCCACTCTGTGTTTTTGCAGAAATTTGGTTTGGGTTAACCTGTTAACATAACAGGCCCTTCAGAGATGATGAATTTATTTCTTGTATCACAGTAGCTGCACTGCAGATAATATTGGGATAATACTTCAATAATCAAAAGAGTGAGCTTTTGAAATCTTGCTGTTTCACTGTATTGTATGAAGATGCAGTTCCCATTACAAACTCACAGATACTTCCATTTCTGAATCATACAGAGAGGTATTGCCTTGGGAATCTCAATTACCCAGATGCAGGAGAAGCTTAAAATACTTAAGGAAAGGAGAAAAATATATGACATTCCAATACTGCTTGTTATGCACAGCATTCAAACCTTGATGTCCATCACCCACCTTTAAGGGTTTAGAAGGGAGACAAAGCCTCTCTTGGGCCCTTCTCTAGATAAATAGGTGTTTCCTTTTTTAAGATGCCTCCTCCAATGTCAGGATTAACTTCTGTTGTAGTCCATCAGTTTTATAATATGAAGGGATTGCATCACAGTTTGGGGGGGAAAAAAGGAGGAAATCTTTATTGGCACACTCAAGAATGGAGATGAAATAATTCCAGAAAGATTATAAAAGCTCAGACACCTCAATAAATGAAGGTTGGAAATCTCCTTCAGTCAGCACTAGACTTCAAAATTACACCTTAAAAGCCAAATACAGCAATTGGCTGCACAATTTGACTTTTTACTGATACATATCTGCTTTGAGATGGCAAAGTCAAAAGCAGAGTCGGCTGTACTTGTCTTTCACTTACTTTCCTTAAAAGGTTAAAAAGAAGTCAGACTTTCATGTCGGGGCTGTTTTAAAATGTGTCACCTATCTCAGTTGAAAGAATCTGTCTATGCCCTTTGAGAGCCCTTCTAATTATAGATGCTGAGGTGTCCTTGAGCTTTGAAGCTAATGCTGTTATCCAGTTCAATATATTGTACATTGCACATGACTGTTTTATCTTTCCATCCAAAAGTACATTTTCAGTTTTTGGTCACAGGTTAACTCTAATTACATTACCCCTTCTAAAACTAAAGGCTCTATATGCACCTAAAAGGACAGACATAATTCATTTACAGGTACACACACAATGAATTTTCTCCTCTGAAAAGTGACTTTTTCCAAGCAATGGGTTCTTATTTCCCAATATTATATTCACTTTATCACAGCCTTCAGGAGAACCCTTTGATCACGGTGATGGAATTACTGTTTTGCACTTGCTGAACTGATTTTATCAATGTTTTGCCTAAAGAAGTCTTAGTTACATACTTCTTTGATGTGGTAGTTTAAACAAACTCTGCATTGCTTGGTTATTTTCTCTGTGTTTTGGACTATGTAATTCTGTGAGTGTGAAAATTGTCAGGAAGAAACACTGGTACTAGAAAAACAAGACAAATTTACAAACATAACAAAAAGAATTATTTTAATATAGTATAAAACAAGTTAAAAATGTTTGTAAACAAAAGTCATATTGGTCAGGCTTTCTAGCACAAAGGATCTCCTTTCAGTCTGAGATAGAAGCAGAAACCTTTCAACTAAGTAGGGTGGATAATGATAACATTTGTTCTAAGTTTAACTTAATTATGTTGTTCAATTAATTAGTAACTGCTGGATTCCTGGAGCATATAGGTGACCTCCCAGTCATGAGGACTGAAAGTCTGGTTTCACTCACTGACTTTAACATAAAGCCATTAATCACTACTCTTTCCTCTTATACCAGCACTTCCTTTTTAGACACTGCAATAAAAATAAGCAGCAGAAGCTTAGCAATTATCAACCGCCATGGGTGACACAATTACCTCCACAAACCAGCCATCAACCACAAGTCACCAAAAAGTCAGGGGTGCAGAGGCAGACCCTCAGGTGCTACTGTGAGTGCTCTTTGCAGAGCACCTGTGGGCCCCACCTCACTCGTGAAAAGGGACCTCTGCCCAGGGAGGATGTTCCTCTGAGGTGAGAAAATAAACTGCTTTTTCCCCACAGGTATGGTAATGTGTGTACTGCTCCCTGCACATTTTCCTCACTTGCGTTCTCAGACCATCAAAGCTATAATGATGACATTACCACTTATTTAACCTGTCAGAGTATTTTACTGAGTTCTTAAATTATCAGCCCAGGACACAGTGGTAAATTGGGCTGATGGAGTTTATTGTTCACAAAATACACCTTTCCAGTTCTGATGTGCATGTATTTTCTTGCTTGTCAATACCATCTCCAAGAAAATATACCAAGATTTTAAATGAAGAAATGCAGAATTCATCAGGATGTTTAAAATCTTATCTATCAGTTCCAGAGGGATGTAATTTGTGCATAGTGCTACATTTAGCAATGTCAGTTACTTTTTCATTTGATTTTAGCATTTTTGAAAAATACTGGGCTCTTAACAGTAGAACTACACAAAGCTTTATGTGCAGGTCACCTTCTTAAGTAGTTGGGAGATTATGTTCAATAAATAAATTGCAACAACTTGAACATTACAGAAGTTCTCGGGAACAAGAGTGTGTTGTAGAAGGGTATTTAAGGGATGACATAATAAGATAGGCACTCTGATAGCTGCCCTGGCTGATCTCCTAAAGCCAATAAGCAGGTGCAGTAAACATGGTGTAGAACACCAAAGGCAGTTTATTACAAATTTGCTGCTTAATCACAGATTAAACTGAATGTGAAGAGAAAATATCAGACAAAGGAAGTTTCTTTGTGTTTCTCCAAGAAAGTGACTCATTTGGATTCTTATCTTTCAGCATAAACAAATACCATAGATCTCAAAATTTCCTATATTATTAAAGTGATTATGTATTCCATATGCATTAATTCTGCAGAAGGTGAGACATAGGTTTCATCTTCTGTGGCCACCAAACACCCGAGCCTGTTACAGAAACTTAACAGCATGCAAATGACAAATTTCAGTTTTGTGTCAGATAACATATACTGGGTACATAGTGCTTAAAAAATTGTGTCATTGCTGCATCTGTACCTGGAACAGTTAATTTTTATTTTGTTATTGATTTATAGGAGAGAATGCCACCATATCACTGACAAACTACAAAATCAAATTCCACTTCTCAAATACTTCAGTGGGTTTCCCTGGGTGCTGTTGTGTACTACTGCCCAGGACATGCAGGTTTAGTGCCATTACTGTGCTTGAAGAGGATAATAAGGTGAACTGCAAGTCTTCTGGGATTTTTCCCATCTCTCTTTTATGCTTTTCCAAAGAGGAGTAAGTACTTTCAGTTGTTGATCTGGAAATAGTTTCTCACGTCATTTTTTTAAAGAGAAAACAAATAAAATATCCCAAAGACTGAAAACTAGAAAAGGAACACGCTTAAATATAATCTATGCTGTGGTTTTATGAAGAGGACATATAGTGTCGTGTTTATTCTCACTTTTCTTTGTGTTGTTGAATATCACACAAGCCAAAAAAAGCATGACTAGCCAGGATTCACTTATTGATATTGCTAATTAAAAACCATAGAATCATTTAGGTTGGAAAAGACTTTTAAGACCAGCAAGTCCAACTGGGAACCCAGCACTGCTAAGTTCCCTCCTAAACCATGTAAAGGTAGATCACAAGACCTCAACACAAGACATTTAAAGTACTTCTGAGTTTGAGAACAGACTAAATTGTCTGTAGAAGCAATGAAGACAAGTTGTCATCTAAATTGAAGATATGCTAATGTGTTCTCATAGATTTGACAAGAATAAATGCACCATGATAAAAGTATAAGACACTTCTTGTTGTCTAGGTCATTGAGATTTCTTTCCATCTAAACAGCCCTGACTTTTACCTCTCATGTACACACGGAATCCAATGGTTTGCATAAACCTGGAGTTTTCTCCATTCTGTGACAGAATCCCCGATAATTAAATGGCAGAAATTTGAAATGAAAAGAAAAATTGAAGCTGACAAATACATTGAAAAAGAGATATGTAATCATCTCAAGGTAATATCACTCTATTTTACATCCTGCAACCCCTTAATAGATACTGTTATTGTAGAAATCATGCCTATTACTTTTCAAAACCTGTTAAAATATCTTAGGCATCTTATTGAACAGTAGAAACCATAGGATGGTAGAAGTGCTGAAAACTTGTAAAAAAATGGAAGTACTTTCTCCAGGACACTCTAGATTTTTTTAAGTCTCTCTCCAGTTCCAGCAATTAACTTCGCTATATATTATCATATCACACACTTGGGGTTTTTATCCAGCACTCCTTTGATTTTGTTACATTGAGAAATAGAATCATAGAATCATAGAATCATAGAATCGATTGGGTTGGAAAAGACCTCAGAGATCATCAAGTCCAACCCTTGGTCCAACTCCCATCTGTT
>JAWWEU010000001.1:105612903-105624761 GCA_035583155.1 Acropternis orthonyx | reverse complement strand
CTCCAGCTCCTCTTGTTTGTTGCCCATACTACGTGCATGAGTGTACATGCACTTCAGGTGGGCTGCTGATTTCACTCCTAACACAGGCTTCTCATCCTTAGGCTGATCTTTGGAGAGCCTGGGTTCAATCCCTTCCCCCTTCAAACCTAGTTTAAAGCCCTCCTGATCAGCCCCGCCAACTTATGGGCTACAGTCCTCTTGCTCTTCCTAGAAGGATGAAGCCTATCTGATTTGAGAAGACCCGGTACCACGGAGTTTGCCCCATGGTCAAAAAAACCAAAATTTTGACAGTGGCACCAGTCCTTTAGCCACCTGTTGATGAGACGGGCTTTTCTATTCCTCTCTTTATTTAACTCCTCATCCATCCCAGATAGCACAGGAACTGAGGCAAATATTACCTGTGCTCCTGTCCCATGAACTGACTGACCCAGTGCTTTACAGTCTTTTTTAATTACCCTAGCACTTCTTCTATTGATGTCCTCGCTGCCAGCTTGGACTACTAACAGTGGATAATAGTCAGAGGGCTGAATTAGCTCAGGAACTCTCCTAGTAATATCCCTCACCCTGGCCCCGGGAAGGCAGCAGAGCTCCCTGTGGGATGGGTCGGGGTGACATATAGGGCCCTCTCTTTCCCTCAGAAGGGAGTCACTGACTACAACCACCCTTCTTTTTTTCCTTACAGCTGCGGTTGTAATCCGTCTTGTAGATGGGGTCCAGCCAGGAGGCTCTCCAGGCAAATCTTCTTGGCTGTTCTCTGCCTCATTTTCTGGATCTAGGGCCTCATATCTGTTCTTTAAGGGCACCAAGGGTGGTGATGGGGTTCCAGAGAGGGTTCTTTTACCTCTCCAATCAGGGGCCTGTTTCCATTCCCCCCTCATCAATTTGTTCTGCTCCATCTGCCTTATGGCAGGAGGGGCAGGACTTTGCCATCTCCTGTTGGACTCAGGGGTCAAAAGGGTTTGACTCCACCAGTCAATTTCCTTTTCACTCTTTCCCAATGCACCTTACTCTCTCCTCCTCGTCCTTAAGCTCTGCCATGAGGCACAGCAAGTCATTGACCTGCTCACATCATACACAGGTGCCTCCCATATCGTTCTCTGGTACCAATGCCAGACTCAGACACTCTACACAGCCAGAGGCCTGGGTCGCTGCATCCTGCTTGGAGGATGGTGTCTGTGTAGAAACACTCCTTCTATTAACAGCAGCAACAGCTTTCATTTTTTTGGAAACCATTACTGGCTGTAGTTAAGTTGAAAAACAGAGGAAGAAAAGGGAAAAAAAGAAAAAAAAGAAAAAAATCAAACAACAACAACAACAACAAAAAAAAACCAACAAAAAAACCCACCACAAAACCACCCACCATCAACAAACTCACCTACAAGAGCTGGTTGTGCCCTGTCTCTCTGCCCTACCACGCCCCTGTTTGCCCACTGCTGTTGGGTGCGTCTGGATGAAGAGGAAACATGGACTAGTGACACTCTTGGAATGACATTATTAGTAGGGTTGAAGAGTAAGGCAGTTTGTGAATGCTAACTAGACATAATGTAGAAAAAATTTAAGTAACAAATCTATGAAAGACATTGTGTGGAACACAGAAACAAAAATATTGCATTTGTAAGTAGCCTAATAGCCTGGATCTCATTTGCCATCATATAGTCCCTTCAAAGATTTCCATACCATATAAGATACATTTTACTGGATCCTTTTACATAAAAGTTTTACTGATTTCTCTGCAGATTCAGACTAGATTTTGATTTCCATTAACTACCTTCACGTCTCATTTTGAGATCACAGGTTAAATACTTTCTTGGAATTTCTTAATTAAGGGTAAGCGTAATGTACTTTCTGAGTATATTCTGCCAAATTTCCAAAGAGATTGAGGCTGTCTCAGAGGCAAATTGGTACTTTACACACATATTAACTTCTCAAACAGAACTGTTATGGACTGTATTGAGTCCAGTAATTATTGATCCCAGACTGCTACTTAACAGCCCATTGCCAAAATCTGTCCTCCCCAGTGCAGGGGATGGGGTAGAGCACCCCAGTATCCCCCAGTCTCTCAGGCACAACTCAGCTTCCCGTGTCAGCTAGGACAGGGAGGAGGTGACAGGAACAATGTGGCCACCTACGTGGTTCTGTAGGTACAGGTGGATTCACATCTTCTCCATCGCTGACCACTGGAGCAGAGAAGTTATCTGACTTGCACAGCCTCAGCCTGGCATTTTGTCTCCAAATGAGTGAAATAATGCTCTAGAAAACACCTGGACTTTTCTGTCTCGCTGCTTGAGATCTTTGTTTGATTCCCACATGGTGAAAAACTGCTCTGTATTGTGCCAGGCAACTGATGAGCATTCCCTACAGACATTGGGGGACCACTTGGATATAAAATCTCATCACAGATTTAAAAGACTGTAATTCATTGGCTAGGTGTCTTCTTCCCTTTTCTCTTTCTCTCCTTCTTCTTTAGCTTCTTCTCCTATTTTTCTCTTTTTTTTTTCACATACTATATTTTAGATAAATTTAGATTACTATAAACATGTGATTCAGTCCAATTCCCTTTTCCTTAAAGACAATGGAAATCAGTTATATTCAGTGACAACTGATAAATTGGGCAGAAGGTGCACTTTAGTATTCAGAAAGGAAACTTGACAGCCTTAGATATTCAGGCCAAACTTTGATTGAGCTAAACAGTTGCTTAAGTTCTATTGAAACACTGAAGAATTAAACACCCTCGTAAAGTCAAAACCATGCTTAAGACCTTCGCAATATGAAAATTATTTACCCATGGTATTTACTCATGGTAGAACGATTCCCAGTATCTTCTCCATAATTTACATTCTTTAAACATCCTCTAATACTTATTTGCAGCATTTATCCTTGTGACGCTTATATTTTGTCTTGCCAGTGTTTAAGATTAGAGAGGAACCTCTGAACAGCCTGACTGTCTGGACAAAAAGCCTTAAAATTGGCCCCACTATCCCTGCCTGGAGACCAGTTACTCCTGGTTAACTGAAACACAGGTTCCAGAAAGCCACTTAATCCTGACTTGTGGCTATCATATTTATTTCTTTAATGTCTTGCTCATGTGGTCAAGGTCCATCATTTTTAGAAGACATTTGTGCTTTATTTCTCAGCCAGCTGTGGCTGGCCTCAATATTCAGCCATTGACATTCTGGTGTGCTGATTTTTGCTAAAGCTGAGTCCTCTTCCATCTTTTCCCCAGCAAAGAAATCATCTCATGTTGTTTCTCAGTCCTCTCTTTGACAAGATAAACAGACTCCTTAGTTTTTCACTGTGAGAAAATTTAATATTTTTTACTAAACTTTATTTGTTCTAATTTAATAATTTTCAATAATTTCAGTAATTTTTGTGGTCCCAAATAATTTTAATTTCCTTTAAAATGTAGGCCAGAACTGTTACCTTCTATAGTAATATTCAGTTTCTCATTTAAGATACTGAAATCTTTTAAAAGTTCCTTGTGCTGGAACAGAGGGTTTTAGTCTCTTTCTATGGCCTGCATCCCATGCTCCTACACATACAGCTTTTCTTTTGGCTCTGTTTTAATGATTTGGACTCAACTTATGGTCTATTGAGTGTGTTCTCTGTTGGTGCTCTGCCCTCATTGCTGTAGACATCATTAGATGAATTCCTGTATGTAGGCTTAAGCCAAATTGTATTAGGAATGATTTTATATTTGTTTCTAGAACACAAATAGAAATGATGAAGATTATCACTTAACAGTAATTTTGGTGAAAACCACTTAAGGAATGCCCTCATGGATTGACCTTTGACATTTTAAAACAGTTTAGTGTGAGGTTATTGATATTGTAAAGTGCCAATTTCTCAATTGGCATGTGTGTGCGTGTGTGTGTGTGTTATGATAAAAAGTAAAAATGCATCAATTTTATCTCTTATATAGTACAGCAATCAGACAGGAAGTCACTTCACTGAAGAATGAGATCAGGTTTGTTTGACAAGTCTTGTTGCAGTCAAATTGTGTTGAGTGACTTTCATTGCTCTGATCATGATTAATTAGTTTTTACATCTGCCTGGCGTTGAAGTCAAAACAACTGCACTCTACAGCTGCCCACAAGCGGCTGCTGGTCAGGTCTGAGCACTTACTGTTTGGAATTTTGTTAACCACTATGAGTTAACAGTACTGAAGGTATGTATATCAGTCACAAATCTCCTTGCCTAGCTCTCTGATGCTGATATTTACTCAGGCCATCCAGTTTAAAAGATAGTTGGCAGATGAAAATAACGTATTTTTAAGTGCCTTTTGAATAATAAACACATCCTCTGTCTTCATTAATAAGAGAGCTATTCTGCTCCCTTCCAAACAAAAGATTATTATTGAAAACTGTACTATTTTCCTTCATTACTAGCTGTGCTATCACGGCTCTTCCTGACAGGTATATTTACTATCACTAAGATTGCTTTTTCTCCTAATACAGTTGTTTTAATTCCACGTCACCATTCACACTGCCACTCCATTGTATCTTTCCCAAAGTTCTTCCCTTTTGGCTTCTGACATTTTTTCTGTGCTCCAAAAGTTTGCACTGGGTTTACACTGACTGCTGTCTACCTCTCTGCTTCCTCTTTGCAACATTTGTTGCTCAATGTGTCATCTTCATTTTACTACTGAACTAAAAGGAGCTTTTAGCAAAACATTACATTTTTTCAACTGTACATCCATGGCTTTTTACTCATCTAGTATAAGTTTCTGATGGAGTCTTCTGAGAAGCCAGAAAAATAAGATTGCCAGGCAGAAAAGAATCACTTTTTCTCATAATTTCCCTATACTTGAGAAAACTATACCTTATTCTCTGTTTTTCCACACTGAATGTAGCCAGATTGTGATTGCTGATCTCCAGGCTTTGCTGGGTTCTCCTCCATGGACTGGAAATTTCTTTTTTTTTTTTTTTTTTAAACCAACACAACAAAGCCAACAAAACAAAGCCTGCAACAGGACTACTCTGAAATATCCTTGCTGTGAGAATGTACCATCTACTTCTACCATCTACTGCTTGGGGACTGTTGTTTTACCACAGGCTCTCTGGCTGAAACCTACAAACATTCCAACATTTTTTTCCTCTTTCTCTGCATTAGGAACAAGTGCTCAGACAGGGAGCTGTGCTGCTCTCCTGTTCGGATTCTTGTGCCCTGTAGCATCCAGCCCTGCCCGTCTCCCCCCATCTCAGTTTCCCCTGCTGGATTTTGTCTGACGTGGATCAGATGCTGTTGCTCTTAGTTGTACAGAACTGGAGCAGTTCCAGGTCTGTAGCTATCTGTGTTGCTGGCTGGGTCAGGAGGAAGAATTAAGCAGGGAGAGATGGGCTCTCCAGCTTGTCCAGCTGGGGTCCCATGGGGTGTGGGAGAACCTTGCTCAAGTCTGACCTCCCCTCAACACACAGCAACGCAAAACTATTGCCATTGCTGCAATTTTGGGCTTAACACCAGCTGGATATGGCAGCATTTTCTGAAGTTCTCAGCTGAACTGGTTTGAACCATCTCCTCTGGGCAGCAGGGTGAGAAAAGGGAATGATTTCTCCTAACCAGAGAGAATGATAGCAAATGGCCTCAAGTTGCTCCAGGGGACATATAGACTGGACATTAGGAAAAATTTCTTCTTCAAAGGGTTGGAACAGTTTGGCACTGGAACAGGCTGCACAGGGACATGGTAGAATTACCATCCCTGGAAGTATTTAAAAGACATGTAGATGGTGGTGTTTAGCGACAGGGCTTAGTGGTGGATTTGGCAGTGCTGAGTTTACAGTTGGACGCAATGGTCTTAGAGGTCTTTTCAGTCCTAAATTATTCTATGATTCTGAGAAATGGTACGTCTTGCTTCCTTCTGTGGGTGGACCTCAAAAAAAACTGCATGAGCTTAGTGTCAAACGTCAGCCACACTTCATGAGTAATTTTGAATTTCAAAATTATTTACACATGGGAAATGAAACCAGACCAAAAATGTAGAAAAATGCTGCAAATTTTTTAATAGAAGCACCATAAAGGCTTTTCTTCACAGTACTGTAAGAATTTGTTGTTACCAACACACTTGAAATCTCTACCACTTTCATTTGAAACAACATAATGTGGGGTTTTTTCCTCTGATTCTCACTCATTTTTAATTGCCTTTTGCTTCCTAATAAATTTAGAAAACTTAAACAGAAAACAGCTATGACCTGCAGCCCCCACTCAGTGTCAGAAATCTGTATGCAATAGTATTTATGTTTGCATAACTTATTTGTGGCTTGTTATTAAAGCTGCTTGCATAATAAAATTAAATGCAGTTTACATTTAGTAATGTGTCTGTTCACTTGCCTGTAATCAAACTGACAGCTTTTCCTTTAAACAGTCAATCAAGTCTCTAGTTCTTTCTGGCTCCGTTTATTTGATTGGAGTTGAGATGTCATAAAACAGAATGGAATATTTTACAAGTTCTGATTACATGCTTTGACTTTTTTAGGACTGCAATTTCTTTCTTTCATAAAAAAAGAATTCTTGAATTATTAAAAATAAAAAAAGCCAAAAAAACTGATTTTCATTTCACGGTTGATGCTACAGTTACTAAAAACACAATCTGAATTCTAAGTGTTTTTTTTCTCTGTCCAAACTAACTAAAAAGCCTACACATTAAGATCTTAATTGATTTGACTATAGCAACAATTTCACAAATAAGGCATAATTTTTCCAAGCTATATCCTCTGAATAGAGTTTTATTTAAAGATAAGGCACAATGATTTTGTTACAGAACAGAATTTAGGAGCTGAATGATATGCCTGCAGCTGGAAGCGTAGGTGCTTATGTGAAGCAAAAAATATTCCCTAACATTTTTTATTACTTAGAAATTAAGTACATGCCCTAAGTATGCCTTAGTGAGGCCATGTTGGCTTATTTTCCATGTTCCTTAGCATAGTTTCCAGGCAGATCAGCTCCAAGATCTTGATAGGCACAAAGGTGAGACTGACAGACCTGTAGTTCCTTGAGTCTTCTTTTTTCCCCCTTCTTAAAAATGAGAATTATGTTTCCCCTTTTCTAGTCAATGGGAACTTCACCACACTGCCATGACTTCTCAAATATGGTGGAGAGTGCTTTAGCAATTTTATCTACCAGTTCTCTCAGGTCCCTGCAGATGCATCTCATCAGGTCCCACAGACTCATGCACCTTCAGCTTCCTTTGATGGACTCAAACCTGATTTTCTTCTGCAGTGGCCAGTTCTTCATTCTCCCAGTCTCTGCCTTTGCCTTCTGTGATTCAAGTGCTGTGTCTGGAGAACTTGCTGGTGAGGAATGAGGCAAAAAAGTCATTGAGTACCTCAGCCTTCTCAACACCCTGGGTAGCCAGATCTCCTGTTTCCGCTGGAGAGGTTCCACATTTTCTCTAGTCTTCTTTTTTACACTGATGCACCTATAGAAGCTTTTCTTGTTGCCCTTGGTGCCCCTGGCCAGATTTAGTTCTGTGAGGGCTTCAGCTTTCCTAACCTCATCTGTGGCTTCTTGGACAATTTCTCTGTATTCCTTCCAGGCTACCTGTCCTTGCTTCCACCTTCTGTAGGCTTCTTTTCTGTGTTTGAGTTTGTCTAGTTCATCCATGCAGGCCTCATGACATTTTTGCCTGTCTTCCTCTTTGTTGGGATGCAGAGCTCCTGCGCTTGGAGGATATGATCTTTGCATATTAACCAACTTTCTTGGGCTTCTCTTCCCTCTAGGACTTTATCCCATGGTTCTCTGCCAAGCAGGTCTCTGTAGAGGCCAAAGTCTACTCTGCTGAAGTCCAGGGTAGTGAGCTTACCTATGAACCCTCCTCACTTCCCTAAGGATCTCAAACTCCACCACGCCATGGCCACTGCAGTCCAGGATTCCCTTGAGCTGCACATTCCCCACCAGCCCTTCCTTATTTGTGAGAAGAAGATCCAGCATAGCACGTCTCATCAGTGGCTCTTCTGTCACCTGGAGAAGGAAGTTATCATTCGTGCGTTCCAGGAGCCTCCTGAATTGCTTATACAGTGCTGTGTTGGCCTTCCCACAGATACCAGAGTGGTTGAAATCCCCCATGAGGATCAGGACTTCTCCTATCTGTCTACAGAGGGTCTCATTTGCCCAGTCTTCCTGGCAGGGCAGCCTGTCACAGATCCCTACTACAGAGTCACTTGTCCCTGCCCTCCCTTTAACTCCAACCCCTAAACTCTCAATTGGCTCCCCATCCATCTCCAGGCAGAGCTCCATGTACTTCAGCTGCTCACTTACATAGAGGGATATGCCCTCTCTGATCTCCCTGCCTGTCCTTCCTAAAATACCTTCCATTATTCTTCCATTCCAACACTCCCATCACAGGAGCCATCCCATCCTGTCTCTGTGATGCCAGCAAGATCATAGCCTTGCACGTGTGCACACAGCTGTAATTCCTCTTGTTTATTCCCTAGGCTTTGTGCATTTCCAGAGCCATTTAAGATGGGCCCTCAACTGGAACAACAAAGCTGGTGAAGGGTCTAGAGCAAGTCACATGAGGAGCAGCTGAGGAAGATGGTGTTGTTTACCCTGGAAAAAAGAACTCTCAGGGGTGACCTTATCACTCTCTACAAATACCTGAAAGGAGATTGTAGCCAGTTAGGGATCAGCCTCTTCTCCCAGGCAGCTAGTGACAGGACAAAAGGCAATGGCCTCAAGCTGCAGAAGGGGAAGTTCATGCTGAACATTGGGAAGAATTTCTTCCCTGAAAGGGTGGTTAAGCATTGGAATGGGCTGCCCAGGGAAGTGGTGGAGTCATCATCCATGGAAGTTTTCAAGAAACAACTGGTTGTAGCACTTAGTGCTATGGTTTAATTGACATGGTTGTGTTTGGTCAAAGGCTGGACCCAATAATCTTGGAGGTCTTTTCCAACCTTTATGATTTTATGCTTCTATGAGTCTCAGTGAAGCTGACTTACTGGCTGGAGTGGCTGGAATTCCTCGGTGCTGCTCTTCAGGTGCTCTCCTGCTGCCCTGTAAACACTCTCCAGGCTCTGGGCACTTCTTACTGGCCCTGGCATCAAACAGGTAGAAGTGGGATGACCCGAGGTTTCTTCTGCCCAGCAACTGTGGCTGAAAGCCTTTTCCTCAGCTCAGCAAACCTATGACTGAAGATGCTTTCCCCCTTCTCTGATGGATGGGCCCCATTAACCCTCAGCAGGCCAGGCTTCTCAAAGCAAGTCCCATTATCCAAGTAGCTGAATCCCTGACTGTGGCACCAGTCCTGTAACCATTTGTTGATTTGCCAGATTTGACTGTGCCTTTCAAACCCCTTCCATTTGACCTTTGGAAAGATAGATGAAAAAACTATCAGCAGACCAGATGCCCTTACCACCGCTCACAGGCTCTGTAATCCTTGATACTCTTCAAACATTATGTTTCAGGTCAATTCTCAGTTTCAATTTGCAATATTTGGCAGACTGCACGAGCATCAAACACAGCCATATTTTTATTCTTTTCATCTTACCCTTTGATCTTTGCACATATTATACACAGATACTTAATGGTCGTACTGCTACAGGTCTCATAGGATCCTACATTCAAAATACCTCTCTGAAACATGTATTCAAAATAACTGTTTGAAATACTTATGAAAGCACTATGATTAAATTAACTTTTTGTATATAACCTGATATAACCACAAAAAAAACTAGGATAAGTTTTTTGGTCCTGACTCTTTCTTTGGTGTATTGGTGTATATTGTAGCCTCAAGGGAGCCAGTTTCAAGAATTGTTAGGTACTTTGAAGATATAACTGTTTGAGGAATAAAAATCTGGATTGTAGCATTACTGAGATATGACTTCTAATAAAAATAAATAAACTAAGAATCCAACCCAATGATATATCATACATACGTTGGAAATGCATGCCATTCATTAATCTCTTCAAATACACTTTAGTAACTGGATGACGTGAACCTTGAAAAAAGTTGCAGCATCACCAACAGTTCAAATGGGATGTATTATTAATAGGAATTATAACCTTACGAGTATGTATATTCCTATATTTATGAGCATAAGACCTGAAGAAACAATATCTTGAAGCAGTCTTTCACAGGGAAGACAGGCACCACACAAGGAAATGTAAGATGTATAAATCAGAATTGTATTCTTTACTTCAAAAATCTCATTAATTAAATTTGTGTCATGGGACTGATGCTCTCTTCTGATGGTTTACTTGTTTACTTCTCATAAAGCTTAACATGACTAAAAATGACCGAAAAAGAAAAAAAAAAAAGGCTGCATTAATCCCAAGAAATGGAGATGTAATTCCTTCTTGCCTAACTCGCTACTTAAAAGTGAAGCACCTGGGCTAAACCAGGGAGCTTTGCTCCTGCCTAGCTGGGGAGACAGACATCCATAAGGCAGTAACTAGTTTCAGGGTCTACCTGAGGACAGATCAGTCACTTTGTCTCCTAGCAGCTATGAAGACAGTCCAAGTTCAGGTATGGATTTTTCAGGACTACATTTATGTAAGAGAAATCTGACCCAGACATAAAGACCAGTTGATTATTGTAGTATTAATTAACTGTAACTACCATTTTAGCAGCTCCATAAAAGCGAAAATCTTCTGAATATCTAATTGAGTATAATAATTAAACTCTACATTATGGATATAACATTATTAGGAAGGCAATCTGAAATTCAAGCCTGAAGGGATTCTTATCCCTGGTCCAAGTCTGGTGAATTCCAATAATTCTGCATTTTAGGATACTGAAAAAATTAAAAGAAAATTGATGAATACTTTATTTCTCTACTTTGTGAATGCAACTCATAAATGAAATGACAGCAGATGTCAGAGTTCTATCTAAATTATTATATTCAAATTAATATGATCTGTAGACATAAAAATTTAAAATTTAGAAGGTCAAAAAGAATCCTAACCCATATTAGAAAGGAATAAAAGAGCACTGAAGAATAGACGCTTCTAAATGTATCAGCAGTCTTTCAAACATTTTTTGAGAAGAAATTCTAATAATTATATAGGTTTTGAATATACAGGAAAATGAAAGCATATACAAGGTCAGTGACTGAACTACA
The DNA here is from genome assembly GCA_035583155.1 of Acropternis orthonyx. NCBI lineage: Eukaryota > Metazoa > Chordata > Aves > Passeriformes > Rhinocryptidae > Acropternis > Acropternis orthonyx. Next base: position 105,613,710 of record JAWWEU010000001.1, on the reverse strand, counting down.
TTTCAGTAGCTCTCCAGCCAGCATTATAAGATTGTTTAGCTGCTACAAGCAAAATCTAACAGTCTAATTCATTTAGTTTGTGAAAATTAAAAATAATAGAAAATTACTCAGTCTAGTTTTTTATAGCCATCTTCTGTTTCCTGATGGATCATTTGCAGCTACTGGCAATAAAATAGATGAGGTTATAATAAATCAGTCATTGAAAGAAGGGCAAATATCTGTATCCTGATGGTGAAAAAACTCATTTAACTCCTTTTAAAGGCTTGCAAGACTCCTTGTAAATAGTATGATCTTACAATGCACAGGACTGTGAAAGTGTCGGCCTTAGACACATTACCAGAGTTTTCATGCCTTTTTCAGTTTTAGGTGTGCAAATATTTCCATAAGAGTGCCTGCAAGGAAGTCCACTCTATCAATCAAGACTCAAAGGTGAGCTTACCTACAGTCTTCCTTCCCTTCACGCTCTACCTGCCCAGACAGGTGCCACCAAGGAAGGAGACAGGGGAGGCCTGTGGCTGGCTGCTGGTACAGCCGAGATACAGAGGCACCAGGGCAGTGCAGAGCTTAGCAGGGCAGCTCAGTGCTGCTCACAGGTGTGAAGACCCTTACCCCTTGAACTTTGCTTTCAGGACCCCCCCAAAGGCAGACAGGTCAGCAGGTGAAAACACGTGGTGACTGGCGGCATCAACAGATGCACACTGTAGTTTTTTGCCAAACATAAATAATGCTCTCTTCTCCACGGGCACCCCCTTGTCGCGGGGGAGAAGCTTGCGTGCCCTTATGAGGTTGTGAGCTATGCTGGCGGTG
>JAWWEU010000001.1:105557640-105605875 GCA_035583155.1 Acropternis orthonyx | reverse complement strand
GGGGGGTGGTTTGGGATAGTTTGTAGGATGGGCTAATTAGACATTGGTTATGTTCTATAGATAAGATAATTAAGTAGAGTTATAAATTTGTAGATATATGTATGCTGGCGCGCACGTCATTGATTGCTAAAGCTTTGGCCGAACATTAGTAGTGGAAGTTTTCTTCCTTGGATTTATGGCAACAATAGTCTCATTATTCAAATCTGAGCATGTATGAATGAATTTACCAGAAAGCTGGCGTGCTGAAATGTACCAAGAGTAAGAAATATTGACAAAAAGAAGTCTGGTTAATGGGAAACTTGGCTCTGCTGAGTGATTGTTTTTGTTGGGATGGATTTGTGCCCTACACTGATGCATTTAGCTGTTTCTGCAGTAACGCACTGGCCTCATAGCTGGATGCTCTTGGCAGAGATCCGAGATGGGATATCATGAAATGGTTTGGGTTGGAAGGGACCTTAAAGGCCATCTGGTTTCAAGCCTCCGGCCACGTTAAGGGACACTTTCCACTACACCGGCTTTCTCAAATCCTCATCCCACCTGTCCTTGGACACTTCCAGGGATGAGGCATCCATCACTTCTCCGGGTGTACTCCACAGCTGACTGAGCAGATAACTCATCCTTGGCTCCACCTCAAAGTATGGGTCAGTCTGCAAAGTGCTGACACCTATTTCCCAGACCCTCCTCTCTTGCTAGTCTGAGCTCACTCAGAGCGTGGCCCAGGCCTGGGCCCAGGAGACACAGAGAAACACTCATGAAGGGCTTTTGTGCTCTAAACCTGAGTTCGGTGCCTGTGGTCCCCTGTGTGGTCAGGGCTCTCGTGGTCTGCCTGCCATGACATCAGAAATACAGGGGAGGAGAGGTTGTTACTGGGAGCACAGATGGCACCAGGGATTTTAGCACGCTGAAGGCAAAGCAATTGAGAAGCCTTGAGGAAAATGGCGTGCCACTGGCACCTATGTGAAGTCTCATGCCTAAATGCCATCATGAATTTAGGATCCTGGCATACAGAGCAGGGGTAGCACTCAAAAGACCTAAATTCTTGAGGCAGAGAGGGACAGAATAACAACTTCCTGTTTTGTCCTTGCCACTTGCATGCTCTGTTTTCCGTGGGTGAAAAAGAGGACCACTCATTGCTATGCACTGAGTGCTGACAGGCAGGAAACATGACTTCCTTGGGGTCTTATTACATAAGAAACACATCAGCAGAAATTAAGTTGCACCTTGACAAAATTCATGGTGCTATGTGTCACTTTTAACAGACCAGCCATCCCCATAAGCTTCATTTGAAAATGACTGGAAATGATTTCGTGGGGATGGCAGGATGTTCCAGCTGCTGCAGATTAGACAAGTCACCTTCAGCACACTCTGTATGCCAGTCTGAATGGGCAGTAAAAAGAAAGTGGATGATGAAGCACTGCTAATTTGCAAAACACTTAACCTGTATGCAATTATCATATATAGTGCCTCTAGCAGATCAGCTCTGCTACTTTCTGCTCTTACAAAACAGCAGACCCATGCTGGGGATCACCACAGGACTATAGCTTCATGCAACTGGATTAAAAATGTAGGATGCTGTGTAATTTTCCACAAACCTGCTTATTTAATTGGTGCTGCCAGAGAAGGCAGCACTCCTCATTTCCTGAAGAAGATAGAGAAGCACAAAACAAAATGAAAGACCATTTCCTTTCTAGGCAAAGGTCATTTGTGCAAATATTAGGGGTGAATGGGCGGCACTGAATTTTTTCTGTAGTTTTTATCACAACAGGAACCTAAGGTCATTAACTACAGATAGAATATACTTCCTATTGCACAGCCAAGATTACAAATAAATCAAAAGCTGTAAGTGTTCAGAAAGTAGTAATGATTAGACTTTTTTAGTAAATCTGTTCACTAGAGTGGCTGCTTTAAGGAAGAACAAGTGGACTACCTGAATCATAAATCAATGGGCTTTATTTAGTGTTTGAATTAAAACAAATAGTACAGAAATTAGGTAATAATTATTTTCCTGCTTTTGCAGGGAGATTAAAGAGTGTGCTCTCTGGCATTTCTGTTGCACTTCTGATTTCTCAAATGCTCTGTTTTTCAGCTGATGTGCTTTATCTGTATACTAAAAATACGTAAGTGCAAGTTACTTGCCTGAGCTCAAAGTCTCCAGTATGGAGGTTTTCTGAATTACAAAAGACCTGGAAATGAGGTTCAGGTCTGAGTTATGTGTTTACCAGCAGAAGACACTTATTAGAATTATCCTTTCCTTATTGAGGCCCATGTGAACTACTTACAAGCCTTTCTTCTTTCCTGCCCATGAAGAGCCATTCTGGGACAGCTAAGTAAATTACCGGTACTGTTTTGGTTTAGCTGCAATAGAAAACACTAACCTTGTACATTCTGACAAATGCCAGGAGCTGTATTAATTAACTCCTTTGCAGGGGCTACTTCTGAAGTGAGCACATCCCACAGTGTAGGTGATACTCATTTCCATGTTTCCCTGGATAAAGGGGACATACTTCTCAAGTCTGTTATGTTACATGGATCTTGAGGGAACTGCATCTCTGAGGACTACTTTTTGAGATTTCATCCACCTGCAGCAAGTCTCACCATGTCTGTTAGAATGGGAAGTCTGCAGGGACAGTGTCACAAAAGAAAAAAAAAAAAAAAAAGAGTTTTGGTTATAATTTGTTATGCCCACACAGGTCTTGGCCAGGGTCTGTATGAGACAGACTGCCCCACAGCTTAGGTCTAGTCATCCTGTGTGTTAAGGCTGTCCAGGTGTAGGCAGCCTGGTGTCTGCCAGAGGCTGTGGATTTAACCAACATCCCCCAGCTCTGCAATTCATCACATAGGCTCCTCACACCTGGGGGCTGTCCTCTATTTTACATTTTTCACATCTCAAATTCTGTTGCTCCAAGCACTTCTTACAATGCCCTCAGACTTGGTGCAATAATTGTTGTCTTCTGTATGGTGATAAAGCAATGCCCCTGAGGGAAACATGGTGATATTGCTCCTCCCTCTGTCAAGACAGATTCCTGGCATAAGGTATATCCTTTATATGAAAAATAAAACTGCTGCAAGTGGAATCACCAGAAATGTCATTTATACCAGTGAGGATATCCTGCAGCTGTTCAGGGTTCCTGCATGAATCTTTCATTTGTTTGTGCTTGTTCCTCTTTGTAGTGACGAGACACAAGTATTTGAGCCTAACAGGCTGAAGGGTCTGGGTATAGTCATTAAGCAGGCATGGGAAGAAATGCACCTGTGCCAGGTAATCCCACTTGGTATGAGCCTGGAAATCCTGCCACAACTATTGAACGTACACAAGAATTTGGCAGCAGACTCTCAGGGATTCATCAGAGGACTTTTGCTGTTTGAGCCATGTGAAGCTATGGCTGCCTCTGTGATAATAAAATTCCTATTCTCTTTTATATGCTTAAATGTTTATGTATTTATTCTCCTTTGGCTGGCACATGACACCAAGGAAAAGAGGGGGGATTATTCACTCCCACAGCCTAGATGGGGAACTGAAATCAATGGGTGTTTTTGCAGGGAAGTGCACCAAGTTCAAAGTTGGCTCATAAATGTAAACGTTTTATCAGAGAATGGGATCCCTGTCTGCTTCAGCGTCATAAGTGTAAAGTGGTTTTCCTCCCTATTTTTAGCACTCCTATGTAGTATTTGTCTTTATTTCTGTCAGATAGTTTATGAATTGTAGAATCTTCAAACAGCAGAAAGTTAGCTCTTCTGCCAGTTTTGCCATTCTTCTTTCTCCACCCAAACCAGAAGGTCTGTCTTACACCCAGGAGTGTGGGTGTCCGTCTAGCAGCAGCTCCAGGCTCACAGGAGAGTTACCACTTGCTGCAGCTTTCAGGAGTAATCAGACCATCTAAATACTACTGAACAACTGCCCCGTAGTCAGACAAGTCCCTCCTGGCTCAGCACAAAGCCCTGGTCTCAGTATCAGTGCCATGTGCCTGGCTAGACCACTTCTGCTTGAGACTGAAGATAAGCACAAAGGCTTCAGCACAGCTCTCTCTTGTGGCTTGCCTGCAGCTATCTATGTTTGAGGACCAAGATGGAAAAGGATCAGTGTCTACAGTTTTTATTTTATGCTTTCCAAACCATCTTCTGGACCACTAAGTGTAGTGAGACGCCTCCTTGCTTGATAAAATGGCTGAACACCTGATGCCTCAGATTTTTTACAAGAGCTGGAAATTGTGGAGATTTAATCTCTAGTCTAGCAGATGAGTATCTAGAAAAAAAATCTGGATTTAGGAGGTCTCTAGCAGAATATCAGATACTCTGCTACAAACTCCAAAAAACACGTCAGGCTGACACTTTTCTGCCTCTTGAAGTCAGATCTAGAGCTGCAGCTGGTCAGTGGTATGGTCAGTTCCAGTCCCTGCCAACCACAGTGGTATTTCTGCTGGTACTGACTTCAGTACCTACAAAAACAGCACCACAACTCTGAGGGTGCTATCTAAGTGTCAAAATCAGAAAGAATATTACATGAATTGCATGGCTAAAGAGATCCACCTCTTGTCATGAGCCTCCCTCATGACAAAGGTCTCTCACAAATTCAACTGACATTACAGGAAGGTGTGAGCACAAGCAGAAGTGAAACAAAAGTATTTGGCAGGAGAAGACACACTTGGCAGACCAAAAGTTAGCTATAAATGAGGAACTGCAGTCAGCTGGAACAATAAATCAGAAAAAAAAACCTTTGAAAAGTCAAAATCAACAGGTAATAATGAGTTAATCAACTGATAGCAGTAAAGACCCCATGGAACTGAGAGAGTGACGCCCAGTGAGTATGTCTCTACAATAGTTTTATCCAAAGACCCTTATTCTCCACTTTTGGCCTACTTTCTGTCACTTTTTTCAGTACAATGTTAAAAAGACAACAGATAACTCGTGGTATTTTTGATAATTTATGTCTTGTCCATGAATCCAGTCAACCTTCCAACAGCTTTCAGTTTTGGTGGGTCCAGGGCTGAGGAAACACTTCGCCAGGTGTTCAGACATGCTCTGAACTCTAGCTTCAGTCTGCAATTACCTGCCTGGTGCAGTATCTCCCTGTCTATGTTAACAGTCAGATTTTATCACAGTACCACCATATAACAATGCCATAAACATTTACACTAATTTTGAAGTCAAGAAAGGGCAATGGTAATTTGCCACTGCAATAATGTTTGTGAAGCATTCATGAAAAATGACAGGCAGGGAAACAAGAATAATTGGAGCTAATGGAGACAAAAATCCACAGTTATAAAGATTTATGGCACTTTAGAAAATTGATTTAGTACCTCTAGCCAAAAGCAAGAGAGAGAGCACATGATATCCAGTCATTCACAATCTACTTATCGTGAGCCTTCCTGATTGAATTGGTATCAGTAAAAACCAGCTAAGTAATATAATTGATACCAACCATGCTCTACTGATAAAGTCAGTGAGATGAGAATCAGTTTGAAGATATGGAGTTGAGCTACCTTGCTGCATGCTACTTGGTAACATATAAAATAATATCAAGTAATTTTAAATCTGAATGTGACTTAAAGCAAGATCAGATGTGTGGAATTTTGCAGCTCTTGTATCAGGACCTGATAAACCAGAAAAGTTGCTTTAGTGTTTTCAGTACGACAGAGAACCATAGCTGCTAGGCTATCAGTTCATTTTTCTTTGGAAAGGGTCTTGTTCCTAGCATTTGCCAAGCATCACTTGTCTATTTTTTTTTCAAGAAGAAAATATCACTGCACTTGATTTCCCAAGGAAAAGCTGAATTTCTTGCCATGCTACAGAAAGTTTTGAAAATATTCAATGTGGGTATTGATGTTTAGGTATCTAATTAAAGCATAAAGCATAATATAGTTTGAGAAATTACCTAATACATTTCTAGTTGATATAATATATTGAATTTGCTCCACGCTCTGCTCTCCAGCCAGATTTTGGCAGTAGGACCAGAACACATTATGCGATTTCTGCAAAAGTTCTCTCGTTAGATGCCTAAATATAAATGTAGTCATCTTGTTTCACATACTTGGACATTATGACTATTTGCTTTTTAACCAATCTGTCTTAGTCAGGATGTTGCTAAATAGTATTTATAGATAGATAGATAGATAGATAGATAGATAGATAGATAGATAGATAGATAGATAGATAAATTTGATATTTAACCTGTGATCATTGACTTAATTTAGGAAACATATGGCCAGATTAGACGACTGTTTTCCAAGCAATATTTCCCATATGGTGCAATGGCCAGGAGGTTGATAATTCAAGCACTTATTCATTTAATTGAGGCATTCCCTCTGTCAGAATAGTTCTCCATCCATCCTTTTGCTGAAATTCCCTGAGGAGTAACAAGAGGATTTATTGGCTGATAATAATGGATATCATGACTGGTATCCCTTGAGCATTCAATATCTGACACATACAACAAATTTCCTGCAATCTGAAAAAGAAAAGTGTTTTGCCTGAGCACATTCACTTTGTAACTATGTGTGAATTTGGGGCATGCCCTTGTCATCTATTTGAGCGGGAGCAGAGAATGCTGTTGAGCTTGGGGTTCAACAAGAAATTTTTGCAAGTACATATCACTTCTCTCATGTAATTTTCAAAAAAAAAAGAAGTGCTTGCCTTTGGTGATTTACAACAGGATTTATTTGTTTCCTTCTTCAGAGGTCTCTCAGAAGATGTTTTTCTCTGTGTCCTCCCTCCTGCAAGAGAAATACATCTTAAACTAAACATGCCTCACTGGGAGATTTGCCATCTCTAATTGTTTGTCTTCCATTGTCAGTGATAGTAAAAAACAATGAGAAGAAATTGGGAAGGAAGACAGATCTTTGGTCTTTTAGCACTGAAAAGCCACTAAATTTGCTATATAGGTTTAGGAAAACAAAGATTATTCAAGCAAAATGGAAATGAATCCACTAATCATGCACGATTCATACATTTTAAGGAAAGACTGAGAAATAACTGCTGTTAAGAAGCCAAACTTTCACATAACACAAACTTCAGTGAGGATACTGATCTTAAGATGCAACCTTTTAAGGCTTTCAAAATCTTCAGTTCAATATTATGCCACTTTCTTGAAATTATAGTGTTAACTTGCAAGCAGCATTAGGAAGATGTGCAAGAGAATGAAATAAATTGTCTGGAGACAATGACTTCCACGACATCAAAATATCTCTTTATTTCAATTTTGGGACATTTTGTTTTGCTTCTGAGAAATTTTCACTTTGACTAGTAAGACCATCAGGGTATTTCATTGTCCTGATTCATCCCATTTTAGTATACATAAGTGTCATGGCACACTTTGAATTGAATCTCTTGCTCTCTATCCAGCCATCCACCTCTCCACCCATCCATTTGCACTGTTTATGGTCAATGGATGGGGCCTACAGTTTGATAAATAGAAACTTCTCTTTAGTGTTTAAAACAAGACTCTTTCACCAGACTGTTCCTCACAATGCTGCAACTGTGTATCTGTGATAACAGAACCATTTAAATTGGAAAAGACCCCTGAGATCATCAAGACCCTCTGTTGCAGCGCATGTCTATTGGGATCAAAATTGTGTCTGAGATCTGCAGGGCATTTGTATGCTAGGCTGCCTCAGCCTTAGATCTGCGAACTGTTCTTTTTTCTTCTGGGCTATGGCACATTTATGGGAATGGCATAGCATGATAGCAAGCATTGCGAAGGGTGATCTCTCATTGTCGGTTACATCTTTGCCATCACTTTCTTGACATTAACTGAGGGCTCACTAAATGACTGAGTGAATGACCTTTCAATCCTACACTTGCTCATGGCATTTCTGCTAACACACGCAAAGTTGTGCCCTCAGCTGATGTGCAAGCTTGCCCTAAACCTGTCTATGTGGTCAAAATAGATAGTCATGTCTCTGATGAAAGACAGTAATTCAAGAATTGAGAACTAGTTATTTTCATGTCTTCACTCTGCTGTACCTTGCTACATGAGCATCCCTAGTAACCTGAAGTTATTGGCCCATCTTTGCCTATGACTTTTGATAGACCTTTGGAGATGCTTAGATCTAGCTAGCATCTCTCACAGGGTGTGGGAACATACATTCATGCAGCACACCAATGTACCTGTGAAATTTGTACGCATACTGCATGTATCATATCTATTTTCTATGTTTTATTTGGGAAAAAAAAAATGTATATACCCAAATAAAACATCATCATGGCTAGGCTTCCAAATCTTCATTCACGAAGCCTAGCCATGATGATGTTTTATTTGGGTATATATATTTTTTCCTGTGTAGATGCCCTCTGTGCAATTTGAGGATGATCTTTCTTGACCTCTGGCCTCTCTTTCAATCTCCACAAAGCCATTCAAATGGGAAAAACAGCACTATTCAAGGAAAACTGTACCTGTCCTTATAGAGTAGACAGGAATCTGGACAGGCTGGATCAATGGGCTGAGGCCAATTGCATAAGATTCAACAAGGGCAAGTGCCAGGTCCTGCACTTGGGTCACAACAATCCCAGGCAGTGCTCCAGGCTTGGGTAAGAGCAGGTGGAAAGGTGGCTGAAGGAAAAGGACCTGGGAGTGCTCATCATCAGCTGGATGAACATGAGCCAACACTGTGTCCAGGTGGCCAAGAAAGCCAGTGGTATCTGGCTTCTGTCAGAAATAGTGTGGCCAGCATGATCAGGACAGTGATTATGCCCCTGTACTCAGCACTGGTGAGGCCACACCTTGAATCCCTCACTACAAGAAAGACATTGAGGTGCTGGAGGGTGTCCAGAGAGGGCAAGAGAGCTGGTGAAGGGTCTGGAGCAAAAGTGTTATGAGAAGCAGCTGAGGAATCATGGACAAAAGGAGGCTTAGGGATGACCTTCCCATTCTATACAACTACCCGAAAGGAGGTTGTAGTGAGATGAGTGTTGGTCTCTTCTCCCAAGTTACAAGCAATAAGATGAGAGGAAACAGCCTCACTTTGTGCCGGGGGACGTTTAGATTGAATATTAGGAAAAATCTTTTCACCTAAAGGGTTGTCAACCATCAAAACAGGCTTCCCAGGGAAGTGGTTGAGTCACCACCCCTGAAGGTATTTAAAAGATGTGTTGATGTGGCACTCAGGGACAGGGTTTACTGGTGGACTTGGCATTAAGTTAATGGTTGGACTTGACTATCTTAGAGGTGTTTTCTATTCTAAATTGTTTAATGATTCTATAATTAGGACATGGACCTCAGTTGGAGGCAGCCTTTGAATATTTCTCCCTACCTCAATATTTCTCTTGTTCTTTCCTCTCAATTTTGATAAGAAACTGTAGAGCATAAAATTACAAGTCTGTACATATCTCCTAGGATTTTTTTTAGCTTCCATAATAAGATAACCATTTCTCCAGTGTTATAATTAGCTGATTTTCCTCCATAGGCCATCTGTGCTGATGGAGGACATTGTTCTCTTGAGCAATACTCAAGAAATGTCTTAAGCATTAAGACTTACCTGCCCCAAATCAAATTCTTGTCCAGAAAATGGGAGGACTTTAGAGGAGAAGCATAGGTCAGTAGGTGATTTAAAATCCATTTCTGCAACATTATACTGTATGGAAACTTAAAAATCAATAAATTAATGGCATTCAAAGGTCGTTTTTTAAACAGAAATAGGTATTAGCTTGTTCCCATGGTCATTGGTTTTGCATATAAGAAAGAATAACAGGTACAATACCATTTGAAAAATGAAAGTGTGTTTATCTCTTTATGTAATGCAAATATAATAACTTGCACAAAATGATTGATTAGCATGATGAAGCTCAGTGTGGGTGTCTAATAGATGGTGGATATACAAAATATGAAACTGAGAAGGGTTTTCATGTTCATTTAACTTATTCTTTAAAGTGTTTAAAATGACTATTAAAAACTAAATCAGGGGGAATTGTCAGGACTTGGTTGAATGATGCTCACTCAACACAGATTATCTGTCACCAGGCTACAGGTTATTTGTTGAACTAATGACCTAAAACATGAGCTAATCAAAAATAATATAAACCCAAAAGTGATCATAAAAGAAGCTGATAGCAGTGTGACAGACAAACCACTCTGTGGGAGCAAAATAAGCATGACCAAAGTGTACTAGGCATCAAGGGGGTTTGGCAGCACAATTTGTCATTGGATTTCTGTTTCTCACAGATATTCATAATTAATGGTAAGCCATTTTCTGCTCCTTGAGTCTCTGTACAGCAAGTAAAAGCTCAGATAAAATCTTCAAATTAAATAGAATTGGATTTAGCCACTACAAATCAGATTGAAAGGGATATCATCATTGTTGCTGTGTTCCTGTTACAGTTGGTGATGCCAGTGAAGCTGTAAAAGTGCCAGTAGGATATAGCAGGCACATAAACCAATGCACAGAAAGCAATCACTTCTCTAAGCTTCCCGTTGCATGTCCCATAAACCAGCAGTCTGCTGCTACTGCTCTCCTTTCTCCATGTGCTTTTCCAAAGAGGCTGGCATGACCACGCTTTGACATGTAGGAATGGTAGCGTATTCTTTGGCTTGGGAAAGAGGGAGATAAGGATGAGGCCTGAGGTCTCAGGAGCAGAGAGATAGACATTTCTGTAAAATGGTAAAGACTTCCCAGTCCTTCTCAGGGTCGAGGTCAGGCACCACAGACTTGGGTATCTTAAGCAACGGGGAGTTGAGATTCAATCAGTGTTGACCTTGAATTTGAAGGTTCCAGACAGATATCACTCAAGCCATACTACATAAATTCATGCCAGAAAAAAACTAAGCAAATGATATCTCAGAATGGCTTAGGAGACTGAAAATCTTTTTCCCTTATCTGAGGAAGTTTTTGATAAACTAGATGAGCCCTGGCAACCTATAATACTCAGAGGACACTTGCAAATTACTTTGTCGACTATGTCTGTTAATGCATAATTGAGGATTCCAATTATCTTGTTTGACCTTTTGTGGCAAAATTGCCTATTTTTTCGTGGATATTTTGTGGGGTTTTTAATAAAATTTCTCAAAATTGATCATAAATTCTCCATCTTAGCTGGTTGCAAAAGGAATATAAAATGTCCACTTTTTTGGGGAAAAAACCCAAAACTTTTGTGTGGGGATAGAGAAAAAAATACTTCAATAGGTTTTAAACTTCATTTTCACACTTTTTACACTTTAAATTTTCTATTGAGTTTTTTTTCAGTCATGCTTATGTCATCACTTTGACAATCTCAATAAAAATTTTAGCTTATAATTTGGTTTGCAAAGGCAATACCTTTCAAAATGTTCTCTGTCAGAGGAGGTTATTAATTGGTAGAAAGGATAGATATCAATAGATTGCTAAAAGCATGTGATTTAATACTATTTGTTTAAAATAATAGCTTCATATGAAATAAAGTGTAACCTTTTGTAAGTGGATAGTTATACTGACTGAATGATACATCTCAAATTACACGATTAACTGAAAAAAATCCACAACCCAACAGGACTGTCAACAGTCAAATCACCTGAAGAACTGCTTTTAGCTTGGTGCAGTCTACCATTCTCATTTGTGACATGGAAGACAATATGAGTCATTGCTGGTACTGTTTTCAGATGGCACCAGCATTAACAGACTGGGAAATAATTACAAGCAGAAGTCAGTTCTACAGGATGATTTGCATCTCTTGTTATTTTGGGTCTACATAGATGGGAATCTTCCGTAAAGAGTTGAGGGCCTATGGAAACAACTATGGGGCTTCAAAACAAAGTGTCAAAGCCATAGAAAAACTGTGAGGACTTGAGTTAATTCGTCTTGAAAGTGAGACTCTATTGTGTGCAATAAATATGGTGTGGAATATACACTGGGCAATAAAGGAAAAACAAAATGCTGAATAATTGTCTGTAAGTGAACACAATCTATTTTAATCCATTGAATGAGACAGACATACTGTGAAAAACTAGTTTGTTTCTTTACCATGACTCTATGGTTTAAATCTATCATATATGGTACATTCTGAAAGAATTAATTGCATATGCTCATTAACAGGACCCCAGCTCTCTCTGACTAACAAAATTTAAAATATTGATTAATCATAAGTATTTGTACCACTGTCATGGGCTAGTAAGTATGTCTCAGTCGTCTGCTTTACCAAACTGCAGGTATTGATCTAAATCTGATACCTGAAGTTCATTATTCTTTACTGATCTGTTTAAAACATTTCAATCTTTTACTCATAAAAGGGAAACCATTGCATTTAACATAGATAGCTGGCCTTGGCATGCAAAGCAATCAGTCATGAACATTGCATCCACTAAAAATTACTGGCTGAATTAGTAGGTGGATATTTGCAACAATGGTATTGATTCAAGCAAAAGTATGTCTGGTTTCCAAATGATTCATTAACCAACAACTGTGATGAAAATGTCAACTCTATGAATTAAAATATTATCTAATAGAAGGGCATGCCTACACATCTGCAAATTTCTGTCTGCACCCAGACTTCTTGTTCTGCAGTGGGGACAAGTTATTTTAACTGACACAGTGCAACATACTGTAACCAATTTCTGAATTATATTAATCATAAGAAAAGAGTAGTCAATGTTATGCTGAGGTTTCAAGGAGAAAGAAAGAAGAAAAGTTACCTAAGCCCTTTTAACAGAAGCAAAATAAAGGTGCTAATGCTGAAAGGTTTGATTCATCTTTAGTTTTAGATAAATCCTAAATTTAAAGCTTTCTTCACAGACTACTAGTGTCAGAAAGAAGAGGAATAACATTATCAAGCAGAAAGAAGTGACCTTTGATGAATTTTAATGAGTTTCAGGTACAGATTATAAGAAAACAAATGGAAATATGCCAAGAAGTTGAGAGACATAGATTATCTCTTTGTGTTGTCTTGTGTGTCCAAAGTATACAAGACAGATGATTGATCCAGGAAGATATTTGAAATGTATCATTCATAGCATGATCTAGGCTGCTAATTTTTTGTCTGTCTATACCCCATTCTTTGCAAAACAAATAAGAGTAAAATTTGCTTGCATTAGTTCAACACCAAAGATGCTTTTATGCTAGACAGCACAGAAGAAAGTAAATAGATAATACTCCAGAGAGGATGAGGCATGGATTTAAAGAAAACCACATAGAATTCATCAGTTGGCATTGAAACCTCACATTGTTAAAAAAAATTGAGGCAACATGTACCTCTAATACCATCTACACTCAAAAACTACCATGCTGTTCCAAAGTGGTTCCTTGTGGCACATGGCATGCTGATGGGTGTTGTACAAAAAAGAATGCTTGACTTCCTCCAGCTCCCAAAAGAAAGGGGACAAGTAGAATATTTTCCTTATGGGTGTCAAATGGGGGAGGGGGGGGGGGGGGGAACCCACAAAAAACAACAACCAAAACTAAAACAACAATAACAACAAAAGAGAAACCAAAAAAAAACCCAGAAAACCCCCCAAACCTAAAAAACCCCATTCAACCAAACATAAACCAAACCAACAAAAACCCCAAACCAAACCAACCACCCCAAACCCACAGAAAACTGGTGTACATGAGCGTGGGTTGTTTCACTGTGGCACAAATGGCTCTGCCTTTGCCCAGCAGGGGCAGAATGGGAAATCTCTGAGAGTTGCACAGTCATTGTCCCTGATGAGGTCTTAGGCTGTTGGTAAAAGCTCGGTTAGAAAACTTGTGCTCATAATGGATTTGAAATCTGCTGTTACATAAATGTTTACTGCTCATTGTCAGCTTTGTTACATTTTATTGGGGAACGAGGGCTGAGAAAACCACCCCTGGCAGGTGCTGCTTAGGGAAAGCAAATCTATGTGTTCAAAGCAGGAACAACAGGAGCTGAAAATGTGAACACGAGCAGATCAACGTCAAACAGTTTGACTAAGAGCCGTCACAGAGCTCCATAAATGCCATTATGAATTTAGCTCAAGGTGCCTAAGACATTTTAAAACACTCCACAGTCGTTCAAGATCTAGATTGAGGGATTTTTGTGTTTGTGGACTGTTACAATAATATCCTGGAAGCAAGCTTAAGCCAACCATTCTACAAGCAAGGGTTTAGAAAATGTCTGTTTGGAATGAAATCACTCCCAGATGAGAATACAAGTACACATTATGGCAAGGAAGTGTTTCAGTGTCATTGCCATGCAGGTCTGTTCAGGTCCTTAGACATGCATTCCTGTATCTGTGTTTTCTTCCTATCCACTAACTGCATCAAAATTGGATTAAAGCCTCATGTTTTGCCAAACAAGCTCAACAGAACAGGAAATTATTGCCCTCTGTACAACATTAAATTACAGACATCAGATGCTCTCAGTATTTTAATGCCACAATAAAGCTACCAACATCAGGTAGTAGGGATACTCTTAATCCTTGTAAAACTAAAAAGAGGGGGAGCTCAGCTTTGTAACAGTAAAAAAAAAAGTGAGAGGCGTGTCATAAGATACCATATTTATATATTTATAAACTATCATGAAGGTAATGAAAATTCATCTCAAATTTTCAATTCTTTGCCTTTTTTTCTTTTTTGAATGTTCATCCATGGCATTGGGCAGTAAAGTTTTGACACAGTATAATAAAATGATTATGCCTGTCAAAGTGATGACACTATATAATAAAATGACCTATACAACTCTCCTTATCCCTTTATATTGATTACTGTATTTTTTCTCTGATTGATGAACATGTTATTAATCTGTTAATATTCATCATCAAAGTATAAGCATACATAATTTACTTTTGTGCATACATATATGCAGTGTTATTTCGAATTATGCTGTCAGATCTGCCTAGAGTTGAAGATTATATTCACCCTATTTTTTTTTTCCTTTGAAAATGTTCTGACCCATTTTGAACAAGGGTTTGTTTGTGTGCATGCTCTCAACCAAAACAATCCCAAACAAAAACTTACAACAAGAAAATCAACAAAACATAGAAAAATTCTGTAGAAAAACAGTATCTAATATGAAATACCGTAATTTTTCTTGCAATGAACCATTACTTAATAAACTAAATCCTCTGCAGTGTGATAGCAAGTCTTAAAATATGCATGAATACTCCATTGCTTGTATTGAATTTTGCTGTGATGTGAAATATGGGATGTGAAATATCCTTCCACTTCCTCCTGCCACTGCCCATTGGGAAGTAGGGTTAAAATGCTCTTGCTGACACTCTCGTTTGCATTCAAAATACTCAGACATTTGAGAATGCAGAAAGCTGTTTCCCTGAGCTCTGGAAATGCTTGTATGTGTCAGATGATATATTGATATCACTATAGACCGCAAATTTACTTGTAAATTGTAATTTGATATTTCACTTTAATGGCAAAAAGGAAGCCCCAGTTCAGGATCAGGCAAACCTACTGTGGCATATTCAACCAAGAAGGATTTTTCTTAAAATGGAACAGACATTTGACTGCAAATTCCCAAAAGGCATTAAAGTATTCATGACCAGTTCTACCACAGTATTTCCCACAGAGAGTCTTTTACACATGAAGAATATGCATAATGCAAGTATATTCTTCCTTATTGCCTGGGCCTTCCCATTTGCTAAAATTAGACTACAAGACTTATGCCCTTTTGTGCAACGAAAATAATTACTGCAGCTTTTTAGTTTGAGTACTGTGGTATTTTCTGACCATAGACTCATCTGAATTCCTTGGATTTCTCTGCTTGGTTTAATCAAGTAGACTGCTTGGATTGTGGAAGAGCAAACAGTAAAGAGAGATCCAGGCTGAAAAATATCCATTAGTTGGGTTCAAATAGGAAAGCTAAGGGATGGTTAAGCCTAAAAGTTGGAATCAGCTGAATTTTCTGTATTTCTAATACTATTTCAATTTTTTTTTTTTTAGTACTATGAGACTTCCCTTGATAAACAGCAACTTTGAGGAGGAAATGCAGAACAACTGTTTCACCTTGTAAAGAGCACCCACACTCAGAATTGTAAATGGCCACCATCCACCAAGATAAACTGAAGCAAGCTGCCACATTATTTGTAAGATAGAAACAAAATATGCAATTTAGGCACTATAAAGTTCTACTTGTTTCTTTGCATGTGATGCCACAGGCACTAAGCTTAACAATGGTATCTCTGTACCTATGTAAGGAAAAAAGTCTACTTTTTTTCAAGTCTTAAAGCTTATAGTTGAAAAAAGGACAAGGATTTAATAACAGACTAAATTCTGGTCAGAGGTTGTGAAGCTCACTACAAGACCCTTTGCTTTTAAATAACCTCCTAGGCCTGGCTAAACTTTGAAGACCTGAAGATCACTGCATACCCATAGGACCCAGCAGCTGTTTGGTGGTGTATGGGACACACAGCATGGTATCAATCCATTGTCTAGTAGGTCAGAGCTCGGAAACCATATGGTTTTAAGCATAGAACATGCTTGTCTTGGAGTCAACAGGTCAAACTGTGTCCTCCTCTTCTGCCATCATGGATTCCCCATGCCTGGGACAGTCTCAGGACCATGTAACACAAGTGTGGGGTTGTTGCCTGTTTGCCTGTTGCCTGTTTGCAGCTATATTCATTCTTCCATAGCCTTCAGAAAGGGCCTGATGTCTGTCCTGATGAAACACAATAGAAAGATACCTTTTGTCAAATGCAAGACAAAGAAAATAAGTGACAAAAAAAGACCCTTGCACAACACATCCTCTTCTTTTGGCATTGATTTCTCAGAGTCAAGAGATACAGTAATGGGGGAAAAGTAGAATTTTACATACTTTGTTCTTAACAAATTATTAGATTCTGATATTCATCCTGATCACCACATGGATGCTTCTGCTAAAGGTGAAGCTGAGCAGAGGAGGCAACAATCACTAAAGGCTCTGTCACAGCTTTATGAGCACCAAGCTTGTGCTTTCCCATCAATGTAAGGTGATGTAACCTGAGAGTATCACGGTGGTACTTAATTCCATCCTCATCTGAGCTGATGCTGAAGTTCAGCTGGTTGTGTGGTAAGATGTTCAGGGATGTTTTCTGGCCTTGGACTGAGCACTGCTTCATTTTGCTGGATTAGGTCTCATCTAGATGCTCTCCTGGTACTTGCCTGCAGGACAAGAGAAGAGCAAGACAGCCCCAGCTGGTAATTGGTCTGCCTTACACTGCTGTGACCATTGCTCACTTGGAAGGGAGTAGACCCTTTCCTAGTTCACCTTTTGAGTTGGTTCAAGTGAGCTTACACTAGACAACAATAACCAAAACATAAGTGCAGAGAACAGAAACTGAAGACCAGTGCTCACACCGTATTTTTAGTCCTTGTCTCTAAAAAATTCTCTAATTTTACACCAGGAGCTCAGACAAGACGACCCAAACCAATCCAAATCAATATGCATAGCTCTCCAATACTTTAAATTACTAACTTTGGTGTTGCAATAAAGCAAGTTTTTCTCCTCACTGTAGAGAAACCACCTTAGTTTCACCACATTTTGGGAATAAGGAAACAGAAATCCTAGGTCTCCTGTAGTCCTGGTGTTTCCAGTAGTTGATGAAGTTGGGACTGCACCAGGAAGCTTTGCTCCATGGAGCTGCTGAAGAAAATGATATAATGGGCCCAGATCCTATATCCTCACAGGGTTCCTTTTTCATGCTCTACACAGGACTTCAGGATTTCTTCCAGCAATGACAATAAAAAAACCAACTGAGATTAAGCACCATTAACTCTGTGTTTGAGGGCTGTTCTCTTTATTCCCAGGCTTCTCAAATAAAAAATAACAACCAGCAAAATGGTAGTTTTTCAAAGAACTAAACTAATGAGAAGAAAATAAGTATATGATCTTTTGAAGGACTACAAAAACCACTGGCCTCCAAAGCATTTTAAGGAAATATGTATACTTTCTGTTTTTAAATCAATATAAATAAATCAGCAATCCAGAGTAATGGGTTGCTTATGACATTCATTTTCCATTGTGTATTTAAGCCTTAGAAACATCCATTTTTTGTGTTCAGACCTTTGCAACTCTTTTTCTAATTTCTTTAAAACTGTGTTTCCACAGACATGGAGCTATTCTGCAAAAATGATAAATTGTCCTGTTAGAGATATTCCAAAACTCTATTCTTCATGTCTATCTATAGCACTGCAGTGCATGCTTCTTGGAAGCATTAATAGCTGCATTTCATTATACTATATAAATATTTAAGGTTTGTAATTTCTCTGTTGCTGACACTGCCATTGCAAATGCAATGCAATGTTTCATTATCAGTTCCTAGTATACATATAATCTTGTCAGACTTTGTTTCCAATAAATATAGCATGATATATTTTGAATATTTGAATAGCTGAGTGCATTTGTATTGCTTTTAGTCATGACCTGCTTACAAATTCCCAGCTAAGAAGTACAGACACATGGAACAATAACCTGCAAGTACTGTGCCAATATATTTTAATTATTCCATGACACTTAGCTAAAAAAAATAAAAAAATAAAAATAATTAAACTGCATCCTTCAGAAACAACTTGGCTCCTGGTTCCCCACAGTGGGATGAGCCACATCCAGGACCCATATTGTTCTTGTTTCAAAGTTGTATAAACACAGTTAAAATTTAATCTGCCCATACCCATTCCTTCTTCAATGATTTGACAATCCCTTTCTCCATGAGAGTTTTCTTGTGCATGAATATCCAGGAAGAGTGGTCGCTTTCTTAGCTGTTCTGGGAAATCAGGCTCAGGAAAGGTATTTATTAATGGTCTGATTTTGAACTGGCTGTGAATTTTCTATTATTCTGCATCTTTCTGAAAGCTGCAAGGTGTTATCAAAAGTGAAGATAATTTGGAGGAAGTCTCTACTTTCATGTTAGATTACAGAAAATGTAATTTCAAGTAATAGAAGCACTTTGTGAGACTTCTGCATAAGTACATTCAGAACTACAGAATTGCTGTGGAGTAACACAATATTATGTGGGTTGTACTCAGGCTCTAACACAGATTTTGCTTTGCATGCATATTTTTTTAATATTTTTCCTGAAATTTGCAAACACAAGCAGAGTTACCCTTTAATGTCTCTGGCTGGACATTATGGACTCCTTCATGCACATCTGCAGTTTAGTCTGACAGTTTTTGAAAACTGGATTTACTGCTTGGGCAGGATCTAGTGGTGACTGCCTATTGCCCTGTAGCAAATCTGGCAAGCACATATAATTCCTGGAATCACAGAATGGCTTGTGTTGGAAGAGATTTTAAAGAACATCTAGGTCCAGCCCCCTGGCCAAGGACACGGAGCCTTCCACTAGACCAGGTTACTTAGAGCCCCATCCAGCCTTGTCTTGAACACCTCCAGGGATGGGGATTCCACAACCTCTCTGGGCCTCCCCGTTTCACTCACATAACTCGTTCACAGTGGTTCCAACAATTCAAGAAGGTGTCCATCCCCTTATGTTTCTGAGCTACACTGTCCTGTCATGCAAACACAGAAAATGTGATTCACTGGGAATATTAGAGGCCTGTAAAAATGGGTATTTGTATATCTCACCCCTAGACACTGACTAAAATATCTTGGTACCTGAACTGTCCCTCCAGAGCAGTCCTCCAAGATTTCTGTTCACCTGCTGTGTTTTGGACTCCAGCATTACTGGTTAGCTTCAGATTTTTCTTTTCTGACATCTTAAATAGTGCTGTACTGTGAACAATGCATGGGTTAAATATGCTAGAAAACATAAAAAAATATATTTGGCTGCCCAACTGAAAATTTTTAGAACACTCCAAACTTAGACTAGTATTGGGTCCTACTCAGCCACCCCATGGGCTCAGGTAGGGACATTTCCCACCAATGTAAATGTTTCCCATTTGCCATGCATGTGAAAACCACATCCCAGGAGATGTGTTATAATGAGTCTTTCTCTAGTGAAAGTTGTATTTTAGCATCTGCAGCATCAGGCCCTACTGGAAATACAGGCCAGTTTTCCCATGGTTCTGCTGAAAGACCAAAGAACACTGGGATGTGGGATACCCAGGCCCATATTCCACTGAACTTCACTGGCGTTAAGACTGAATTCTGTATATTGCACAAGGAACAAAAGTTCATTTTCTTAGGTGAAATCTCAAACCACCAGGATCTTCTCTTTGCTGCTGGGTTTTGTTCAAGAAAAGATCTTCAGTTGGTACCAGATCTTCAGGGGGAATCCGTGGCTGTATATACCTAGAAGGAAATAAACACCCTCCCTCAGCACTGAAGAAGTTCTTCTAAGGGCATAGATTTCAAAGGCTAATATTTATATATAAACATCTTAAGTACTTCCCTGTCCTTCACTCCAAAATGTTGGGTTTGTAGTCAAATTCATAGTTCTGAACAATAATAGATGAAACTCCTGCTGAAGTTCTATAAAAAATAAATATGAAAAAATTTACAATTTTTTTAAAATTTATGTCAGAAAAGCACATGAAGACCTGCAAGACTATAGACTATCTTACCAAGAACAAACTAAAAATGGGAAGACACCTCTTTTGTACCATGTAACTCATCAGTTCACATGCACAGATGCATGAAAAACATCATTTTCCCCTCAGAGCTCTCTTCCACTGCTTCACCATAATTTGGTCCTTGCAGCTTGCTCTTCAGCTCAGTTCCTCTCTCCTCTGAAACCAACTTGTCTCTTACAATGATGTTTACATGGTTGTTCTGGCCTTTACTGGGGAGGCTGGTGAACAGCCACATAGTAGGTGACAATTTCTTCTGTCAAGGGTCATAGGTGAATTCTGTTTAGATTCACTACAATGAAAGGGGAAGCCCCTCAAAATTATATTAACATGTCTTTAAAGTAGATTTCAGGTGCATCATACTTTCTTATTTATTTATTTAAAGCCCAAATTAGTAATGAGTTGTCCTCTAAAATGCAGCGCTCTTTTAAAAGTTTGGTTGTCTATTCTTTGGAGAAAAAAAATGTGTGCATGAACCTCCTCTCCAAAGATAAACCTGTCTGTCCCAAGGAGCAGAATGAGGGCTTGATTTCTTGCTGGATATACAGCCAATGATGAATTAGGTATAATGTGCAGATGAAGGGAAATATAGTAGAAAAGGTGGTGAAGAATAAAAGATGTGTATTTATCAAAAGAACAGTTCAAAAGGGAGTAGTGTGCAATGTGGTGGGGAAAAGAGCAGAGGGCTTATGTTCAGCCTAGGCTGCCTTTTTTGTTTTCACTTGTTGGACCTTTCAACTGGTTTAAATACTTATTGGGTTTTCTTTTGGTTTGGTTTGGTTTTTTTGCTATCCAATGAAAGGACACAAAGAAGAGCTGAGTAAGCCTAACCTTTATACATTTAAGAAGCCAGCCTTGAAATCCTTTGTAGCTGATGGAGGAAGTCACTTTCCCTTCAGAAATCCTGATGGTGTTTGCCCAAACTGTGTGTGAGTGTGTGGTGAAGCACTGCCTCATATGGCAGCTCAGAGGCATCACTTTAATTCACCCCAAATCAAGTGAACAGTTCATTCAAAAAAGGCCAAAATAAGCAAATGTGATATGGGTGTAGATTGAGCATTGGACTGGCTTCAAATGATTCATAGTCCTCAGGTTTAGTACCAAAGGTGCCATCATGATACCAAAATGTTTTTTGTTACCCTGCCCAGTGCATAAATTGTGCCATGAGACGGTGTTGTGGCTGACAGCTGATCTCAGAAAAGGTGCCACCACTCACTTTACTGTGCTCCACACGGACAGGTTGGCCATTGCTCTTTGCAGCCTCAGGGCAGGGAGATTTCCCACAGTCAGCTAAACTCATCCTGTGTTCATCCAGGATGTAATGGTGCATTTCAAATCACCAGGTGCTCCTTGGCTGTAATATATATTATCCAAATCCCCATTTTTGTAGACTCAAGAATGAATCAGAAAGCAAATGTAACTTCAAGTGTGAGCCTGATTGAGGTTTAAACCCATCTCTGATTCCTTCATAACTTACCTCAGGGGTCAGCCTTAGGTGCAAATGTAGCGCGCACACACACAGGCCTCCCTGTAGAACAGGAGAAGTTATTGGTAGTGGAGCAACAGAGCTCTGTTCTGACCAGTAACATTCCAGTGGGGTGAAACACCTTCTCATGAGCAGAGCTGCCTGTGAAGCACTGGTGAGGCACCCTAGGACAGATCTGATCATTAATGGGAAATGCTGTAGCAGTCACTAATCAATGCAATTAGCATGATTATTCAAACTTTTCGCTTACAAAGGAATTTTCAGGGTAATAAAAAGTTAAGGCTGTGAGAAAAGTAGCCAACTACCCTTTAACACTCCTACTTTTGGTCCATTAAGTCTCCTCATTGCCTCAACCAAACATTACTAAGGCATTGGCCATGGTATGTGAGTTAGTAATGCTCTGGATCACACCTTTCACAATAACATTTTTCCCTTTTCTTATTAAATCTCTGGCATATCCATGCTGCCTGGAAGAAATATAAAAAGGTAAATAAAATTAAACTACATTCTTATGATTTAACATATTTCATTACTAATGGTTTCTTTAAAACAAAAGTGGTTTCCTCAATTAGGTTATTTTTACAGAGGTTATCAAAAGCAGAATCTAGATCAGTAATGGCAATTTTTACAGAATTTATTGGAGCTTTATTCTTAACCAACAGCCTGAGAAACAAACCAAGCTGATTTCAAACTTGATTGACAAATATGATACACAAAATAATTTAATTGCGGTATTTAAATGCTGATTTCCCTGTAACGTAAATGGAAATTTACATTGTGAGTGTTTTCTTCAGCACGGTAAAGAGAAATGCTTTGTTGTTAAAATGTTCTATACAAGGTGGTGTGTTAAGAATTATTTTTATTATTTTTTTCCTCCAAATCACCTTTTTGTTGTTTCCAAGAATCGTTCTTCATCGCTGAATGGAAAACACATCTCTGCTCCTGCAGACTGGTAGGGTTTCCCTGCTCCACTCCTTGCTGCCCATTGCTCCCTCACCAATCCATGTACAAGGCTGTGTGGAAAATGACAGACTGATCTGGCCCTAAGGATCTACCTCAGCCTTTGGGAAACGGTGCTACTTCATTTACAGAATTTGAAAGATTACAGTAGGTAAGATAGGAAATGAAGAAAGAATGTGTTCAAGACAAACCCCACTCATTATCTGCTAGAAAGCTGGGGATAAAAAGGGCAAAATGCAAGGTTTTTTGGCATTGAACTGTACAGATTATAGTTGCTGGGTAGAGGCTCTTCAAATTAATGGCAGGTGGAAAAGAAACCATTTTAAAAAGTTGGCTCTTTAAAGGACTCTTGGATTCAAAACATGGTTTTTACTTGTATGTGTAGTTCACTTGACAGTAAAGATTTTTCACAGAGATTTGTGTTAATAATTTATGTTGATACAAACTCTTACATGCCTTATAAGAATGGAGCGCAGCTGGATTCATGCATTTAGAATCAATCCTCTATATACAACTCAGAGTGAAAAAGCTGTGTGTGCAGAAGCAGAAATCATAGGGAAGCCTTTTTGCAAATTTAGCTCTTATTGTGAGGAATCTGAATACACACTGAAGGAAGACATGGGTAGCATTCATATTCCTTTGTTGTTGTTGTTGTTGTTTCCCTTAAATTCCTGTGGAGGACCTTGAGGGGCTCTACATCATCTTGTATCTTGTAAACATCTGCAACAGCACCATTTTAATGGTCTCTGTGAATGTATGTTGCTTATTTAATGGGGAAAAAATAATTTCTATAGCCATGCCAGCTTTCCAGGTGCAGTCTGAAAGGAGTAAAGAAGGACTGACTCCTTTTGCCACTTCACAGACCATTGGATGTGGTGATTATGAGACCCCAGAGTCAACCCTGGGGATCACAGCTGCTCATCTTAACATATCTAATGAAGTGCAGATGGAAAAGTTTACATGACAGTCTTAATCAAAGCAGAGAAAAGAAACTGAAATTTTTAGTATTAATTTGCTGGTCACACTGATACAGAGCTGCTATACAGTCTAGGAATGAGGTTTTCCAGCACAGATTTTATGTTGCTGGGGCTGATCCAAAGCCCTTTGCAGTGAATGGTAGCCTCTGAATTACATGAGATTGTCTTCATTGACTTAAATGGTCTTTGGGACAGGTCCATAATGTATTATTGCTTAATACAGTCCACAAGCATGATTAAGAATGTTACATAAAACCCCAAGGAAGAAAAGGAGGTATGTTGCAAACTTCTGTCACTTGATTTCCCATTACAAAATTACCTATTTAGTAAATAACATTGATTCAAATTGCAAACAATCACAGTCTGATCAAACCTCTCATTCATAATACCAGGTCTGTTCATGACACTCCTCAACACTTGGGTTTCGGTTTTTTATGGAGCAGTGGTAATGGTGTGGTGCAACCCAGACTGTCTGCTGGAATTGATTGTGTTACAGGGACACTCTTAGTCCTATATCATCACAGTAATCACCTGGAGTGATCATGCTGGAGTGAGTGTCTAAAGCTCTGAATAAAACAGAAGTGATGTTCAAAGTCCAAAGGACCTCATTAGGCAATAGAATATATCTGACCTAATTCGTAGCATCTCATGTGTGAGGATGAGTTTTGTTTTTACATTTCCTTTAAGTTAATAGGAATAATGTAACTATTGACAAGACATTTAAATCTGTCTGAAAATGTATGAATATGGGACTCTTCTGTGATACTAATTCACCTGGAACAACAGTTAGTAAACAATAAAATGCATAGTCAATAGATTTAACAATGACAAAGTTGATAAATAAACAATATCCTTTTCAGGAACTTTTAAGTTTCTATATCGGACATTTTGCTACTTGAAAATTCCCCCCCTAGTCCTAAATTACACAGCAAATACACATCTAATTAAATCCTAAAATCACTGGGCAGGTCCCTGACATAACCTGACATTGCATCCATAGACACAAAATAGACATGCTTGCCAAATTCTCTCCGTGAGAGGAAAAGTCCTCACTGCTCTGAGAACTCATTAATGGCAGGCAGGCATTAAGTTACTGACAGCAGAGTTATTTTCTCACTCTTTGCTTCCTCCCCTTGTCCCCCCACTCAGGAAGGATGTTTAGCCAGCAGTGGGACTGGACACTGAACATCCCAGTGCTGCTCAGGGTGGTCTCCAGTCACTGTTAGAAAGGACTTCCACAATCTCAGTCTTTAAAAGAGAAAACTATGAGAAAAGATACAAATCTTCCCCCTCCTAGAGAGTAACAGGTATTTTCTGTTTGACCTGAGATGAGTCTAAACACAGCCCTGAGGGAAAAAACGTAGAAAACTCTGGTCTTCAGCCTTTTCTGCTAACCTGGAAAGGCAGTTTCCCCCACAGCCTGCCGGCTGCTGAGAACATGCACACTGCTGCTTAGCCCTCTTGCCTGGTGTGTGTAAGACCAGATGCCTAGTGCAGCAGCTGTGAATTCAACAAGGCTTAAATGTTAAGTGTTGCTGCTCTGAATATCACATTACTTCATTTTTCCTTTGGGAATGCACATCTAAAAGTGAGGAAATTTCACTTAACACCTAGGGGGCAAGACACAGGTTATTTTCACCTCATCTTCCCAGTGACTGAGTAAGTAGAGAAAGCTCAAGTAATGGATATTTACACTGATCCAGAGGTGCCCCCTTAGCTTGTGAAAGCATCTTGCAGTGAGGTGTATGCAGATTTTTTAGGTTAAATTCTGCTAGTGCCTAAGAAGTAGCTTTAAAATGGCACTCTTTCTTTGTAAGTACTCTGCATCTGTTGAGTCAATTTGCAAATATCTTGTTTTGTCCCCACTGCCACTTCTGTTTAACTGTGGATTTGAATATCAAGCGGAGTTATTTTGTTCCTTGTGGGCCATCATCAGAAATTCTCTTCCTCCATTCACAAATTTGTTAAGAGAACTGTTGATGGCTATGAGTCAGCACAGTAGTCAGTTCTTTTCCAATTAACCAATCCATTCCATAGGTTTTATCAAGAGAGGGAAGGGGAGGGCGTGGGGAAAGGTAAAGGTTAGTAGCAAACTGAAATAACAAGACACAGGCAATAAGCAGCAGGTGCATCAAGGGAGAAGGAGCTCTACAGCCTTGAATCCCAAACAAAACTCGGAAAAGCACCACAGGCTCAGAAAGGTGTTATCGAAGGTTACAAAGCTGGCATGCACTCCACTGTCCCCATGGCAGGGCTGCCTCTGTCTGGCAGTGATGGGTTTATCATCTACTGTCAAAGCCTTTGGCAGGGAAGAGATACAGCCCTAACTCTCAGCTGGAAGAAAATGGTGTAGCACATCCTGACACTATGCAAAGAAATGGTTTGTCATCTACCCTGCTTGCTGAGAGAACAGTTTCTTCTGTGCATATAAGTACATTAAGCATCTATTTACTTGATTTTAACAATTTTTAGACTTGTGACAGTATCCAAATTTAACATATTAAAAATCATGTGTTTTTACCAATTTCCTGAAAATCAGGAGCTGATTCAAAGGGGAGAAGCTCTAAATGACCCCATGGCTGAAAAGGCTGCAGCACACACCACCCACAGACCAGGCAGCAGAGCAGCCAAACTAAAGAGGCATGCTTGGAGGGCTCCAGAGCCCCAAACATGCAAAGTCTCCTGCTCTCAGACCCTGTTCAATACTAAAGCATTTGACTGCAAATGCAAAAGAATGCAGACCATATTACGGCTCATGGAAGAAAATGCTACATTTTGTGGCTATGAAAGAAATCTTGAAAAGCCTGGAGCAAAAGAGGTGTGATTTTTCCCATTCATCTCCATCAACTATTAATTCTGAAATCTAAAAGTGGCAGTGTAATTAGCAATGTTAATGATTTCACTGAGAACAGTTTTAATCAAAACACACTGTGATTTTCTTGTCTGAAAACATTTCAAAAATTCTACTACCTCCATCTTCCATAACCCACAGCCTACTTGAATCTGAAGGGAAAGATTAAAATCCATCAAATTTTAAATCAATATGAATAGCCTAGAGTGACTGTGATGGTTGCTGGATTCATTGGCTTTTTGGTCTGACACACCAAAGCACAGCAGGACACAGTCCCCTCCATGGGACACAAAAAGTTATGGCTTCAAGATGCACCTCAAGGTAGTCATTGGAGTAATTTTTAGCCATCTTGCAGGCAAAGGGCCTAAAATTTAATTGTAATGAATTTATAGTCTGTCAGTAATTTGTCCTTTTTTAATCCAAAATTCCTCTTTTGTACACACATATAAACACACATGTACTCCCACACATGCCTGATTAATTTTGTTACATCATTCTCATGACGAAGAATTGAAGAATTTTTGGGGGGGAAAAAAAATTGCAATAGTATTCCCAAGATTCTGTATTGCCAGCTTTGGCTAGAACGGAAATCTGTCAAATGGACAGATGCATCATCATTTCCCCTAAACCCTGTCAAGTATGATCATCACATCAGTCTTTCCTTTATTATCACTCAGAAACAAAGACTTACTCCAGATCCAACCTTTTCACATAAAAATTCAGATATTTGCCCCTGTCAAACTGAGTATGAGAACATTAAAGTTGTTAGCATTTTCTTCCTGAAACTCAATGTGTGTGACTTTACTTGAGATATGACCTGGTATGCCAGGCAGAAATATGTTTCATCTCATTGAGGAGAAATTAGTTAAGTTCAAATTTAAAAGAGTGATTTCTTCAGCATAATTCTGCAATGATGTTAATTTTGGCCTGAATTATATGTCATTTATCACGATTAAGCAGAAAATGGAAAACACACAAGCTAATTAGAGAGTTTTCTATAGAAATATTGCTATTGAACAAGCAAAGTTAAAATGTTTTACTATCATAGTGTGCCCATTTAAAATTAAGGAGAAATCAATCCTTATGATACCTCAAAGAACATTATGATTGTATTTGGAGCTTTTGGGAAATAATCCAAAAAGTCTTGTTTTGGAATATTTCTTCAATATGTTCTTGTTAATGCAGAAATGGTTGAGTGTCCTGGAGTTACAGGATGTCAAGGAGTAATAGGGTGATGTGCTCCTTTCTAATCAATAAATGGCAGTTTTGTCTATTAAAAGCAGAATAAAACAAGTTAATTCAACACACATTCCTGTGAATGAATGATTTTCAACCTGGTTTGAAACTTTTCCTCACATTCAGACAAATTCAGATGATAAACTGCCCCATCACTTCCAGTTGTGACATGTTTCAACACCCTCAGGTCACAAAGTACTGGGAATTTCAGAAGGAATTTCAAGCCAGTTAGGATTTCTACTGCAGAAAAGCAGCTTGGATCATCCACACTATTCTGAACAAAACCTCCAGCCTCATTTATAACTGCTTTTGTTTGTTTGCCATTTAATACTCTTAGCAGAGCTCCACCAAAGTCGACATCCTCCATATCCTAAAGTCAGACCCCATATATAGTAACCCCTCTGGCCAAATTGACAGATGCATGGCTTTCTTCCTTGTCAGAAAATAAGTTATAACTATCATTCTGTACAATTATTCATATAAAGTTATTTTATGTCTTTATGCAACCTCAGTCACTAACCCTACTTCTTACATACGTGAGTGACTCCGGTGAGCTTCACCAGAGCTCTGTCAAAGCCAGCAGAGTCATGCTGATTCATGCCAACTGATAATCCCACTTTTTCCCTTTCTCTTTTTCTCCCTTTCTTCACATGCACATCCTTCACATGCATAGGATGACAGAAACTCTGCTCTTAAATAATTTTTTATGCTAAATCCAACAAAGCTCTGATTCCCCCATTGCTACCAGTAACACACAGCTCTTGGCGGTCTGTCAGGTCTGTAGCAGCCAGTCAGAGGAGACTGTAATAGTCAAAGGGTTTTGCCCTTCAGCTGCTAACATTTCCCATGTTTTATTCAGATAGGATTTTACTGTATATTAAAAGTATGAAAACCTATCTTCCCAAAGGCTGGATGTAGCCTGCATCTTCATTAAAAATGACCTGCACCATGCTACATTTGGTTTGTGTGCCCTCCTCCAATCAAGGCTTTATTACTGTTTTCTGGACATTTGCTATTTCTTACTATATTCCCTAAAGCAAGGGTTGCTGAAAGCTGAGAAAATACATCATGTAAAATCCTCACACTATATTTCTCATTTCTTACAGTCTTTCCTTGGACATACACAAAAAGAGCTGAATGGCCTTTTGTTCTTATCCAGCATGTCCATTCTCACATCACTGCAGTATTTGTTAGTCTGTAGCCCACAAAAGACCTTTTGGTCTGCAGCAGGAGAAGAGTTCCTTATTCCCTGTTCCAGAGGTGTTACTAGACGTGTCTATGTGTCATGTAATATGTAACTCTTCTTTGGGAAAAAATAGCTAGGTGGTGTCAGAAGAGCATTTTATCAGCCAGTCTGCACACCCTGCATGTGTTTGGAAAGTGAATATATGAATGATACTTGGAATGATCAATTTGTTTGACATAGAAAGTGAACAAATGGAGTACCTACGAAGACAGCACTTCAGCAGCAATGACAGATTAAACTGGGTGTGCCAATTTGTATGACTAGAAACATCACTAGATGCAAGGGAGTACATGGAGTAACAGGGGAAACTTTTGCAATGGGGAGAGTCAGGTGATGAACATTCTTCCAAAAAGAGCTTGGCAAAGTGCTGCAGACAGCCTTAGCCTGTCAGAGATATTACTGAAAAGGCAACGTGGGCTGATAAAAGCGTGTACTTCTATCAGGTGCTGTGACACCTTGTGTAAAGTTACAGAATGAAACTGCAGAGAAACCTCATTACCACTCTCAATAGCACAGTTGATAGAGTGGCTCTCTACCAGTTTATACCAGAAGAGAACCTGCATGGAGCTCTTTGAGGGATCATTTTTTAACCCCTTCCCTAGAAAAGGAATTTCCACTGTCTCTGCATTTGGATAGTGATTGCTGAAAGTTAAAGGATCTTCACAAGCACAAAGGACTCTCCACTGATGCCCATGACACTTGCCCACATATGGAGAGCCCATTTGTTCCTGTGGTGTTTTCAGGACCTTCCAGATAATCCAGAAATTTACATGTACAACTAGGTCTTTGCAAAGACTGAGTCTGGAGTGAAAGGGAGTTTCCTGGGAGGGCACATATCTGACAATATGAATAATATGCACTATTCATATTGCAGGTTCCATCTTCATTTTAGCCTTAACAGGTGCTGGATCCCTGCTTCCTATAGTGAACTCAGGGGCAGTTGTGCAAGTAGGATGGTAGAATCACTTAAAAAATATCTCCTCTAGAGACTTGACCTCCTCAGAGCATCTACTGCACTCAGTGCTAAGTCAGTCCATGGCCTGAAGATCATCTCTGACTGCTTAACACAACCCAGGACCATGGTGTGAAATTCTAATGATGGCAAAAATAGTTTAAAAAAAAAAAAAATCCAAGCATGCTCTGAAGTCCAGAAGGTCAAGAATCTTGGACTAATAGGAGCAATTACAGGGCAAGTTCATGAGATCATGCTGTCACTTGCATTTGTATTCAAGGTGAATGATACACTTTGACAGAAGCAATCAGTGACCTTGGAAGAGGACCTTGTTTAGTGCAGAGAAAGCTCTGGCTGCATTTTGTCTCTGATACCAGCCCAGAGATCCCAAGGAGCATAACCCCAATACAGTGTGCCTTGGACTAGAACACTTCCAGTGATTATCAACTGCAATCAAAGATTTTTGCTCTCCTTCAGGGAAAAAACAGGATCATACTCAGGAGAAAATAGATAAACAAACCCATGTAGCTGGGTGAATAATCTCCCTATTCTATTTAGCACTGGGAAGAACTTGGCTGGGGTTAATGTGACTGATACCCAGCATATATCAGTAAAATTGTGGGATCTCTTGGGAGGATTCACTGAGCACTGGATACTGTACATGAGATGCTTAAGTTTGTGGGTTTTTTTCAAGAAAGAAAAGGCTGAAAAGGTAGTTGAAAATTATTTTGGGCTATATGATCAAGATCTAGAATCAAAACAAAAATATGTTTCCCCCCATCCCTAATAGGGCTAGGAAAATAGCAGTGAGCTTCAACAGCACCAAGAGAAATTTAGGATAAACATAAGGTAATGTTTCCTGATGAAAAGGACAGCCAACCCTTCGATCACTGGAGAACTGTAAAGAGTAGGTTAGACAAACTGATCATGAAAGACAAAAAATCCTTCCAGGAGAAAGGACAAAGAGCAGGTAGCCTCTTCTGCCTCTATTTTTAAATTTCTGTGAGATTTTGGGAATCTTTCTGTTGGTCTGGCTTTAGCTGCTTGATAATGTCTTCTTTGGCAAGGCACAAAGCAAAATTTCAGTGAAAGTGTCAACTGGCAGAGACTATTTGGTATGGCTGCAGAACACAGACATAGTGCTAGAAGATACTCAAGTCTTTGGGATTTACAATAAAGGATTGAACAAAAAAAAAAAATAATCCAGGTCCCAGGATTTAAAAACTTCACTTCTAACCCTGTTTTTCTAAAGAGCAATCTTTCATTTTCTGTTACATGTATGTACAACTCTTACATATAGGAAAAAAGAACAAGTCAGGGGAAATAAGAGTGCTTCTGAGCAGCAAAGAGAAATGGGTTTTATAGAATTATTGTATTTGTACTTATGGGAGATGCAGAGATGCTACATTGATTGTAGTGCTGGATGGAAAAGTGTATTCCAAAATTATAAGTCACCTGTCCTTGACCCTGTCTGTCTAGAAAATCAATATCGTACCGGGCATTACACATGCCACTAGATTTTAGCTACCTTTGATGTCTAATTATTTTCAGCTCGTATTGAAGTCCTTCATTCACCAGTTTCAGTTTTCCTTGGGGTTTTGTACAAACTCTTTTTGGTTTTTTTTTTTTTAAAGTTTTCTCATATTGAAAATTATTTCCTTATTCACCTGGTAGCTTTCTGACAGCTTTTGTGAAAGAACAGAAGGTGGCTTATCTCCTCCTTGACTGATCATATCACCTCAACTTGAGCATGTTTCCAAACTGCTGTGCTTTGTTTTCTGTATGCTTTTAATTACAGCACTTGTACCTTTGGAAGAGTGGGGTTTGCTGCCTTCCCTCCTGAGAGTTGCCCTGTTTCCCCTAAACCTTTTATTCTCTTGTCCCCTTGCTATCTTGGTATTGACAGAGTATTCACTGCTATCTGGTTCTGTCACCTCTCATTCTTTAATGATGTCTGTCTCAGGAAAGTGTTTCTTCAAGGATTACTTCTATACCTATTGAGGTGTTTTGGAGTAGGGTCAGTGCCATCCTCAGATCCCCAGTCACTGTGTCCCCACCATGACACAGGTAGGTCCATCTCGGTCATAATCCTTGTGTGTCATGTGCTTCTAGAGATGCACCAAAGACAGAGAGAAGTTTGGATCACCTTAATTTAGCAATTAGTGTACGGGTGAGTGCCAGGAACATCCCAAGGTCCTTTGGCAGCTCTAGCTGTTAGTAAGTAATATGCCTTAACTGCCAGGAGAGCAAGGACAGGTTGGAGGATGAGGCTTTGTCTCCCTACACCGTTTTGCTTTTGGGAGCATTTTCTTGACATGCTTCCTGACAGAAAAAGTTAATCTGTCCTTACTAATATACAGCTACCAGAGGATGATGTTTCCTAGGCAACATTCCTATGGAAAAGCAGTCTACCTACCATTCTCACCTTGCTCTTGTGAACTCAAGTTATAATTTCTTTTATTATTCCTCAAAAATGTTGTTGTACTATGCAGGTGAAAAAGAAGAAAAAGTAGCCCCTGCTATTTCACAAGAGCCACAAGATGGTCTTTACACACTGCTCTTGACAGCACAGTTATAAAAGTGCTCCATAAACTCGTAATCATTCCTACGAAAACTAGCATCAGCTATTTTTTTTAAACAATAAAATTCTTTTCCACATTTTTCATCCAGCTGTGGAACACCTAATAGCTAGGTGTTTCACAGTTGAATGAACCATAACTAGTCTTCTTATTTAAACTAGCTGTAACATCCCCATCAGCAGAGATGGGCCCAGACAGTAGTCTCTAAGCGCTGTTGCAAGAGGTTTGTGCTGATAGCTGAGGTCGAAGTAACACACTCCAAATGCTCACAGCACTGCACAAATGCTGCTGTTGAAATGCTCCCCCTTTTTGCTGTGTCTGTCTCCAGGGCACCATGAAATTTTATTTTTGTGAGCAAATCCAACCCTGCCTCCCTGATAAATGTGGCTTTAAACTTAATTGTTCTTTTCTTTTTTGAGGAAGAAGAGGAAGGAAGTAGCAAGGGAAGCATCACATGCTGATGCAATCAAGCACGGGAGAGAAAAACAAAACCTCTCCAGCAACAGGTGGCACCTAAAAATGATGAACAAGGCAGCTAGTCAATATGCTTGTCTTGTGCTTCCTGGGCTCTTTCTCTCTTCAGATTCTTAAGCTGACGGACTGGTGATTGCCCGTTCTTTCTCAAGAGACACCACTAAAGCCTATCAGAGGAACTTGCAATGTCTATTCTTAGGCCTGTGGGAGAAGAGAGGTGGGATTCTTCTGCTAGCTGAGACAAAAAAGATCCAGCTGTCTGCAAGTTGATAAAAGCAAAGCTGCAATTTCCATTTATTTTTCAGTTTCATACTTGTGGTGTTGGGCTGCTTCAGCTCCCTGTCACTGCAAGATTTGGCTTATATTAGTAGAACTTGTGTTCCTGGGAGCAGCAATAGATAACAGGAGAACTACCACCACTTTCTTTTTAGAAAAATCACTCCTAAGCAAGAAATAACCCTCCCCTTCCAATCACAGCAATTGTACACCAGAAACGTATACAAGAATAAAATAAGTGGCGCTTTTTAGATGGTTCAGACCTGCACATGACACTAAACAGACTGTTACTTTAAACTGGGGAGATGCGGATTTGTTCTTTTCTACAAGTTATGGGAGAACATGAGCTGTAGGGGGCAAGATGCTGGCCATCAGTGATCCCCAGGGGTATTTCTGCTCCAGCTCCCCTGACCTTGAAGCATTTACCATCACTTTAAAACTATGCAGCTGTCTCTGGAGTGCAGTAGATCCATGCAGCTCACAGGCCCTAATGGTGTAATTCTGAGTGCTTGTATGAGGGGACTTGAGGGCCTCACACACAGAAGATGAGACAATATAGCTGTCTTTATGGGTCTTGCCTATGACCCTGTGCATTCAACAATCAGGAGGAAAAACTCCCTCCCCTCCACGCTCCCAGAGGGCTGATGCAGGTCACACATGAATGAAGGCAGCTATTTCACACTTGGCTTGCAGAGGGCACAGCGTGTGTGTCTGGGGAGCAGGGAGAGGCAGGAAAGGGGAAAGGAGAAGGAGGAAGGATAACAGGGCAATGGGACTTGAATCTGTCCTTGAATCATTCACAGTACCAGCTGGATATAAATGCAACTCACTTAAAAGACCTTTTTTTTTTGTTTTTTTAATGTTTGGTTTTATCTTTGTGCCTTATCAAAGAATGCATTTATTACTTTGGGTTTGTGGTTTTTTTGGTTTTTTTGGGTTTTTTTTTTTTTTGGTTTTGTTTTGGTTTGGTTTGGTTTTTTTGTTTGTTTGGTTTTTTGTTTTTTTGTTTTTTTTTTTTTTTAGTTCCTAAGTCCTCTTTTGTCCTCTCTTTTCAGTTCATGATAACTATAGTTTGCCTAGTTTATCTCCAAGTCCGTGGAAACCCCACAGGCTGCCCCCCCCCCCCCTCCCCAGTGCCTTTTGAGGTTTTGAGGTCACTCACTACATACATCAGAAGGGAAGAAACTAGATTCATTTAGCAATGCCCTCCCAAGGCATACCTGGCAGATCAAACCCAGTGTAGATTTTGAAGAGACACACATAACTCTGCTCATGCACGCTATCACTTATTCTGCTGTACAGATCTCTAGGCCAGTAAAAGCCAAAATTTACCTCAAGATCTTCTCAGATAACATGGAAGTGATGAGGACAGTTGTTCATTCCTCACAGTAAGCGTGATTACAAGCCATGGTACTGTCTTCTATGACACCAGAGAGATGCAAAACTGACTGGGTTAGTGAAAAGCTAACAGTTAAGAGTATTATATTTGGATACATTTTCAACTCAGGATCTTAAAACATCTGAGAAAGAAACAGAAAAAATATTCAAGTCTTGCTGAGGAAATAGGGCTTGAATCAAATAATCTAAAAATAATTCCCACAATGTCTTTTTTTTGGAGAAAACATTGTTTCTGGAGAGGTGGAAGAATATTCTTAAAAAGTGAACCAAGGTAGCATATGGATACAGATGAGCAGTTTTATTCCTTTTTTGTTTTGGGCTCAAATATGGGCTTCATACAAGTGTACTCCATCTTAGAGAAAGGTCCCCTGAACTGAGATTTTTTTAACAGGTTATGGACACTGTCTTGAGAATTGGTCACAACATGGTTTCTCTCACACTTTGGCACAGGAAAATAGCTCAGGGGTGATAAAGTTATTGGTGCATATTTGACAAGGATGGCACTAGGAAGGCCGAGAGGTTTCTTCTTCTCGGGACCCATCTTACACTCCTTGCAGAGGCAATATCCCTGCTTATATCAGGCACTCCCTGACTGGGACGTGTATCTGTCCCTGCAATGCTGCACTTACAACTTAATGTATCAAAGCCAGTGCACATTAATTTTAATTCCTGTGACTATGCCAAGCTGTAAATTGAGGTGGTTCCTGAATCATTCAGCTGGAGAGGCAGCTTCCAGGAGAGAGGCGAGGCAGATGGTTGTGACAGCTAAACCTCCCCAGCTACAGCTTACCCCTCTAGGACAGTATTCTTATTTACTCTGCCTACTGCAGCCCTGCAAAGACAAAATATTACTGCTCCCCTGCAGCTTGTTCAGCTTTCCTTCTCTCAGGAGTTACTCAGAGCTGTCAGCTCACCCGTATTTGTCCCTAACAAGCTCCAGATGAACTGAGAAAGAAAAGCCAGACAGCTTCAGCTGTAGCTTGCTGGTGAGAAAGTCTTGTTTGAACTGCAAGGGAGGAGAGCTTGTCTCTGCACCTGAGGCAGTAATTCAGAGGCATAGGGACACGCAAGGGCAGGGCATGAGCAGCCAAGTTTTGTGTGGTATCAGCAATAAATTATCCCAGAAGCCAGGGAAGTAGGTGTTGTGTCTCCCTTTCTCAGTCAATAAGTACAATACAGAAGAACTAGAATGCTTCTAAAGGCAGGACAAAGTGTGGGGCAAAGATGGGGTGTTGTCATATCATCATATGGTATGGCTCACAAGCTCGCTCCTTGTCTCTGCAAAGGAGCAATCCTGATCTGCCTTGTAAAGATTTTATAGTTGAGAAATCTCCCTTGAGAAGTCATATTCCCTCATTTCTCTGTCTCCCAAATAAAAGGTTCTCCATCTCCCTCTGTATCTGAAAGAGGAGGGCAGCATCTCTCCAGGCTGTGATGCACAATGCGTGACAATTCAGGCAGGGCTTACAGGGAGCTCTCCTACTCCCAGGGTAACTCAGCCTTGCCTATCTTCTAATCCCTGAGACATGAAGAACAGACACCCACACAGCTACAGCTCTGGGAAATGCTTTCGCATTGAGGGATCCAAGAGCTCATCAGTGGTACCAGGGTTCAGCTCTCTGGCAGTTCTCTGAAGCTCAGTAGCCCAGGGTTGTCCTTGGGCTCTCCTTTGTCTCCTAAGATTCAAGCAAAATGTGAGGCATAGGAAGGCACCCAAGGATTGCCCCAAACTGAGTGCCACACAGGGACATGCAACTTACCAATCAGCTCTGCAGTATAACAGGAGTCTTTAAAACTGGTGAGCTGAAAAGCTGAGGGAAGCCTCAGAATTTGCTTAATTTGCATTGTATCGGTTTTGCAAATTCCTCAGAAGGGATATAGCCAGAAAACTTGTTTCTATATTAGATAAAACCTGCTTTACATAATGATGAGCAAAATGCGAAGGAAAGGAGAAAACAATGTGCTACAGTTGTGTTATTTCTGCTGAAGTTCAACCAAACAGCTCTCCAGTTTGAGCTCATGAACATTTACTGTACATTTATTTTATGGGCTTTGATTAACTGTTTTCAGTCAAAGGATTTTTTTCAGCACATATGGGCTTCCAAATATAGTGAATCCAATTTGCTTTGAAAAGTAATATATCTGCTAAAGGGCACTTTTATTTCCCTTTAGGTAAGGTACAACTTTTGTGCGAAGCAAGATTCTGAAATACAAAGCCCACTAATTAGGGGCAGGGAGAGACAGCAAGCTAAAATTATTTAAAAACTCAGTGAAATATTTTAAAATCTCAAAGGATCCTGACCTCAAACACTTTATATCAGCTATTCCCAACTACTCAAGCTCCTGTCAGCACTTAAGCAAGAATGAGCAATCACTATTTTACTAGCACGTGTCTATTAAAAAAAATAAAATTGTTTATACATTTGAAGGTTCATCTGTAGACATTTCAGTGAGAATACACTCAACGGTGCTTAAAGAAAAGTGGGTCTGCCAAGAGGTCTGCTTAGTAAAACAATAAGACCTCACTGCCACACCTTGTGCACTGCCCCATTCACCCTTGTCTGCCCCACATTTCAAGCCCTGCTCTCATGAACAGTAGAAGCTTGTTTTTGCTGCTGTAACTCTGCAACTCCAGGAACAGGTAAGCTCAGGTTAGACATTAGGAAGAAGTTCTTTACAAAGAGAGTGACTGGGCATTGAAATGGGCTGCCCAGGGAGGCGGTAGAGTCACTGTCTCTGGAGGTATTTAAGAAGAGACTGGATGTGACAGTGCCGTGGTCCAGTAGGCGAGGTGGTGTTGGGTCAAAGGTTGGACTCAATGATCTCAGAAGTCTTTTCCAACCTAGTTGATTCTGTGATACTCAGTGTCATTAGTATAATTAGTTTCACTATGCTGCAACAGAAAAAGGAGTTCTGGAGGTTGCTCCTTACCTGGCCTCACTGAAGCCTGGTCTCTTGAGTCTGGCATTCCCAGTTACACAGTGAGGAGGATAAACTGAGAACTCTTTTCTGCAGAAGCATCCTTGTTTGAGGAGACTACCAGGACAGAGAAGATGCATTATTTGCTGGTGAAGGGATTCCCCAGCCAAGAAGCATGAGCAGTGCCCTATATCACAGGAGGACACAACTGTTAACACACAGCACAACATGCAAACAGGGCCAAAGGGTAAAATTACACCAAAATAATGTTCTGATGAGGTAAATTATTGTATTCTGGGAACCACTCTGTAGTATCTGGAAAAGCTTCTTCTCCAAACAGAGCAGCATTCTGGACCTCAAGGATGCATCAAATGTTGACAAAATGGCACCCACCCCCTCCATAGTGGATGGACAGCAAAGGTTTTTGCCACCTCCAGTCAGAACAGGTTGGCCTGAATTGCTTCCAGGATATTAAAAAGCTGTTACACTTCAGCAACAGTTGTCTTCCACAGCATTCTGACCTGTTGTCATTGTGGGAGAAAAGGTATTTTTTTACTATTCAATATCTGCCACAGTAAATCAAACTCCATATATTAACAAGAGGCTTAGATTAAGTTAAGTATCAATGGATTAATAAAAAATGATGGATAATGATTTCTAGCTAACATAGGCATTTGTAATATTATTGCATGTTTCAATAAACAGTCATCAAAATAATTTGTGAGGATGATGCGTATTCTGAATGCATGCTTTGTGCCTTCCTTCCCCTGCCCCACTTCAAAAAACATTATCTGCGGCTGTTGTGTGGTGGCAAGCTACTCTGCATATGGAAGTGAGTGCTCCCCAGTTATCACAGACTGACATTCAGCACCTTCGCTGATGTGTAGATAATGTCAGCCTGGAAAGGTGGCAGGCAGCATCTTGTCCAGCCTTCCCTGTGGTAAGGAAAGATAAGCATCTCCAGCTGTCAAAATCCTTCTCCTTTCTTCTGTATGCAAAACTTACATCCTATTTGTGGCAGCTGAGGATAAGAGATATGCCCTTGGTTTAACATGCTTTGCAGTTAATCCTCTCCAAAGTGTGTTTAAAGCCAACAGCAGTAACTCAGTATATTAAGGGATTTGGTCAGTGACCATATTTTAATGGCCATCAGATTGACAGTGTCCCTCTTTATATTGTAATTCTCTTGTGATGCTTACATATGCATTGCAGGTACAAGCAAAAAAAGAGGAGAGAATTTAATAAATCCTGGCGTTTGAGAGAAATAAAGCCCTGGCCATAAACAAAATGTGTGCCATTTTGTTAGTTTTTGTATCATTACCTATCTCAATTTGCAGAAACAAGTTGCTTGTAATTGCAATGAAGAGGCTGATGGCCAGTAGTTAGTATTTTAAGCACTTTAAACAGCACGTGCTAGAGCTATTGTGCTTGCTGTAAGTAGTGACCTGTGATGACACAATGTGATGGCATGGAATTTTGCAATTCTAATAAAAAAAAATCCCTAGGCATAGGTACTAGGTCATAGGACTATAGTACTAGGTAATAGAACTATATATATAGATCAACTATTTTGATGTTATAAGGAAATATCAAAATATAATATTCTGGTTACTTGATATTTATATGATTGCACTAAGTGTGCCTGTGTCTGTATTTCTCTGAAAACTGTTGAGTCAGTAGCTAATTTCAAGCAACTGTGAGAGAGCTTCCAAGGGTATCCTGCTTTTGCCAGCTCTGATCATTCGATATCTGAATAGAGTTAAAAGATACACATTTAACACCCTGATGAGACAAGAGAGGGAGGTAAGAAAATAAAGGGAAGACCCAGAAGAGAAAAGGAGAGAGAAAAATTCTTACTAGACATCAGCACACTTACTGCCAGCCACAGACCTCAGTATATTTGCTGCTTGCCTTGTCACAACTCCTGGTACCACATAACCCAGCCTGCACACAGCAGCTAAACAGCAGCAGCTGGATGTTATACCCTGCCAAACACAGTTACACTCAACAGCACAAACACACCTGGACTTACTGCTCTGGAGTTCCCTGTGTTCCTCTCTGGTGCATGGACCTCCATGGGCTGGGGGAGAACAAATGCATGGAAAATCAGGGAGCTGGAAGAAAACACATTTGACTTCTCCATCTAGGAGCTGATTACTTTTAGCCACTGCAACAGCTTGTCACTGATCTCTCCTGAGTATTTGTGTGCAACTGGGCTTCAACCAGCAGGACTCCGAGCAACCCTCACTCATGCCTCAAGGCTGTAAATTCCTGGGAGCAGAGGAAGGGACAGATCCAAATCTCCCGCAGCCTGGTGGAAAGCTTTAACTGCTGAATTATTGCACAGCAGGACAAACATCTGCCTGCTTTACTGATAAAGAAGCTGCACAACTCCAGAATACATGTTGCATCCCTTTTGGAGACAGACATTTGACAGCAACTGAAAACCAGACTACCTTTGGTAGCTCTGCTCTTGACACTTTAAGTCCCACAGAGCCATTCTGACACACCTCACCCTGCCTATTCACTGCATAGAGGATCCACTGTGATGACATGGATTCCTCCAGCAAGCACTCACTCACTGCTCAATGCTAACACCGTCCTGTGGACAGGTATAGAATCATAGAAAGGCTTGTGTTGGAACAGACCTAAAAGATCAAGGTAGGTATTCTGCAGTTGAGGAACACCCTTCCTAGGCCTGCAGGCAGACTGAGGTGTGAGGACACTTCTAGAGATGGTCAAGTTCAACCCACATCAGTCCAGATGTTTCTCACCAGGGCTGAGTCAGCTTCCTGGACCTGCAGGAGACACTCTGCCTAATGCAGCCTGTGGTGCTGTTGGCATTTTTGTAGGTGGAGCATATTGCTGATTCCTGGTGCCCACCAGAATACCCTCATCCTTCTCTGCAAAGATGCTTCTGAGCCAGATGGCCCCTGGCATGTGCTGGTGCCTGGGGTTGGGCCTTCCCAGAGGCAGGACTTGACACTTCCCCTGGTGAAACTTCACGATGTTCGTGACAGCCCTTTTCTCTCACCTCCTGAGGTCCCTCTGGATGTCAGCACGACCCTCTGGTGCACCAAACACTTCCAGTTTTGTACCAGCTGCAAAGCCTTATGCATTGCTGTGGGATGACTCTGTGCCTCAGTGTGAGCTGACTGCATTGCTTCAGCAGTTCCATCCAGGGCTGAGCCTTCTGTTTGGAGTGCTGTGGGCACCAAGAGGCCAGGGCAGGAATCTGGTCTGTTTACTATTCTATAGGTACAATTTACAAATGAACATCCAAGGTCTGAAATGCCTCAGGTCTGTGAGCATGAAGATCATGCCCTGAGCCTTTTTTGGGCAGCTCACCTTAAACTGTTAATATCTGCTTTGGAACTACTTGTTTGAAAATATATTTCATCTGAACCGATTTCTGTGCAGGACTGAACCCGTATTTTGTTGTGAGACATGATAGATACAGCAGAAACCACATTTCTACCTCCAACACAAATGCTTGCCTCCCCCATCCTTATGTTTGCTCAGGCCCAACAATAAGTCATCTGTTTTTCGTTGCTTTTTCTACTGGTAGTCACCAAAATCAGTATGAAAAAAAGGAAAAAAAGTGGAACAACCTCAGAATCCAAGAATTTTAATGCAGTGCTACTAGTAATATGGGTGTATTTTTAAGGCAACTCCATTTGGCTAGGCTCATGCAAGCAAAAAGGAAGGTAAATGAAAATATAGGGGTTTTTTGGCATCGCGGCTGTCTGTTTTACCTTTCCACAAGTAATAACAGGTTTTAAAATATCGGGATTTTTTTTTTTTTTCCTGAGCACAGGATTTCACATGTACTTTTACCACAGGTGAAGTAAACAGAAGTAATGACAGGTAAACAACATTGCAAATGTGTCTGAGGGAAAGGTAGGGAACATGCCAAATCTATAATCACACCTCTGTCAGCCTGGCTGCTCTCAGCTCAGATGGCAGGACGGTGCTCTCTAGGTATAATGGAGATCTATAAATAGCTGCATCATTATATAACGCAGCAGCAGTCTCATTCCCTTTCTAAATATAGGCTGTGCAGCAAAGGACAGTCTGGTGATGTGTTGCTGCTGCTACCGATTGATAGCATGACTCACACTGCCCAGCTAATAAAAATGAAATGTGTGCCTTGGAGGTACCACACTGGATAGGGTATATTTATAGGAGGGGGAAAAAAAAGCCAACATATTAGATTTGGTTTTGTGACCAGTGGAGGAGAAATTGAAATCTAAGCACTTTCATACTGCAGGGCAATAATGACTTGGAAGAAATGTGAAGCTGTCATTATTGAAATGTTTAATGTCTTGTGTTCTGGTCATAAAAAGTAGTCTACTGCTTTGGAGTAATTAGTGCACACTCATCTGAGGGGTTATAATAATCTCACATTTCCTAGTTCAACATAGCTGGTATGCTTGGCATGGGTGTTCAGAGGTGGGTCACGGTCACTCAGGACACACCTGCAGAGCTCCCACTAGCAACTAGGTGGCATGTGCACAAAAGAGGGGAAGTTTTATGTCACATATAAATACTTGACTTCCTTCTTTGATGTATTCAGTCTCCTTCTTCAGACTCCAGCCCTACAGTTCAACAGCAAATCGACCGTTTCCTCACCATACAATGGCCCGTGGTATTTTGATGAGGAAAATCTTAGGTCAGCAAGCGGCAGAGAAGAGGCAGTGTTATGCACAACTTCTTTTTTGCTCAACTTCTCTGACTTTTCACAGACTCTTGTTTCAAGCAGTTAGGTGTTCTACTTGCACCTCCAGCAGCCACAGTGTCAGTAATTCTTAATTTAAACGATTTAGCTGAGTTTCCCATCAAAACGATGTTTTTTCTTCTTTTCCCTCTGGGTGTAGAGCTCTGCTCCAGCTGCTTTCCTTTGACAGATTTACAGTAATAAAAAATAAAATAAGAAAACTGTTATTTTGCTTTCAAACACAAATCTTTTGTGACAGATTAGACATGGAGGGATAACCTACCCAGCTGGAGGAGTCAGGTATTTATCTGCAGGACTGCACAACAATATTCAGCAAAGTCAGGGTACCAGCAGCTTGATCTTGGTCATGTGAATAACCTTAAAACCTTTTAAAACCTGGGGGAATGCCAAAGAGATGCTCAAAGGAAACTTGCACAGAAATGACAATCCCTATCAATATGGAAGGTTTTTGCACCAAAAAGCTCACTGCTACACAGCCCTTGCAGACCCCACCAGTTCCAAGTGCCCACTCTCAGCTGATGCCCATGGTGCAGCCTGCTACCAGCAGCCAGCCCAGGGCTGCCTCATGCCACTCAGGATATCACAAATCCCCAAAATATAACTCTTGTGGGCTTCCAAGCCCAAGAACTATCATGAACCTAAAACTACTATATGGAGAGGAAGAGCCAGACCCAAAGAGGAAAGCTACCCTTTTGGGGAAGAGTCACATACATACAGATTTGCAGCATTCCTAGGTATTTCTATCAGGCTTGAATGAGTCTGAACAGAGGCTAACCCTGCTGGACAGTCAGGCAGAGGATGGCTTCCCACCAGAGCCCATTGTAAGTACTGATCTGTGGCATTTTTGGAGCAAATCTAAACCAAATGGACACTTTTGTGTTTATGGTAAAATGCAGTGGCACACTGCTGATTCCATTTAAAATAAGAGGAGGCAAAGAACCATGTTTTAGATACTCTGCTGTATCATGAATTTTCTCAGGAAAGCCAGAGGGCTTCTTTAAGAGAGTGCAGATCCCCTGGGAAGGCTCTGGGACAGGCATTCCCCCATATACCAGGCATATCAAACACCATGCAGCAAGGACATCCAGAGTAATAGATACAAGGGATAGTCTGATGGCAACACTGTAATTAAGTCCCAAAGCAAGTGCCAGGAGAGCAGGCATATTGTTCTCTGCACTGCTCTCTACCAGAAAGGACTTGCAGGTTCTCTATCACTGGACATGTGGTGAGGCCATGCCACTGCTCCATGCAGACTGCCCTGCATGCAGGATTTAAAACTCATCTGAGTGGCATTTCTCCAGTGGACAGCTCCGGGCAGCACTCTGCCAAGGCTGTTCACTTGATCCTCCTGAAGGCTCTTGGGTTCCCCTCGCCCTGTCCGTAAAATTTCCAGGCATTAGCATCCATACCTTCTTGCTGAATCTGCTGTGACTAATTTACAGTCTCTTCCCTGATTGATTATTTTGGAATGAGAGACAAATCATCAAAACCCAGGCCTTTTATCGATAATTTGCAAATGGGAGAAATGGTTCAACCCTTGGTATTGATCATTTGTTACAGCCACTTCCCCATGATTATACAAAACATGGCATTTGT
The DNA here is from genome assembly GCA_035583155.1 of Acropternis orthonyx. Lineage (NCBI taxonomy): Eukaryota > Metazoa > Chordata > Aves > Passeriformes > Rhinocryptidae > Acropternis > Acropternis orthonyx. Next base: position 105,561,815 of record JAWWEU010000001.1, on the reverse strand, counting down.
AGCTCGGATCATGCAGGTTAAAACTGCATCTAGGAAGAAAATATGCCTCCCTGTGGCACACTGCAAAGGCATCTTGTACTTTAAAAAAAAAACAAAAACAAAAACAAAACTAAAAAAACCACCCCAAACCACCTGCAGGAGGAAGAAAGGAAAAGGAGTAATATGTAATATGCTGCCTGAAAAAATATGCTTGTGGTCCTGCAGAGAACAGAAAGGTCTTCATTTATTAGCTGCAAGAAAAAAGGTTAAGGTGCAGGACAGCATGGTGATTCAAACCTTACAAGCATAGACTGGAATTTATTGAATCTTCCAAGTTAATACACAAACAGCCAGGCCAAAGTAAAAAGATCTACAGAGCTAAAAAGCATTTCTGGCTTAATAAAAGTTAGTTATTAAAGCTGGGAACTGAATATCCATCCTGCCCATCCCTCTGTCTGAAAGAACCACATAGACCCTGTCTGTGTCCATGTATGTCTCCAGGACTCCTCCACGTGTGAAAGCCTCTCCCATCTTCTCCACTGCTTTTGGCAAGATGTGCCATGAGTCTGCCTGACCCAGAGAAGCTCAGACCATGGATGATTTTAATACAATGAGCCAACAGAAAATACAATTGGGCTACCGCTTTCTGTGGCACAAATTCCTGTCAGTATATCAGACTGAACCACGGAGCAGGAAAGTGTAGAAGAAAAGCAGCCAGGGGAAACACACAGTAGAGCTGGTTGTGAATGTGTCCAAAATGCTCTGAAAGATTGCAGGCAGTGTGACACTTCCAGAATATGTTACCTGTGTAACATAAGCTGGTCAAAGTGTTTTCATAAGCTCTCTGTCTTGCACGGTCCCTCGTGCTGTGGTGATGGCAGCTTCCCACTCAGGGCCATTGCACCTCCCTGCACGTTCCTGCCAGTGCCTCACACCACTTACTGCCTGCTGCTGCCTGCAGTGGGACAGGCTGCACTGCTGCTTGCCCATAGTTGCCCTGAGCTTACACTTTTATGCCTTCCCACTTTCTGCTTTACTTCCTGCTTGGATGTTTTAACACTGCAGAACATCTCCCGTTCACCCAGCATGTCCCCCCTATAAACCACCAGTGGAGGAAAAATCCCCTCCACAATCCTGGTTACAGTAGGGAGGCAAATGGTGATAAACATGAGTGATTCTAAGTGCTGCCATGTAATTCAAAGCAATAGCTTTGAACATTATGGGTTTTTTTTCTATGCTTAGAAATGGAATTTCTCTTTTTGGCAAAGAAAAAACAGCACCCTCCATGCTTTGCATATCCAAAATTAATGCAGCAGGGACCATATGCTAAAACATTCTAACTAGGCAAGCAACCTTAGAAAGGTAAAGCTTGAAGATTTTACCCTTCATTAGCAAAATGCCATCACAGTTCATTCAAAAATTGGAATTATTTAAAACCTGATGTGTATTAATCCAAAAGTAATTCTAAACAGATAGCTTACTCAGCTATATTCTGTGTTGAAGCCCATGCTAAATCCAAAATAAGTTTTATTTTATTATAGTAATAACAGGAAAACCAGATGCTTTAGCCTACACTTCATGTTTGAAGGTACTACTGCTATAAAAATAATACACTGCAAGATGATCCTACACAGTGCAGACTATGCCTTGAAGAGACAAGAAAAAAGGAATAGACTGGCAAAGAATTATCACCTTTATTATATAGCTGAGGAACAGAGGCACTGAGCGATTAGCTGTCTTGCTCATAATACCATAGGAAGGCTATAGCCAGACCTAATGGGGTCTGGCTGTGCCAGACAATATGTTCTCACTACACTGCCATCTTTCTTCACTGATGTAAATGGCTTATTTTAAAAGTAGATTTTCTTTGGCATCAACTTGGTTAACAGACACCCAATTTCTCACCGCTGAACCACACATTAAAGCTGAACAACCCTTATTCTTCTGCCACAGATGACTGCTATGGACAGCTGTAGTTATAGGCACTCTAATACTACAAAATAAGAAACACACTAATTTTAGTAAAGAAAAAAAAATCACTAAAGTTTTAGTACCTGAAGAGAACATTAGGAAAAGGTCTTATCATCATTAACTCTGGGTGTTCTTATACTGTCAAGTGACAGGTATGTGATTCCATACCATATTGCCATAAAAAGCTCAGGATTTAAGGCATCAGTAACATCCCTGACATGCACTGGAAATGTAATAACCTGGGGCACAGTGTTATATCTGAGTCTAGGTGACTACAGTCAGAAGTGCACATTGTGTAAAGAGGTTGTTATATTTGTTCCTTGGTGTTTTCCCTTTCCTGAGGAATTTTCATTCATTGATGTGGACAGTTCTCTCACTGCATGCTCAATTTAATGGAACAAAATCCCTATGATAACAAACTACAGCAGGATAAATCTTCCTCTAGGCCCACTGCTTTATTTACATAACCCTGTGCTAATTTTTCTAGCACTTATGTATTTTATGAGAATATTTAACTGGAAGTGTAACATTGGGTGCAGGGAGTACAAATAAAGTAATGGGTGCATTAATTATATTATTTTGCCTAAGTCACACCTAGGCTTCTAAATTATGATCTAACTAAATTGAGAGGAAGACAAGAAAATGGCAATCACTTGAGACTTATGAACAGCTATTAAGGAAAGGAGTAATGACTGGCCCTAAGAATAAAGCAGTGGAAGAGCAGTCCTGATGCTCCAGGTGGTCTGTCTTCCTATAAACCACCATAAAGGGTACAGCAACTGCATCTCTGCAGTTCCCATTGGAACTGATCTGGAAATACACACAATCAGACCTGATTTTGTGTTGCAGACAGTTTTTCTTGCCTGGAAAATGGCTCTTTCTGAGATTTCCAGCTCTCTAAAGCCCATCCACACAAACTCCACCAATAATTGTTGGTCCCCTGAGGACTGAGGGCCAAACCACTAGTGACACCAAAGTTAATTTCAAGATGCTGTTGCTTTTCCTTGGTGCCATATTTTCCTCCTGTGCTTCTGCTTTTGCCCTCAGTGCAGGAGTTGATGCTTCACAGTTGACTGGCAGCAGGTGGGCACACTAATGGTCTCTTCTCTTCCTATTTTAACTCAATCTTTATTTTTTCACATTAGCTAGCTACTTTAGTTTGTGAAATAAAATTAATGGCCCAAGTGCAATCTATTCTAAGTCTTACCCAGACAGAAATTTTTGGAAGCTCTTAATCTGAATGTCAGGGGTCCTGCTAACTATTTTCAGTTTCTAGTCCTCACCAGGAGGAGCCAAGCCACTGTTGTCTTGTTGTACATTGCTTCCATATTCACTGACAGCTAGAGATCCCAGTCAGGCAAAAAGGCAGTTCTTCATCTCAGACAGAATACATCTATGGATTCACCATAGAGGCACAAATGAGAGATGAAGCAAATATGGAGAGGGCAAAGAGAAAGCAAGATGATGGCAGAATTCATTGTTTCTTCCCTTTTCCAAGCAGCTCTGAGAGCTAGGTGTGACCTCTTTACAGAACTCATCACACTGCAAGCAGTGGCGTGTTTAAAATATTATTCAGACAAGAAAGGGTGTCCTATTGTTCTCCTAACTTTCCCAGCCAATCTACCTTTTGCAGCAGACATCTATGCTTTCATGAAATTGCTTTTCTTTTTCCTTTCTTACTAGTCATAATTGTACATAAATCTTTATCACAGAAGTTTGCTACTCTAGTGAGACCACTTTCTGCAATTTAAAGAGCTGAGAAGCACATTACATTGTTAGTCAAAAGGGCAGGAGAAAAAAGGTTTGAGATTTCTAACTTAATCTGAGCTATTCTGTGCTTGTGTTTTGTGGTAATGTTAAAAGTAAAGTGTGGGCAGACACTGGTTTTCTAGTGCCTGAACTTCTTCAGGGCCTCTTCCCAACAACAGTGCAATAATTCACTTACTGTATGAGCTACCATGAAGAGGATGACATTATGTTGAAAAACTGTGGAAGGAAACCAAGACAGAGCTGATAAAGAAATGTTTTCTTCTGCATGTGTCAAGGGCTGAAGGCCAACTGATTTTTCAGAGCACTCAAAAGCAATATGTATCTCTTCGGCATCCAGGTCCAATGGTACTATTTCCTTGTAACTTTGGCAAGCTGTCCTGGTTATAGTGACCAGGACCAGTTTGTCACTGTGTGGGTGTGGCTAAGACTTTGTATTCTACACTCTCTATGTATTT
>JAWWEU010000001.1:105534911-105555964 GCA_035583155.1 Acropternis orthonyx | reverse complement strand
AACTGTAATTCTGACTTATAATCTGCTTGTGAGTTAGATTCATTCCTCCTGCTGGTTTACCTTTAAACTAGCACATATGGTGACACTCATTACCAGAATCTGAATGTTATCCAGGGAATTCTTAAGGATGCATAGATTTTAAGACTAGGAGACACCACTAGGTTACTGACTTTGTGCATATTGAATTTATCTCAAGTTCCCCTAAGAAATCCAGTAGTTTCTTATTATGTAAAGAGTTATTTTCCAGGCAAACACATTTACATAACAATCTAGGACTTGTTAATTTACCAGTGAATTTCCAGAAAGAAATTTACTTTGTGTTTCAAAACATGAAAAATTGAGTATTGATCCCCATAAGGGACATTTGTAAGGGGTGGACCAACACACTCCTCAAAAACCACTCCCAGAGAAGGTCTGTCCTCTTTATGGAAAGTAACCCCTGTGTCTCAGATTTTATATATTCCCTCATGAAATATTGTGCTCATCCCTTGCCCAGGACAAGGTCTGTAGTTAGTCAAATAGTACGTCAAAAGGGATCTATTTTCTTCTAGTATAAAATAATAAATTATTGACTCTTAGATTGTGATATAAACACATTCACCTAGAAATGTTCTTCCGGCAAATAATAAGAGGGAATCAGATTAAGAGCATTTATTCCATAAATAAAAAGTAAGATTGTATCCAAACATCTGCCACCAAACTAAATGTTTTTGCAGCCCAAATCCATTTGTTATTTGTCTCCTCTGCCTGGAATGCAGCTGTTTAAGTAATTTCTGAAGTAGCATCTATGTCATTGACAGACATCTGTGCAGAATCAGTGATGTGCAGAAAATACTCTATTTATAGAGAGGCAATCATTCCTTTCTCTTCTTCTCTCCTCCCACCCACAGCTCTTTGCAGTGATATCAAGGGAGTCCCAATCCTGGTATTAATTTCTTTTCAGCTGAAATGCACCCATAAATTTTTGTCAAGAACAAATGAGTAAATGAAAGTGAAGATAATTTTTCTTATGCTGAAAAATATTTTTAGATACTATCCATGGAGATTTCTTAATATTAGAAAAGGGCAGGTTTTGCTGAAATAGAAGGAACTTAAAAATAGCATTTACCAAATGGTATAGCATCTATTATTTATAACAGCAGTCTGTGAGTAAAGGCCTAAAGCAAAATATTTGACTTTGAAGATGAAACAAAAAGAGGTGACAACTATATAAAAACTTTTTGTATTTTCTTTGTGAAAATATTTTCTTGAAATACAACCTCCACCCAATACAATCTTGCCACAGAAAAAATTAAAAAAAAACAAAACAAAAAAACCAAAAAACTTTTAGTTCTTTCCAAATGCTCAGACTTTTAAAAGAATGATGAAAACTCTGGAAAATGCTTCATAGATGAAAAACATTTTGTGGAGGGATCAGTTCTGCTTAATTATCTATGGCTTTCTATGGAGCTAGGCTGCTCCCATTCCACTGCAGGCACACTGCATCATAAACTTACCACACAGTAGTTCTCATGTTCCAATCCCAGAATAGCTGAACTTGATTGAGTAGTCCTTAGGAAAAGGAATAAGAAAATTCTTGAGAAACTTTGTAATGAAACATATACTAATTATAGTATTATTCAAGAGTAAAACCTTTCAAAGTATACTTTATTTTACAGTTTGAGGGACTAGTCAAATATTAAAGATCATATATTATTCAATTACAAAGAAAATGAGTTATTACTCTAAAATGGAACATACACTGCAGGGCAGAAGACTCCATCATGATATAGTTGTGAAATTGAAGGCACTCTAGCTAGTAATTGTTCTGTTTCCAAGAAACCTGTGCTTGACAGCAGGCTTTATATAGGAACAGTTTAAGCAAAGCAAAGCAAAAAAAAAAAAAAGCTTGGATGAAATGCCTTCAGCACCAGAGAAATGACTGCACAGGTCCGTTGTGAAGGGAATTTAATAGGTTTTGTGCTTACTGTTGTCTGAAGAATAATATTTTTGCTTAACTTCCTGCATTGCATAAGAAAATTCCATACACTTGCTTGTGCCTCTCTGCTCAGAATAGCCAAGGCTCTTACAATGACTTTGAGGAAATCAGGGTATCTTGGGGTTTTCACAGCTTTGCTGGGCTTCAGCAAAGGGTATTGCACAAAATTAGCTAATTGTTTTGCAATTCAACAACTTAATCTATCTCAGTGTTATTATGCACAAATTGTTAGCATATGCACAGTCTATACTAAGAGCACCAACTTCAATTCGAACTATTTCTAATTAATATAAGATACTTGCAATGATCAAGAGACGTAACTGCTATTTGTAAACACCTACGCCTCAAAATATCTTAGTTCAGTTCATATCAAGGTTAGTGTTAGCTGTTTGCATAAAATATATCCTGCTAATTGAAATGAGCATCCTCCACAATTAGCTGAAAACCTTTTTGCAGCATGGGTGGGGTGATCTGTTGGGTTTTTCTTGCGTAAGAGTGATATCACAGCATTTAAAAATACTCTGCATGGACTCAGCTTGCCACTGAAGCTGTACTGAAAGGTAGTACTGCAGCTGACTGTTCTGTAGACTTGCTTCTTATTATTCATGTCAAGTGTTTTTGCATCTGGTGCAGTCGGGCTGGTCCTGCTACTGTTTCTGACAAGGCCAGGCTGGATGGGGCTTTGTGCAACCTGATCTAGTGGGTGGCATCCCTGGGGAGGGGGGTTGGAACTAGGTGATGTTTAAGGTCCCTTCCAACCCCAACCCTTCTATGATTCTATGATGAGCAAAACCAGGCTTGCATTGTTAATTTCACCAAGAACCTATATAAACTCACAAAAAACAGAGTAATTAATTTTTGCAAACCTGATAAACCATTCAGCAGATTGGTATGTTTTACCCCAGGCTAAGATATTCAAGAGCCCAGCACGACTTCTTTGATGTGATATAGTCTATGTACTAAACAGTTTAGGCACAGATTTGAAAAGTCTGAAAAGAAACACTGTCAAGTACACTGTTCACAACTATTAGTGCTCATGGGACAGAAAAATGGAGAGTCTGACCAGATACCAACTAATTTCAAAGCCCACATGGCAGAGCACATCACAGAGAGCCCTGAATCCCAAAGCAGCACTGCCCCAGCAGAAAGAATGCCAGGAAAACATCTAGCAGAGAACAGCTTGAGGCTAAACTTCGTGTTAATTTGCTTCCCTACCTCAATCTTTTCCTTTTACTGAAGGCTTTTACAACTACTGCATTTGTCAATGTCAGACACAGATAAAATGCACGGCAGTCAGGACAGAGATTAGTGGAAAACTGGCCAAGGGTTGCTCCCCACATTCAGTCAAGTCCTTGTGTCTTGAAGCATGCCAGCTTAAATTTTTTAAAGCAGTTATGTAAAATTGAGACTGCATTTGTGTCTCTTGCGGCAGCAGGTCACTCTGCCCTCTGCCCTGGCCAGGAAGGCTCATATTTCTGGCAGGGAGCAGAGAGAACATCATTTAAATTAACTCCTTGACTGCCCATGAAGAACTACTCCACAGCAGTCTGGGAAAGTGCCACACCACTTCTGAAGATAAAACCACCTGCTCATGATGAAGGACAGAAGTCTAGTTTAATGCACTGTCCATGTGTGCGGTGCTCTCTGGGCTTCATCTCTTTCCTCCTAAATGATGAGGCCACAGGTGTATTTGAAAGCAGGGAGCAGACAGATGAATTTGCTGTCATCCTTTTTTTTTTTTTTTCCAGTTTGTGTCAATTTTACTTTATTTTACCAACAACCCCAAGAACGAGTTTACTAGCTGACCTTTCTTAGATGTGTTGTTACATGTCTGGAAATCAATTTCTAGAGTTATCTGTTGTCTTTTTTTTTTTTTTCCTCCTGTAGCACTTTGAAATGTGGAGGCTGGGGAGAGATAAGAGATATAGGTTTGCTGGACTGGCACAAATGTAACAGGGACACAATTTATGACTCAGCTCATTCGTGGTAGATTATATGCTCTTGAAATGCTTGATGATTTATAGCTGATGTAAATTGTGATACTTACTGTGCCATTAGCAAAGCCATTATCTCTGTCGTGAAAACTTAGGATCAATATATGTCAGCAGAGACAGAAACAGTATTGTGAGCTTGCTGACAAAAATGGGTTTGTGGAGAAGCATTTTAGGATTCCATTTGACACAGCCCTTTCAGAATTCTGAGAATAGCAATTTTACTAATGAAAATCCTGAAGCCAGGCAGTTATGTCCTTTGCAATTATTAGCCATGTGGTAATGGCCAGAGTGCATTAGCACCCTCCCTCAAACAAAAAATTTTGCAAGTCACAACTAGGAAGAACTAGCCTGTAACATGATGCTGCCAGCCATTTTCTAGGTAATAACTTAATACTTTGAAATATTACTTGCTATCATGAAAATTAATTCCCAGGGTTAATTAATTTTATTCTGCAATTAAAGAAAACACATTTTGTGAAGAAATGCAGTACTAGTCAGAGCCTTCCTCCAAAGAAGAGGACCAGCATCACACATTTAGGTCACTGAGGACAGACTGGGTGTCATACTGGATAGGCAAACTTCTGAGCTAAACCTATGGTAAGTATAACTACAGTTGGTTCACAATAAATAGTCACACAAACTACATATCAAAGTCATTTTAAAAATCACTGCTCTTCAACTGACAAAGCTGAAGATCAACTTCACTAAATAAGCCATGTTTTAAGATTGTTCACTTTGGTATTTTTTCAGGAAAAACTATTTATACAAGAGAACAGCTGAAATTGGCTAACCAAAACAGTTGCTCATATGGTGACCTCTAACCCACCATCTTCTAATTTCACACAATGTTCCTATTATAGGACTAATACTGTCAGAGATTCACAGAGTGTTTCAGGTTCAAGAGAACTCTGGTAGTCTCCAGTTCACTTCCCACATAAAGCAGGACCAGCTAGAGGAGGTTGTCTAGGTTGCTTCCAGTTGATCTTTGAGTGTTTCCTAGGATGGAGACTCCACAATCTCCCTGAGCATTTGTGCCATTATTTGACCTCCCCCCCCAGTGAAGAATTTTTTTACTACTATTTTTTTACTATTTTCCTTATACCTACTTCTGTCTGTTGCCTCTTATCACTGCACCCCTCTGAGCAGAATTTGGCTCTGTCTTCTCTACACCCTTCCATTAGATAGTTATGGAGAGCAATAAGTTCTCCCCTTCATCTTGTCTTCATGCTGAAAATAAACAGTTCTCACAGTCTTTCCATTATATCATGTGCTCCAGCTCCGTGACCATCTCAGTGCTTGGAACTGAAATTGCTTCAGAAGCCTCCTATCTTTCTTGTAGTAGGGAGCCCAAAACTTGGTGCAGAATTTTCACTGCAGCCTCACAAATGTCAAATGAATGAGTATAGTAATTTCCCTGGACTTGCTGGCTATGAGTTTGCTGAAACTGTGCAGGATGTTATTTGCTGCCTTTGTCGCAGGGATACACTGCTCACTGATATTCAACTTGTATCACCAGGATCACTAGCTCCTTTTTTGCAAGGCTACCTGCTAACCACTTAGTCTTTGGCCCACACAGTTGCAGGGATTTTCCTTTCCCAGGTTCAGGACTTTTCACTTCCCTGTCTTGAACATCATGAGGGTCCTATCAGTGCATTGCTCCAGTCAAGCAAGATCTCCCTCAACACAACTTGGCATCAACTGTGAATTTTCTGAGACTGCACTGTCCTTTTATCCTGTAACTTAAAAAGACATAAACAGTCCTGTTCCAAATATCAATCCCTGAAGGCCATCACTAGTGACCTCCAACATTGTGCTATTGATTCAAATTCTTTAAAACCCATAGTCCAGGAAATTACCCACTCACTTTGTTGCTTATTGTCCACTTAGCTAACATATCTCATTAATTTGGCTATCAGGATACCATGGAAAACCACACCAAAGACTTTGCCAGTGTCAAAATATAAAACATCCATCACTCTCTCCTCATTGTGAGTCATCTATCTCATCACAGAAGGCAATCAGTTTCATTAGGCACAATATGCTGCTGGTAACTCCATGCTGGCTTTTTACAGTCATCTTTTTGACATTCAAGCAGCTGGACAGGACCTCCAAGAAGACTTGCTTCATAAACTTTGTCATGCCCTTCCAGAGCAGCCACATGGTGATGTTGGCTCACTCCTCTGGCGCTCCAATATATGCCATCCAGTCCATCTAGCTTGTATATGCTGTTATACACCAGACCAGTAATTGTTGGGTCAGAACCACCCTGTGTGTATGTGTGTGTGTGTGGAGGGGGGAGGGATAGGTTGACCCTCATGGAAGCAAGTTGGCACCCTATCCCCCTCATGGCAGGTTCCTGGACCCCACATGGGGAAGTCCCAGAGTATCTGTCAGTCACAACCAGCCCAGTAAAACTTCAACACGCAACACCTCTTGGAGCCCCTAACCCAGGCTCACATTGGCAGGGACAGTGAGAACACTGCCGCTCACCCTGGCCTGCAACCCCAGAGTGGCCAGTGGGTCAGAGGCCCCACCTCGGGGGCGTTGGCCAGAGGGACCAGAGCAGATAAAACTAAAGGCATAGGTGTGCCCAGTGTCATGGCCCTGCCATCTGGCTGGTCTTCCACAAGGTTCCGATGGCAGCCATATGATCTAACTCTCCCTCTTTCTCCTTCGTTCTTCTTGCTCCTTCTTCTTCTCTTTGTTTGCTCCTTTCTTGATGCTTCAGGTGGCTTGGAGCTGGAGAGGCTGGATTTTGACTTACATGTTGTGGATTAGTATGTACTGAGTTGGTATTGTGGTGGAACATTTTGTCTAGCTTGTGTGGTGGCCTTTTCAACTTTTGCCAGGTTCCCTTATTTTCTCCCCTATATTATCAATAAAAACACCTCTTGGGAACAGGTCTGTGGCTTATTGTCTTGACACTACCTCAAGGTGTTAAATAACCCTATAATTATATTTTAAAGTAAAACTCCGGGCTGAGTCCGTGAGCTTGCGGCTCTGGGGCTGGAGTGTTACATATGCCCAACTTGCTTGAGTGCTCCCTTACTCTGTCTTCCTCTCCTCTGGGTGTTGCTGCACTCTCACAGGCTCTGCAGCCAGGTTCAAGAGTGTGAGAGGTCTGAAGGCAAATCTTCTTCAGCATAAAAGGCAAAAAGCCGCAGACTACCTCTGCCTTTCCCACATCCCTCAATCTCCAGCTGTACTTAGCAGCATGCTCACAATTTCTTTAGTTTTCACTTTTGAGCTCTATTGTAGAAGCCCTTCTTGTTGTCCTTCACATCCCTTGCTAATTTAAACTCCAGCTGCTCTTCTGGTATTTCTATGTTCTCTTATATTACAGTAAATTAGTTAAATTCATCCCATTGGTAGAAAGAAAAACTCCAAGGAAGAACTCACTGGAGCCATTCACACAAGGGAACCAGCCAAATGCATCTAAATCTTTCAAGACTTGGAAGCAGCAACCAGATGGAAAGGGGCAATTTCCAGATGTCAACCCTTCATGGAAGATTTCAAATCCTCAAAGAAAGCAGCTCATAGAAAATTCATCTTATAAGAGACATCAGAGAAAGAAAATTCATTGTTCCCTTTTCTTACTGTGCAACTCAAATCCTTTCCCAGACTCTGACTCCTGCTCTATATTTTTAATTCCCAGTGCACATTAATTACCAATTGTATTTTAATATTCTGTCAGCACATTATATCTATTTTCACTTGGAAAACTTTTGTTGTTTTTTTTCCCATTGGGCATAAGATAAGCACTTTATTAATTAAGCTGCCCAGAATTGAATTCAGATGACTGGGAGTGCTACCACTTCTGTCAAGTATGAAACATTATTGTTAGGAAAGATGAAAGACAGCTCTGAAAAAAAAAATTAAAAATTAAAAATCTATAGTTGAGCACACACTCCAGGGACAAAGCACTGTGTCCTTCAAATCCTTGCTCCCTAAGGACTTCCTAGGAGAATCTTGGTGTACACAAAATTCTGGAAAACAAGAAGGGTTATAGTCTATTAATCTTCACAATGAGAGACTAAGATGCTTCCAACATACACGTATAAAAACCCTAGGAGAAGACAAAATGTGTCCTCAATCTCCTTTAAAGATTTTAGTTTGCTACCAGGCATTAACCTTCATATTTCATGTGAACTATGCTGTAGCTTGTAGAGGGTTCAACACATCCACTGTCTTTGCTTCGGGAAATTTGTGACATTTTCTCATTAAATACATCAGGTATGAAAATAGCAGGAAGGGAAAACAGTCACTATCAAAGGAGGACTGGTCTCTTGTCTTTTTTTAAAGTGACTTTCCAGCCTGAGGTTGTCACTGTAGACCCAAGAGTATAATTTTCATCAGCTATCTTGCCAAATTTATCTCCTCTTGCCTTTGATGGCAAATGTTTTATCTCTTTTTGTTTTGAACTTTTTGCAATGATGCATAAGGAAAGAACTCCAGTTTTGCTTCATTTTCACTAAAACAAAGTCCACACCTAGTTACACATTGACATCTGCTGCTTGGTATATTAATGCCCAGAGTCAGCCTGGCTCCTCCTTTAGTCCCTACCTTCAGGCACACTTCTCTTTCCATGGCAGGGATCTGAGGCAGCAGGTCTCCAGTTGTATTCCAGCTTAAAATGACAAACTCATTGCTTTGAAGTTGTCCATTTATACATCACCTCTTGCACTGTTGTACATTGCCCCTATGAAATACTCTTCTGGGGTGATATTACTGTTAGCTTGATTTCTACACCATGCATGTCATTTTAGCTCCTTCAGCCCCTTCTCACATCACCTTGAGAATAACCTTTATTTTTCTCATTTCATGTGGTATTTTGGCTGTTTCCCTCCTGTTCAATGAGTGTCTGGTCACTGCAGTCAAGGCCTGGAATATTTGCCTGGCAAATGAAAGGGCTTTCATGAGGGAGTCATTTTAGATCTTCCTGTATTCTTGCTGTATATTTTGACTCAAATCCCACCCAGTACCTGTCTCCTTTGGTCCAGCTTGTGAGAGCAGCTTTTAAACCCTTGCTTCTAAACATTCAAGAGCTCTATCATAGTTTCATGTCTCTGTTCTACCACACTTAAAATCATACCTCTTGTGTGTCTTCTTGACACAGGGAGCAGGGGTCTTCCAGTTCCTGTACTACATAATCATAGTTAGTTTTCTGTCGTAATTATCTGAAAATTATTTTTTAAAAATCACATATATCAAAGCCAATTTTTTTCAGGAGTAAAGGCTCTTTCTAGATGGTTGTATTTGTTGGCGATATCCACCCTCTGCACCAACAAAACCAAGCAAGTCTTGGGCACTCTTCATATGCCCTCTGAACTCCTGGGAAATTTAACTTTGATGAGGAGACATTCAATGCTTCTGTTCTTTCATTTGGAGCCTACCCTGCTGTACTCTTGACATCAAGGACATTTCACTCAATCACCTCGAGAGAAGGACCTGTCACCTTCAATTCCACCTGATCTGTCTTTGTTTCCTGAGCTGTCACCTAATATAACACCAATCCAACAAACCAGTCTAGAAATACCTTAAAATGAAAGTTTTTCACAGCAGGCATCAAACCCAGATCAGCCATTTTGTAAGCCCATATCTTCCTGTGTGAAATCATCTCTCTCCAGCTGAAACATCCCTCTTGCACTCCTCTGTCCTGCCAGTTGATCAGGAGTTAGGTGCTTTGGTGCTGCCATACCCTCTGCCTGTGACCCAGACATGGTACAGGGATTGGCAGGAGGTGAACAGTGTGCCTGTGGTCTCCACGAAATATAGGTCTTCCCCCAACCAAATTAAGCATTCCTCTTTGGGGCTTCCTGTGCTTTTGGAAATGTAAAAACTTAAATACCTTTGCAAACAGCAGTCCACTAAAAATTGGGCTCTGAAAAGTTTTGCCACTCTGTGAGGGCCAAAAAAAAAATACTTAGGGAAGCATTATTATTGACAGAAAAGACAAAGATTAATTTTGATCTAGATTCTCCATCTAACACAGAGCAGAGTGAAAATGGTGTGTACAGGGACAGCTCTGGACCCCAGACAGAAGGCACCAAATACTTTTTTACCTACAAAAGCAGGCAGAGAGCAAGGCAGCACACGAAGTCCCACATCTCTCAAAGTTTCTGTGATCCTTTGCTCACAGCGGTGTGGCTGAAGGCTCTTCAATTCTCTGGTGCACCACTGGGAGGCCACGTTTTCACCCTGGTGAAAGGTCCTGCTTGTGGATGTTCTGCAGGAAGTGCTGTGTTAGTCGGCAGTACTGGTGTGGTGATGCACAATGCAGGGCTGGAGGACAGGAGGGGAGCCAAGCCCCAGCCCTAAAGGTGGGATCTGCAGAAGGTGGCTGCTGAGAGAGGGAAAATGCTGCTGGTGCTTTGCTTAAGGGTCCTGATATACACTCCAGTGGAGAGAGGGTGTAGGTAGGAGCAGTATATCGGATAAATCCATCTGAAAGCCTTTAGGAGTGACAAGCGGCAAATTCCCACCGCATACAGATACTTCTCTTTTTTAAGGAATGGTGTGGGGTCAGCCCCAGGTTTAACCAGACACCAATTGCTCCCAGTGATGCAGAGAAGTGGCCTCTCACAGCAGTGCAGCTCCACACGCCTTCCCTTGGCTGTGCCTGTATAGGTCAACTCCAAAGACGGCACTGGGGTGTTGGTTTGAGGCAGTAAGTGCACACGGAGCAAGACAAAAACATCAGACCCTGAAATTTAGGGAAAGACTGCAGCAGAGCTGCTAATCCCACTTGAAAGGATGGGCTCATGTCCAATTACAGGTTTTTTCCAATCCACTGGGAAAGCCATTACACTGATGGCAATCAGATTGGTGCAACCATGGCAATCTTGAAAGCATTGAGGGTATCTTTGATTAAATGATATAGTGGACAAAGTCTGAAATTGCTTCTCTAGCAAAATCCCAGCATGGATAGTTTTTTAATTAAAATGAGGTAATCTGACACTTTCACTTGTAAAATCACATGAAAGGGAGAAAACTAAAGTGAGGGATACCAGAAAGGGAAAATGCCCCTTTGTTTTCTCTTCTGACTGATTATCACTATACTGCTTTTAAAATCCCTTTGCTTGCCTGTGTAATGAGGTTGATTAAAATCCTCAAAAGAAACAAAACAGCTGCACAGACCTCCAAAATCACACTCTTCTCTACTGTGTGTGCATTGTATTCTTTTAAACAGCTTTGTTTCCAAATTATTCTTTTCCCTTCATTGCCTCTGGAAGTCTATTACTGGATTTATTAAAACAAAGCTGAATAAGCATGCTGAATACAGACACAGTGATTGCCTCAACACATGTTGTTCATTCAAGGACTACTGTGCTAGCAGGTCTGAGCTGCTGGCTGTCACTGAGCTGAGGCAGAACAAAGGAAAACCCAACTGAAAGGATGAAAGTGTTCACTAAAGAAAGGTTCCATATTTTGCCCTTCTGTCACACATTGAAGAGCTAAAGTAGTAATTATTAAGCTGACGTCAGACCATGACATTTTACTTCAACCCAGGCTAGGAGGAGATATGTTCTTATATTGTCTCTAAAGTGACCTGACACCTTTCCACTGTCTGAGGCTGGGATGAGGTAGTGTTGCCACATGCTGCTGCTGCAAGCTGTGCCTTCCAGGGAATTAGCCTTTCCGGGATGGCTTGGGAAAGCGCCATGCTGCTTGCTTCCCACTCCTGCTTGGCCATGATTTGTGAGGCAGAAAGGATGAGGAGAAGCTGGTGGGCAGAGCACACCACACATGTACAGTGCACACGCGCACTGTATGTACACACACTGCATACAGGCACTGCACACATGAATGCTGCACACGTGCACTTCACATGTGCACAGGGGGAGGGAGGGGAATGCATGAACCCTGGCAGTTGGGGAGGTGGCCCACCAGTCCTTGTGTCACTGCCTGTATCAGTGCTCATACAAATCCAGGTGTGCACAGCTACTTAAGCAGACCTCTCTGGGCCAAGCCCCTTCCTCTTCCCCATTTCATTTGCTTTTTTGCAGGCAGGCTTCCCTAAGGAAGCACAAGGCTTAACCAAATGGGGTTTAACCTGACAGAGAGGAGAAAGTATTGTACCCACTGCTAAAGGGGGAACTGATGCTGGAGCTGCTGCTGACTCCCCAGGGAAGTGTCTGGGTCACCATCACTGGAGGTGTTTAAAAGACATGCAGATGTAGCATTTAGAAACATGGTTTAGTGGTAGACTTGGCAATGTTAGGTTAACCATCTTTTCCAGCCTAAGTGATTCCATGATTGCTCTCGAGGCTGCAAGGGGTTGCCTTGTTTCCTACCAAGCCCTCCTTCTGCACTGCACTCCCCACAGTGAAGGGTTTTGTTTCTCGCTCAGCCCATCCAGACGAGATCCTTTTTTGAGCCTTTTTTTTTTTTTTTTTTTTGAGAATCACCTCAAAACAAAGGGAAAGACACACCTTCAGGCAGAGGAAGTTCTGCAGATGCCCATGGATATAAATAACACTGCTGGAGTTAGCACAAGCAAGTGGCCTAAATCAGCACAATGGTTTGAATTTTCCCACCTTTTTGATTTTCCCAAGAAATTTACTTTAGTTTCTCGGTCAGGAGAAAAGATTTCTTTGTTTTGCTAAGTGGTACCATTTTAATGTCTCGGATGTAGTGTGAGGTGCACAGGGCAAGCACACACTGCCTTCTTGGCATGCAGCTTTATGTGCCTGGGGTGAACCACCCACCTCATCCCCAGCCACCCCAGTAGCACTGTCCCTGACATGGGCACTGTCTCCAGTAACACAAAACTTTTCTGTCTCGTCATGGAGACAAAGACACAGTGTCATAAATGAGCCTACGTTTGGTTTGATAGGACACATTGAGTTTATTTTAACGATTAATAGGACTGCCTCTGGAAAAGTCAAGTTGAAAAAGCTACTTTGCAATTCTGAAACAGCGATAAAGTAACTCTTAAAATGTTTAAAAATATGAAAATGCAGTATCTGCTAAACAACAGCAAACAAAGTCAATCCTATGCAAATGGCTGAGGACAGGGCAGATTTTTAAAATACCAAAAGCTAGAATTTTTTCTCTGTCTAGAAGAAAATGTGTGTCCCAAGTAGTTATAAATCAATAAATTTTATGTGCAGTTATCCAGACGGAGTAAAATGCTGGCCCCACAGACATTAATCACTCAATGAACTCATTGAGGTTGGAATTTTACCCTGAGACTCTATTTGTTTAAAAATAATTTGTATTTCTGACATTTTTATATACACTCATGTAACATGGACTTTTTGTGCTGTGTCTACATATACACATATATAATCTTTAATAGCAGTACTTGTACCAATGCTTTGTACAATTTTTTACTGATTTACAACACTAAAGGGTTTATAATTTCTATTTGTCATTCTATTCAGAGTGCAAACCATTGATGCCCCATTCTAGCAGAATGACATGACAGCATATGTGTTGTCTGATGAAGAGCAGCCCTATTCCACAAAACACGCAGGTGTTTTTGTGATGAAGTGGCACTGCATTGTTTAGCAGCACAGACCTATAAAAGCACCACTTTTTTCAATTAAAATGGCATGATAAAGAAATTGGTTGATTCATATGATACGTGTGCTTTGGTGAAAAGAACAAAAAAGATGCATAAAACCAGAAATCAGTGGCAGAACTGCAGACAGTTTTCTTGGGTGCCCAAGAGAAAACAAACAGCACCTCAAGCCCCAGGGCTAATAGGGGTGAACTGAGGAGGCTCAGTGCTGTGAGCCCCATTGAAGGACTGAGCTGTAACACACACACACTCCCCGAAGTCACAAGGCAAACAGGTCTCCTTCACTCACGTTTTCCTCCCAGCAGAAATTGTATGCCATGTTGGTAAACCATTCCCCCAGCCCAGTTTGGCAACTGCCTTTTCTACAAGAGCTTTTTATTTCTTTTTGCGTATCGTGGCATATGTTCATGTTTCCCCAATTGTTGTATTTGAGAACATCATTTTTTTCTCCTGGTTTTACCCAAATACTTTCCTAGTGTTGAAGAGGATGCGACATCATGTTTTTTTTCAGATTCCTATACTGAAATATCTGCTACTCATATTTCAGAAGAGGAGTATACATCGCCTTATAAAACAACTAAACCAGTCATTGCTCACAGTGGTGCTGGTATGTTAAATAAACTTTGGGGTAGGAAAAGTTTAAAATTCCTTTTTAAGGCTTTCCACAAGCTTTGTTAAGCTGGTCATTTTTCATGTTTGGACAGTACATACGGATATGTTAAAACTTTTACAGACATTTTTAAAAACGTGCATCTAAGTTCACAACCTCAGTTACTATATGCATCTGTGTATGTGTTTAATCTAGTACATAAAGCTGTTTCAGCTTTGGTGCTTATGGATGATTAAAATTATACCATTATGTCTCTTTCTTTGATCACAATTTAGTATAACACACTATCTTGATTCTCAGTAACTTCCAACTTTGATGTTATATTTAGTAAAATATAATGCTGTGCTGGAGAATCCCTCGGGTATCTTTAATTTCTTTTCTTTTTTATTGATATATATTACACTTTAAATGGGATTAAATTGTCTGATTAGTGAAGTAGGCTCTTGCTGTAGCAGTTAAACCCTGAATTCCTCAGGGCAATCTATAGACATTGTTAAAGCATCTTTCCAAGATGCTGATAAACCCAGGAGAGTTAAGCAAAACATTTTCCTTGTGCTAAGGCTAGTTTCATACTCTGACCCCAACCCTTGCTTTGTTCGTCTTCCTCCATGGAAATCTTTGGTTTAGGCCACTTAAACATTGTAAGGCTGCACGGTAAAGTAGGTGACAGAACCGATGCAGGCTTTTGAAGACAAAATCTCCCTGCCACCCCAAACCCAAGAGCTGGGTGGAGAGTTCCCTGCACAAAGTCATGGGCTTTGAGAGGCTGTGTCACCACAGAGCATCATTCAAAAGATGCAGCACAGCCAGTGTCAGCAACTGTCCCCACCAGGTACAGATGCTCACACTTCATACTGTCTTGAAGTGGGCCAGTACCACTGCTTATGGCCACTCAAGCGATGTCAGGAAACTGGACAGAGCACAGGAAATGAGGCACTTAGCCCAGAAAAGCTGAATTGGTACAATATAAGGCCTTGGAACAGTCCCTGTGCCCAAACAGCCCTTGAACAAGTGCCCAGTCAGGCTCATGAAGTACAGGGTGCACTAAGCTGAAGTTCAAACTCAGGCACGGCACAAGGGCTATCCTATCAAAGACACTTCCAGAAAACTCTTAAAAGCAATTGAAAAGCAAAGAATGGAGAGGAGGTCCTTCTTAGCCTGCCAAGCAGTAACAGGAGCCTTGAGAACCTGGGGCCACATGCTCTTTATTACATTTTACGAAGACTGTATATTACAGAAGTAACATTATAGAGTTGCACAGTGCCAAGCCAAGAAGCTTTTGCCATATTGTGGGCATAGGAAAGTTCTTCATCACTTCGGCTTTTATTGGCTAACACACTTGTCTTTAAACAGTCAGTCAATGTAGTATGCAAGAAGAAAAATTAAAATGTACAACAGACTGACTAGCAAATAAAAATCCAGATTAAAAGACTTAAACAGAAAAGGTCTTTTAACTCCATGTAATTCTGCTTCTTGAGTTGTCAGGCTTTTAACATTTCTCTGGAGACAGGGACAGATACATATGTATATATAAAACATTGTTATGAGATATACTTCTAAGCTTGTAATTGAATAATACTCAATGAAAAGTTGACGTAACAATGCATATAACAATGAAAACTTATATGCAAACCTACCTGATTATTTTACAAATAATTCACCCAATTAATGTCATGATAGCATTTCTACCTAAAGCATGGTGAAGTCTCCCTGAACAGGGCACAAGGCAGAGCTTTATAATGCACCTGAATGTTTTGGTCCTTAAGTACCCAGACCCAGCTTGGACATCATTTATGTACCTAAGCAGTTTACACAGGCAAATAGCACAGCTGCCTTTTCAGCTCCTCATAGATACAGCTAACTCTTTCACAATATGATCAGCAGAAATACTCACAGTGTATAAAGTGGTGTTTTCGCATTTCAGGGTTAATGCAGAAAAAGAAGGACTAGACTAAACTAGAATAGAATGCTTCCATATTTCTAGGATCTGAAGAAGGGGACATGGGACAGAAATGGAGGTTGTTTCTTTATGTGTACACAGTAGAAAAAAAAACCTCTTCAAATTCACACAGATACAAATGTTTTGTTCATAGGTGACCCTTCTTCTCCTGGTCACTGAAAGAGAGGAAGATCACTGAGCCAACAGGAAAAAACATTTCACAATATTACTGGCAATTAAGAAAAGTAACAATTTAAAAGCTCTAGGAAAAGAATATATATGATGAAGGATTCATCTGCATATATACAGTAAGTGAACCTGAGAGCAACACACCAAGGCATTGCTAGCATAGACCCAGGAGGCACAACATGAAAATAAAATATGCCAGGTAGGCTGATAAAACAGAGACAATGGGAAGAGTCCTCACAAACCATCACTAATGTCTTGGCTGTCTTTGGTGATAAAAGTTTTAAGGACATGTTTAATTACCTTCGGCTTTGCTTTCCAAATGGTACATAAGTAGCTTCCTTCAAAGTGAACTGTAAATTGCATAATCAGCTGTTTGATTTGAGGTAAAAAGCAGGCAGGTGAGGCAGGCCAGGATCCTTGTGTGGACACATGCAAGACCTAAGCCCAAGGCACTGAAAACCTGAATCAACAGCAAGGATTCCCCAGACCAGGATCCTACTGATGAA
Source organism: Acropternis orthonyx (assembly GCA_035583155.1). Lineage (NCBI taxonomy): Eukaryota > Metazoa > Chordata > Aves > Passeriformes > Rhinocryptidae > Acropternis > Acropternis orthonyx. The sequence continues at coordinate 105,539,222 of JAWWEU010000001.1, read as the reverse complement.
TATGCCAGTCAGCAGCAAGGACCTCTGGCTTTCCTGGCAGTGTGTAGGTACCCTCTGAACTTCTAAAATCAGAGCACAGAATCTGCTCATACACTGTCTTCCTCACTTCTAGTGCAACACCCCCAAATCCTCCAGCTTCCTATATCCTCCCAGCCCAGCACCTGTCCCTTGACTTCTACAGATGTCCTAGGCAGGATGAAAGAGTTTGCAGTGATTCTTTGTGAATACACACACCACAGTTCAAAAATCCTTGGTATTAAATATGAAAGACCTGAGCCTAGTAAGGCGCAAGAAGAGTGACATTTAAGGCAAGAAACTTCAGACATTTTTGAAGAAATTTTTATCCAGTACCGAGAATAAACCCCATAAACTACAAAAGGACAGAATCTGTCCCACTGGAAAATAACCATGAGAGAGAGAGCTCTTGAAAATGCATTTGTGATTTGAGAGATAAAATTAGAAAACTTAAGTCAACTGTTGTGTAACAATCTTTGCATAGTCCAGTAATTTAGAAAATTTAGATAAATGTTTGAGTTGATGTCCTGACTTTTCTGGGGACAATGACTGTATTGGTACTACCTTTAATGGGGCCAGGATGTCAGCCCTGAACTTTGTGCTGTTGATCCAAAGCACTCAGAACAAAGTTGTGTCAGTGCTCATATGAGCACAGAAATGAAGTCACTACAGTATTCAATTTGCTAAGGAACTTTCCCATTGGCGGGTAAACAGTATCCCTTTGCTAAGGACCTGTACCTGCTTGTTTGAGGAAAAACTCTATGAAAATACTGCCATTACAATTTATGTGAAAAATACCTCCAGGAAAAATATTCAGTAGTGGCAGTTCAAATGATAAATTGTAATCCATGGAACTCAGAAACTAAGTTAGCATAAAGGAAGCAAAAATACTTTTTCTCCTAAGAAAACTTGGACTTCTTCAGGGAAAATGGATAAAAGAATATTCTGGTCCCATATCATAGTATCTTGTTCCCAAAAAGTGGCAATAGAGCCTTGATTTCAGGAATATTTGCTTCCTTTACTCTGGAGGGTAGTTTGAGATCCTGTCTTTTTCCATAAATTATGTTTCCATTATGTCTCCTTTCTAAAGAAACTAATCTCATCTGCTTTAATTACTTAGCTGAAAAAAAACTTCCTCTACCTTGACTGTCGGACAACCATAAAATCATAGAATGTTTTGGGTTGTAAAGGGCCTTAAAAGTCATCTAATTCCAACCTGCTGCCATGGACAGGGACACTTTCCACTAGACCAGGTTGCTCAGAGCCCCATCCAACCTGGCCTTGAGCATTTCCAGGGATGGGGCATCCACAGCTTCTCTGGGCCACCTGTTTCAGTGTCTCACAACCACCACAGCAAAGAACTTCCTCCTAATATCTAATCAAAAATTACTCTTTCAGTTTGAAACTATTCCACTTCTCCTGTCGTTTCACGTAAATAGGATGTCTCCATCTTTCTTGTAAGCTCCCTTCAGGTACTGGAACACTGCAATTAGGTCATTCCAACGCTTTCACTTCTCCAGGCTGAACAATCCCAATTCTCTCAGCCTCTCCTCACAGGAGAGGTGCTCCATCCCTCTAGTCATCTTGGTGGTCTCTTGACTTGCTTCAACAGGTCGATGTTCTTCCTGTGTTGGGGACCCCAGAGCTGGACACAGTTGTCCAGGTGGGATCTCACCAGAGCAGAATAGAGGGACAGAATCCCCTCCCTTGCACTGCTGGCAATGCTCCTTTTGATCCAGCCCAGGACACGTTTGGCTTTCTGGGGTGCCAGTGCACATGGCCGGGTCATGTCCAGCCTGTCACCCACCAGCACCCCCAAGTGCTTTTGGGCAGGGCTGTTCTCCATCTGTTCATCTCCCAGCCTGGATTGATACCAGAAGTTGCCCCGATCCAGGTGCAGTTCCACTTGGTCTTAAACCTCATGAGTTTCCCGTGGGCACACTTCTCAAGCTTGTCTGGATCCCTCTGGATGGCATCCCATCCTTCAACTGTGGCAACCACAACACTCAGCTTGGTGTCATCTGCAAACTTGCTGAGGGTGCACTTGATCCCTTTGTCTATGTCACTAATGAAGATACTTAATGACACTGGTCCAAATACGGACCTCTGAGGGACACCATTTGTCACTGATGTCCACTGGGACTCTGAGCCATTGATCACTACCTTCTATACGTGACCATCCAGCCATTTCCTTACCCAACAATATTGGACGAATCCTTGTAAAAAAAAGTTTATCTTACTAACATTCTAGACTGATAAAATAAAATTTAAACATATAGAAGAATTTATAGTTTTTGTATATATAAATATAAAAGTATTTACACACAGAGACTACATGGACTTTCAGTAATTAAATCTAAAGAAATTCCACCATGTAAAAATGAATTGATGCACAAGGTATAAATATATAACACTTAAATAAGTATCTTTCTGTTAGAAAAGAGTTGTTTCATGTATGTGTGTCTCCCCCAGTAATAGTTACATGTTAAATTTTTTCTCTGCAATAAAATATGTTTTCATGAATATTGTTAGAAATCAAATTAAAATCTCAATGGGCCTGCATCGTTAGTGTATTTATAAGTCCTCTACTCCTAAATTTGTCTTTTTATCCAGACAAGTCAAAAGTTGCTGGTAATCTGTTTTTCTGTCACATATTCTTCTTTCCTGAAAATCACAAATTATCCTATTCCATCCAGAACATGAGGGCAAAGACACACACGACTTACAATCCTCTGTAAAACCCAGACAGTAAAATATCCATAGCTTAGAACTGGTATAGTATTTTAGGCTTAAAAAATAAATGTAGGTAAAGCTATCTGCAACACAAGGAAAAAAACTGCCCACAGTGTAAACAAGAATAAATGCTGCAATATTTACGAGTATCATGGTGCTGGGAATTCCCTCTGCAAGCCTTTGATTTTCATCATACATTGATTTTTATCATAAGCTGTTCTAAAATTAGAAGAGGCCACGATCTGACAAGTATCCTTTATGTTTTAGTCGTAACAGATGGATACCATGAGGTACTTTCTCAGCTTGAAACTGTTCCAAAACCTGAGGCACTAATCTGACATATTAAACTGAATTTATATAAAGTCTTGTGTCTTTACATCATGCAACATCGTTTATGGCATGCTGAGCTGTGACAGTTTAAGTTATGAAAATGAAAATGCTGTATCACGCAGCAGATCAAAATCTGGCTTTATAGCAGGTCTCATGAATTTCTTCATCCAGAAAGAATAAATTTTGTGTGGGAGCATTCTGCATAGCACCCCTGCAGAGCAATAGATTAAAACCGGATTTTAGCATTTACCTCTTCCTCAACTATAAATCAGGAATTAGAATTGATAATGGCAGTTATCCATCAACAGTAATGCAACTGCAGATGAGCAGGAGTAGTTTTATAGATAAAAGGAGTTAGTTTTTATCATTATCATTAAAGAAAATCTCTTCTATTTGTAATATTTCTAGGCTCTAAATAGGGAGTGATTAGATCCATGGAGGTCATCGGCATCGATAAGGAAGATGCATTTGAAGTAACACCTCTCCAGATTTCAGAACATTATTCTGAAACTCTAGCAGTGGGCTTGAGCTCAACAGTTCCCATTTCAGACTCCTCTTGACAGAAGACCTGGCAGGGACATCTACCAGAGCCGGCAGGATTCTGCCCCACGGTTCATCGTCGTATTCATAGGGCAATTGAAAGCTTTACGGAACTCCTCAAAGTTGCTCATGGCTCCGATAACTCTGCAAAGAGAAAAGTGGTGGACATGGCAGGTTGCCTCCCATTAAACACTACAGGTCTGCAAGAGTTTCACTGGGTTCATATCAGGTTGAATTTTTAGACTTTCATATAATTTTTCCTGAAATAAAATCAAAAGGTTCAGGAGAAGCACTACCAGTTAAAGTTAATATGAAGACAAATCTTATTTTGTTTGGTGCTTTGAGAAGCATCTTGCTTTGCTAGAAACTCAATGAAAAACAAGTGCATTTTGTGATACTATGTCCTTTAGAACAATTTTTTAATCTGACCCTTGGCAGCAAAGGTGGGAGATCAGCAGTAGCCTTGCACAGTGGAATCCTTCTTCCAGGACCTGCCAGATGCTGCAGTCCAGCAGGCAGGAGCACGTAAGCACACGCTGGGGTTGTGCTGGCAGTGGTTTCATTTGGTTCACGTCAGCCAGGTTCTCATAACAATAAGCTGTGCCCACCCATGTACACACACAGACACACACACAGACACACACACACACAGACACACACACACACACACAGACACACACACACACACACACA
>JAWWEU010000001.1:105449100-105526256 GCA_035583155.1 Acropternis orthonyx | reverse complement strand
CTTTCCTTTCCTTTCCTTTCCTTTCCTTTCCTTTCCTTTCCTTTCCTTTCCTTTCCTTTCCTTTCCTTTCCTTTTTCTTAAATGTGTTCAATGTAACACAACTTAAGCAAACTCAAAATTTCTCTGTGGAAGAGGTTCATGTTTCTCTCCCTCTGCACCTCCTTCCACTTCCCCCACTCCCCCACCCACCCCCATTTCTCTCAGGAGCGCCAATTTTAAAAGCACTTTATTGAGATAGCCAAAGCTAGATAGTGGTAATGCCCCACTTCACCCAGTTTGTCAGGACAATTGGATTGACATTTTCAAACCATTCTTCTTTCCCCTCCCCCCCTCTATCTCTCCTCTTTTTTCTTTTATTTTAACATTTTGCAACACATTTTCTGTACCGCTCTTGTTCCAGTATTGTATTTTAAATTGTATTTTGAAAAATGTCAAAACTGAAATGAAGAGTTCTCTTGAAAGTAATTTTTATCAATCAGAAGTTATCCCTTTGCTGTTCCCACTCCGCCCAGTCAGGACTTTCTGAATCTATTGTTGATTTAGTTTCCATTCAAGACAAACAGAACTGTTCCATTTCTTACAAAAAAAAAAAAAAAAAAAAAAAAAAAAAAACCGGTTGAGACACCCAAGATTTTTTATTTTTTTTTTTTTTTTTTTTCAATTAAATAAAAACAGAATTTTTACATTTTTTAAAAAAAAAAAAAAAAAAAAAAAAAAAAAAAAATCCGGTTCAGACAAGCAAGATTCTATGTAAATAAATCAAATAAATCCAAATTTATATTTTTTTCACACAATTTAGCACTGTTAAAAAATCCAGAACAATAAAAATGCTAAAGCATGTAGAAGTCAGCTTTCTAATCTGTCAGCTCTGTAAAGAAAGAGTTATCAACATGCGGTCAAACACTCACCATTGCTATCAAATCCATGAGTAAACTCGTGGCCAACAATTACTCCTATGGCACCATAACTTAATGACCTGTAACACAAAGAAACGGTTTCCTCAGAAAGTGTCCACAGTCATGAACATTAAAGGACAGGTCACTATTTATTTAAAAGGGTGACAGGGAAGGAGGGAAATATGGGTCTAAAAATCACACCTGCACAATTTGACTTAAAGTTTTTGGAAGTCTTCATGTTAAACTCTTCCTTGTCTAAAAGCAACATTTAATCTGAAACTTTGAAAGCATTGTGGTGGTTCACTCTTCTAACCAAATCCCTTATTAGAATCATATGGGCTCCAAAATGTCTCCTTCAACTGACCGCACCGTGCACATTCTCACTGAGAACAGGATAAAGTTATAGGTGTAACTATTCTGTCAGCACCGTCACCTGAAGAGAAGAGCTCAAAGGCAGCAGTGGCTTCTCTACAGTTGGCTCCAATCATTCTTTGCTGCCATGCAACAAAGTTTATACTTTGTAAAGCACGAAACTGATCTCCATTCAATTTTAAAAATAAAAGTCCTTCAATTTCCTTGCACCTCGCCTGGAACAGGACATGGTACACAGTCAGATCTAATGTACTGCAGAAACAGAACAGTAAGAAATATTTTGTATTCCTAATTGACAATTAATTATATCTTCCTTGTTATATCCAAATAAAAATGCATCTGAGAGATACAGGGATGAAAGGGAAAGGTTCAGGGCTTTTTTACATGAAATGCAGTGGATATAGTGGGGATATGTGATCTACTAAATGCATCTTTCATTTGTAAAGTTGTTTTTTATGATTTTAATTACTTCAGTTATTGAGATGCTATACTTCAAAGTAGCTTATAGTATTTCTAAGTCATTGTGTTGAACTAGAAGAAAGACAGAGTGTTTTGAAATAACATGTTATTACTGGACCTAATGATCCATAGTACACTAATTGCTCATCTCAGTCATGCCCAAAAAGTGTTATATCATTTAATTCCCTATTCTCCCATAACAATCCTTCACTTTGTTTTTTTTCTTTCCTGAAAGGTACTTTCAAGTATGTGACAAAATCTCCCCTACTGTTTTTTCCCCCAAGAACTATTACAAACCTCTAAAAAATGCTGGGTAAAATTATATGTTTCAGCAATTGAAATATCATTCTTTAGGGTGATAAATCTGTAATCTTGTGTAGCACACAGTGATAATTACCCATAATAAATGTACTATGCTAAACTTGTTTTCCATATCTGTAGTGAGGTGGTTATACAGGAACTTTTGCAGCTGGAGAAGTATAAAAATAATGGCACAAAACACATAAAGATATCAAGAAGAACCAATCCCTATTACTAAATAGATTTTAATTTCCTGTGAGGGTCTTGGTCACCATGAGTGGCAGGAACAAAGAACAGGCTGGTGTTCTGGCACTCCTACGTCTTTCCATACCTCCAAAAGATGGGGTGAAGTTTGGAGTGTGCTTTGCTGCTGTGAACCCCCTTCAGCATTTTGTCCAGGTCATCAGCATTTTTTGCCAGTTTTCCCTGTGCTGTTTATGCTTTTCACTTCTGGGCACAGCTGGATAGAGATGGAGGGAATTGGGGGCAGCCCAACAGACACCATATCAAAGGGGCACTTTCTGGGACTGGGGAGGCTCAGAGAACTGTAAGGAAACTACCAGGCAGGTAGTTTGAATTCTATTTCAATATATCTGGCAGTGAAGGCTCATAAGTATGAATGATGGCATTTGAATGGTATGTAGTGAGATGCAAAAGTGATAACTAGGTTCTCTTTATGTAAACAGATGTAATTGGATTTTTGTGGCTATGCTGAAACTGGACACTAAAATGCCACTAAATGTTAAATATTTGCTAAATCAGTTTTCCAGCAAGTGCTGATGACTTTTTGATGATTTTTCTGTTCCACTGCCATGTACTGTTTCTTCTAAGCAGACAGAAGATGTCCAGAATATTTCAAGGACAAAAGCAATCTGTTGTCTGATATAAACCAGCTACATTTGTTTACTAAATTTCATTTTGATACGTACTCAAGCAAAACCAATTTAAACTAAGGTAACCTTTAAAGAAGAGAAATGAGCAAAGTATAATACTTTGAAAGAACCACAATTTTATCACTACAGCAGAAGGTCTCTTCAGAAAGCAAAGCTGGAAACAAGTCTGCAATAACCATAACAGAAAAAAGGTTCACCTTAACAAGAAAGGACTTTCTTCTATCCCCAATTACCACTTAGAAAGTCACCTGGTTCATAAGAATTTTCTTTGAATGCAAATTAATTTGTTCCTCAGTTGAATGTGTCTTTCTACGTATATTGCCAAATTTTCCTGTTTACAAGGACACAATCCGGACTGGAAGATGGCAAACTCAAAATGTTTGAAAAGTTTGATATTTTTTGACAAAGATTTATTAAGGATACGTTTCACCAGAATCTGGCTTTATATAACCGCAAAATAACTTTCGGAAACTGCCAACAGAAAGTTTTCATGGTCTTACTCTGTCCTAAAATAGAAAGTAACTGAACTGCACAAAAGCAGTGATTTTTCAAAATTAAATGTATGTGACCTGCAATTACTCTTCTTCAGCTACAGCAGCACACAGGCCTGCCCAGGCAATCACTTATGCACATGGAGATGCTCTCATGCACCTCAACAGGCACAGACAAATGCCCCCTGCTAATCTTAGCTATTAGCAGAAAGTGAACAATGAACTGATAGTAATTGGCTTCTCAGGGTATTCACTTCTCCTCAGAAAGTGTTAGTCACCTGATTTACAATTCCTTTTAATACCTACCATGTGCACACTGCCCCATCTGCATGCTATGGCATTGAAACAGTTGCTCTTGGGTGCAGTTAATTAGCAACTCCCGTGAGAAATCAGTCACCATTTAAGACAACCGACTGCAACACATACGGCTCCCAAGAGTAAGAAAAGTTGTTGCACAAAGCAACACTTCTCAAAGTCAGTTCTCTCAATGGCAAAAGCAGGACACAGCAGGGGAGAACATACAACCCAAGTGCCAAGCTTGCCCTACAGAAGCACAACAGTTTTCCTGTGCACTACCTGTTGGTTGCCTTCAGCAGCGTAGCCTTCTACTCCATGCCCTCTTCTTTGTCTGCATGTATTTGTAAGACTTTTCCCTGTTATTCCTCATTCCCAGGTGTATCAGGGTCCTGGGTACAGTACTTACCTAGGATACTTTGTTCCCCAAAAGAAAGGTTTTTGTAGTTCTCCTGCTGGGAATCCTGCAAAAGCAACAAAACAAAACAAACTAAAAAACAAAGCAAACAAAAAACAAACCGCAACCAAACAACACAAACAAAAAAACCCAGAGAGTCAATACAGGCAAATAACTGTCACAATGACCAAGGCTTTAGATTTCATGACCTCATTTGTTTAGTTTCAGAAGATTTTGCTTAGAGCAGCTTTCCCTTAGGTGGTAGTTTCAGAATGCAATAGAAAGGATCATTAAGAGGCAGCAGAGATCCTCTCTCCTTCAGGACCACAATGGCAATAAGATGCTCCACTGCAAGAACTTGATTTTATTCCACTGCTACACATGTCTGTATGTACATGTAACATCTAGTGTTTCCTGTGAAGAATGCTGGACTACCCTTAGATCAACAGACAATATATAAGTAAAATGCAACAAGAATTCAAATAGTGTTAGCTTAATGAGGTTTCAGTGCAGCAAAACACATGTAAGTGATAAAATGTGAACCTGATTCGATTCAGTCTATGAAAACCAAAGGTAAATGAACATACTGAGGCACTTTGATAAAGGAGAGCTGTAGATTATTAATGCTGTAGGGTCAGTCTAACTACAGGAATTACCTGGGTGCTTCTGACAGACTAACTGGTTGCCAAAAACTTGTCAATGGAGACACTGTAGTGAGTGATGATCTACTGATGTTTCACATAGGAATCAAAATTCTCCCTCAAATTCAAAGTCACATGTCTATTTTTAATTCCAGGGTAATATCTCAGTGCCAGGATACTGAAGACAGTGGAGCTGCACATTGTAAAATTTTAACACCCCAAAGAACTGCTAAAATAAAGCAGACACCTGTGGTCAGATCTTTTATATCATGGTGAAAAGTGCCACCCTTTCAGTCCCAAATGTGGAATTTACTGTCTTGTATCACAAACTCCCGTCTATTAAACACAGGCATACACCTATGTTGAAGGTTACCCCACATGGACATCACCTTGTTGAGGAAGGACCAGTTTCCTTGGGTGATTCATTTGTTTTCCCAAGAACTGCTTCTTCAGCCTATAGGTCTCTCTTCAATAAATCAGCTGAACACTCAGATCAAAACAAAAACCATATTCCTTTTATTCTTACCCTATTCAGTCTTTTGTTGATAGATAGGTCATGGATTTCTTTATATCTGAGATAAAATGTCGGGCAAGATTGTTGTCTTTTCCTTAAAAAGTCTTTAAAAAACATACTTTTAAATAAAAAATAATTAAAAAACCCCAACCAAACCCAGTATGCTGAGTGTAATTCATGTCACATCATGTGGCAAGTGGCATGTACTCCTGGCCTGCCCATCTGCTTTTTTGTGTTGCTCCTCTACAGCTGCCTTAATTACTTATCTGCAATTAGATTACAAAAAGCGTGTGTTTCAAATTGTTTTCTGAGTGTGATTTGGGATTTTTTCTCTTACTTCTGATGTTGCTTTGTTGTTTCAAACATGCTATCACTTGCTTTTCCAGTCACATGAAACACAATTTTACCAATATCAAGGACAAAGTTTTCCTCATCCAACTGTCCTTGACTCCCAGTGCACAGAGAACAGGATTTACTATGCATGTTTTTAAACATCTCACAGCAATGGTACACCCACACAACCTGACGAAAATTGCTTGTTAGTGCTCTTAAGAGATGGTGTTAAGAGCTGGAAATCTAGTCTGAACTGGTTCCTTCGAAACCTTGAACCTCAGAAAAGGTTTTGGAATTATTAGGTTCTGCTAACTCTAAATAATCTCCCTGCAACAGCAGATGAGAGGAATTGTGGGCAAAATGAACAAATGAGCCCACACCGAAGATGGTATCAACCACAGTCACTCCACAAATCATGTTTAATGATCACACAACCCTGTGTGCCTGTCAACACACCAAGAGGCTATCAAGATCTTTTAAGGATCTGCAATTATTTTGTCCAGGTATAGAACCGAGTATTGAATTTGCACTTGTCTGCAGTAGAGGTAATATACATTATTTACAGCAAACTAGGTGCAGACCTTCTCTCAGGCTCATTCAGCTACAAAATATGATCTCAATATATCTTCATAGAACAGTCAGCTGTGAGTTAAGCCATGAGATAGAGTTTTCACTGAGTAAGTCATGTGAATGAATGGTAAGAAACTCCAATCCTGAATCCATACAACAGATTAATTATTTTACTGAGAGTCAGAATCCATTTTAGGTAAGACGTTGCTGAGCAAAGTGCTGGTTGGAATGGTTTCTGCTTCTGGGTATCTGTGTGAAACACCTCTGTAGTTTAATTGCACTAAAGGAAGCTCAGGAAGTATTTTCAGGCCAAAGCAGAGTCAGAAGCCAGTATAATTTAACACACATTTCAGAAAATTTTAAGAAATTTATTACCCACAAAAGGTTTTGTGGTTTTTTTTAAGAAGAAGTATTATCTAATTTTGAAAGCGATTCCTTGACAGCTATTATAGCAAAGGGGTCCTGTTCTCCAGAGGTTAGTAGCACTAAATGAGGGACAGTGCTTGTCCACTATTGCAACACTAGAAGGAACAGATTCGGAATTGGCAACACATGGCATCTCTTTTTATGCAGTGTCTCCCTCAGGCAAGTATCTACTACATCATCCTTAGAGGGAGCAAGGATAATGATGTTCTAGACCTAGAATGTCCTTGAAATTGTAACAGGAGATAGATCACCTGGCAGTTTCTTATTTTGTGCTGTTTTGAATTCCTCAGTTTAGGCAATTCCCTTGTGAAATCTGTTTCTGTTTTGCTTGGCATGTTGCACCTAAATGAATTAATGACAAAACTCAGAAAGCTCACAGTAGGCTGCAGTTGCAATAAATAGTAGTGGGATTATTTATGTTCCACTGGAGTTCAAGCAGGCAAAGGATGGATCTGAAGGAATAAGACAGAGTTCAGAGAATTTCGCATCTTAAGGAATGGATACAGGCACTGGGAATGTACTTTGAACTAACATTTCACCATAAATGTAGCCTGTAGTGCATCTTTCTACATCTACACAGCCCCAGAAGAGAGAGGCTGAAAGTCTCTCTCTTTATGCACTATATTGCTAGTGCAGGCTCAGAGCCTACACTCAAGGCCATTACTGACCAACAGCATACAGAAAGAAAACTGTATTTTCTTCTTACACACCCCACACAAACTTATCTGCCAAAATTAGGACCTAGACTTGCAGAATCTGCCTTGACTACCTTCTTACAACCTACCTACTTTTGGAGCAGTATCACTGGACTGCAGCATCACTCTGAGATGGACACTGGTGTCACATGCCACAAGAGCTCAGTTGTGTGGACAGCTGAGTTCAGGCTGTCACAGAACACCACGGGTGCCCTACATCCACACATCTTACCCATGGCAAGGTGGGACACCCAGGCTAGATTGTCCTCAAGATGATCTTTGTGCCAGTGATCACATTATTTTAGAGCCCCAGCTATTCTGATCATAGCTCTTTAAGCCCAGCAGTTCGAACAGTTTTCAGTCCACCTGACTACCCACTTGAGTAGCCCAGTCTTCAGCAGTGTGCATTTGAGAATATTAGGGGAGGCAGTGTTGAAATTCTTGCTAAAGAATGAATCACATTCACATCTCTCTCCTACTCCACCAAGCTAGTAATCTCATTGTAGAAAGCTCTACCTGCACAGGACTACTTTTAACATAATAGAAGGTTACCAGCTTCATTTTATCCATTATATCATATGCAGCAACTCCCTGAAGCAAGATTATAAAAAGCTTGTTAGAATGTCTTTAAAACTTGAACCTTTTTTATTTTCCAATTTTATAGGAAATTTACTGCCATTAATGAATCAATTTACCAACTAATACCTTCATGGTACTATTATACACATTTTGCAGATGAATACTCTTAAACTCGGTGTAATGTTGTTAGTTCACCAAGAAGACACATGCAATCCCATTGATCTGATAGTTCACTGAAACAACGCAGACTAATAATGGATGATGTAAACTAAAGACACGAGATGACTTGCCATGTCATGAGGAAATTTGGAGTTCAAATCAAAATACGAATTCCAGTTTTACAGTTCAGTTACATTATTCAGTTATATCGCATGATGTTTTTAACTGAGCAAGGCAAGACCTAGTAAAGCCTTATTCCACATTAGTGAATTTACAATTTCCAATAATTACATCGGTTTGTTTAAAGCAACTTCTGACAGCCTAGTGAATCCTGTATGCAGGTAGCAGATAGGGGAGACAGCTGTGCTAAATTGTGTGATATGCAGGACAGTCTGCCAATTGTTGCACTGGCAATTCTCAGATGTGTTTAAAAGCTGTAATTTGTTTTTTCAAGTGTTGCTGAATGAAATGCAGAGTTTTAAAGTGATAAGATATAAGCAGAAGACTAACTGCTAGTCAGTAATCACAGGATACTGAATTCACATATAGAATTAAAGATGAAGCCAGATAGGGCTTCAGTTAGTTATCTTAAAACAGCACAAAGGGCAGGAAGCATTTGTTTAAAATGGTTCCACAGCCTTCTGTTTGGACAACTGAATCTCATCCCAGTGATGGCTTTGCATGTCCTGTTTGGCCTCTAGCTGTCAGTCTTGATGGCAAGGGTCTCCTGCAAGTTCTCTCAGATACAACACACATGAGAAAACGTATCAGACACAACTGAGCACCACAGACAGCTTTGAGCATCTATATGTAGGTGACAGGGATCAAATTCTGTCATAATATGGCCCTGAATACCACATTTAATTTCAAGTTCTATCCTGTGGACAAAGAGGGTAGAAAACAAAAATTGTGTAAGGATAGAAAATATCAATTGTGTATTGTAACAGTGACTGTTCTGTTCTGCATGAATACAAAGCTTAACTTTATTAAGAGTAGTTAATAAATTCATTAAAGAGATAAAGGGAAGTGATGATCTTAAAGCAAAAGACTCAGCACCCTCTGCTGCAATTCTTGCCTCAGTTTCTACTTCACCTGACAAGGGGCTGACAAGAGGGTTTTTGCTGCTCATGAAAAAGAGAGAACCGGGTATTTCCCAGCCTCAGTGCAGCAACATGAGGAGAAACATGAGGTGGTTTGTGAGGGGCAAAGGAATACTGTGTGCTAAGGGACTAGAAAACTTGTGAAAACATCTGCTTTTACAAGAAACTGTAATCTTTATTTTCTAAGGGAAAAAACTCACTAGATTACCCGGGGGGGGGGAAGAACTAAGGAAATTTCTTCTATTTTATACATTTATAGATAAGAATTTTAGTAAGGAAAAAAATAAAGAATGGATATAAAGATCATGCATCAGCTCACCTGCGACCATAATTAAATAAAAGAGAATATTGGTCCTTAGTAAATAGGGAAAATTGAAAATGAGGGCTCACTTAAGACCACTTCAAGCTTACTTAATAACAGGGCTCAGAAAGTGTTCAGTCCAAATCTGCTATGTTCATTAACCTCCTGGAAACTAACGGCACACTTGAAACTACTTCATCAATAGCCTTCCAATTAGCGTAGTTCTTAAGGGAAGAGAAAGTGCCCCTACATGCAGTCCCCTTGTCCTCCCTGGCCACAGCACCGTGTGATGTTTGCCAGCACATCCCTGGCTCCTGGAAAGATAAGAGTTCTCCCTTGCAACTTGCAGCATCAGCAAGGTGCCAGCATCAGTATTTACATGAGTCTTCCTGTAAACATGATACTTATTGGCTAATATGAGCTCTCATCTGTGGTTTTCTCTATGGATGGTAATTTGAATGCGATTTTTAAATTCTGTTGTAGATTATATCTCCTTCCTGTAACGTGTAATGAAGCCGCTCTCTAAAGAGGTCTCTTGACTTTCACTAAAGAACTGCAGTACCAGCACAAATTACTTAGAAGGAGCATGGATATAAACTTACAGAGATAATATCAACATTATTTAATTATCCACTACATTTATTCAAACCTACACCTCGTGAGTCTGTTGCTTATATTTGTCTCAGTTCACTGTAAATCTCCGTTTCATTACTGTTCAAAACCCATAAATATTACTTTTTTTGATATATTCTGGAGGCATATGCATGGAAAAAAATTAAACACACCAAATGTCTGATGAACAGTTCCCTTCTACCTTAGCATATTCAAGGGCCAATATTGTAGTGCTGTAGTGAAATAAAACCTTTTTTTGAACAGAAGTATGCTACCACACTTCGATCATCACTTGTGTCTATTTTCAGCACATATTTGTTGACTGCTTTAGAGTGCATTAAAATAAACTAATCCTTTAGAAACGTGTTTTTGGTGTTCCAATTATGATAATTATAAAGATAGTATTCACGCTGCTTAGATTATATGAAGTGTACTTAGATATAATTTGAGACTCGAAAGGCAGTGACACATACCTGTTGTTAAGTACCTATAATTGAGGGGAAATTGATGAGCAAATGCACAGAAATTTGAAAAATTATCCAAACTGGGATTAAAAAAATTACTAACAACCATTATAAACATGCTTAGTAGTTAATCTAAATTCCTTTGAACTATGTAAAAAGAGGAAATAAATAAATAGAACACCAGAAGTAAAGTTGAATAATAATAATAAGATAAATTATATGTACCATATTTTTTAATTCTGCTCTTTGCAGGACATTTTACTTTGATGCAGCTACTTATTTTTCCTTTGGAGATATTCACAGAGTTGTTGGTCACTCAAGCGATCAATAGTTTAGTAATGAAAATGAAATAAAACTATTTAAAATATAAAGCTGTTTGCTCTAAAGTGCAGCCAAATCCAGTACACCTACTGCATACATAAGGTTTGCTGTATTCTCACAAATTAAAATTTTGGCTAAATAATATTTCTGTTCTCTCTTAATTTTCACTTTTAGTGAAGAAAGACCTTTTCTTCCAAGTGATTGAGCAGTCAAGTGGTCAGGTTAAGAACACTAACAGATTGCACGTATATGAAGATTGCATGGACTTGTATGGAGATCACGGTGATTTTTTAATGCTTATGTCAGTGATACAGACTACAAAGACAGAAGAATTTGTGATCCTTCCATCAGGAGTGTGTCAGAGACCTCCCTGTGCTCTGAGCACAGAAAAGAGAATCATCTGTCTAAAGTTCAGAAGTGACCAGGACCATATTCCCTCCACCTCTGCAGGTACCTAATGATTGCTCCTTTTCGGAATCCGTGGGTCAAGGCACTGACATTGCTTTTTCTCTAAACCATTTCACAAAGCCTTCAGTGACTAACCAAGCTGGGACTTGCTATGATTATGTTGACACCATCACACAATACAATTCCATTTCCAAACTCAATGGTCTTAATTTTTAGAATCAATTTTTGGAACCAAGTATTTTTCAGTTAATGTAGAAATTGCTTTCCATAATCAAATTCTATTATGTATTTTAAAATTCTTATTTCTCAAATTCTCCTTAGTAAACTCACTTACAAAGAGCAAAAATAGATGGGCCTTGAACACAATAAAATCCAGTTTGCTCACTGAAGAGTAGAGGCACTTAAGCAGATGAAGAGAATATCACGTCCATTCACTTATTTGCAGCAATGATCAGCAGTAGATGTGAAGGGAAAGAGTGTCAGGCAAGAATCTGTGAGGTAAGTCTTCTACTAGCACGTCTTTCTACCTTTCAGCAACCAGCAGCCGAGGGACCTGTCCTCCTGGACTGAGTTTATATCCCTCTGTTCTTTTGTACAGGACAGAATGACCCCTTTTTCAGGTCATCTGCTAACACAGTGACTAGCACAGATCCTCATAACACACCCCTCCAACTATTTTACCAAGGAGTAATTGGTTCCTACCTCCTTTTCTTATCTCCAATCAGCCATTAATTTATGAAAGGACCTTCTTTGTTGTCCCATGACAACATCCAGGAAATAGCATTGGGAAAGAGCATCATCACAAGTGTTGTATGGAAATAAATAGTATATCAAGCATACTTACTTGCTTTCTGAATTTCAAAAAACTCTAGTAGACTAAGAAAGCATGATTTTTTCTAAAAGAAAAAGCAAAAAACAACTCACATTCTCCCATTCACTCTTCACCATTTTATCATATGCTTATTCATTCTCTCTATTCAGTCATGTTGTGGTCATGACCAGATTCCTTCATACAGGCTGGAATGACTTTTTAGGCAGAACCCTCTGAATTCTCCTTTTTAGAAAAAGGATTTGACACTTGCCATACCTATTCTGCCTGTGCTGAGGCCACTATAAGTGATAAACAATACATCAAAGCTGGTTGTTTGGCAATTCCTTGTCTAAGACCCTTTGAAATACCTGGCAGAATATTATCTGGTCCCTATATTTGTCACAGTTCATTGTATGAATTTCTTCAACACTGCCTTCTATTGACACTAGATTTTAAACTCTTTCTGGGACTTACCTCTCATAAGAAAAAGCTTCAGGATTAGAAGTTCCAAACTCTTCCAATTATGAATTATCTTATTTTTATGCCTTAGATACTCTCCTTTTTCAGTGAATTTGAAAGAAGGTTCTATTATTAGTTCTTATGCTCTTAGAAAGTTAGTCCTCATAATCTTCGTGAGTTTGCTAGATCACAACTTTAAATTTAACCTGCTAGAGTTCATGTTTAATTCTTATGCTCGAATTATTCTGGTTAGTAGAATTTTTTTTCTGTTGTTTAAGTAGGCCTTCAAAAATCCTACAGTTTTTGGAGTGTGTGACCAGTCCCTCTGAACTTTGTATGGATTACTACTGAAAACACAGCTGCAAGGCAGTAAGGTAGGAACTGCTAGATGTGAGATTTGCCAACTGAGATTTACCCAGCAAACACATCACACATTATGAATAGGCATAGGTTTGCAAACCTCAGCCTCCAGCAGAGCAGTTCTTTCCCAGCAGCATTAATGGGAACTCAGTAGTGATGTGTCAAAAATTTATCAGCAACTTCAGACCTGAGAATGTTCCTCCCACATCTCACAGTGCCTCTTCCCCAGTAAAAACATACCAGCCAGCAGTGGAAGACTGTGCTGTGCCTTTCTTTGAATCTTTCCTCCTGTTGCACATCATTTTTAGGGCGTGATCCATTTGTACCTCTCTCTCAGGTAGGAGGGAGTTTTGTCCAGAAAGAGCCACCTTAATCCTTTTCCTCTTTGAAACAGTCCTAAAAGGACTGTGAGTAGCACTTTCCAAGCTTCCAGGTCACATGCCAGCAGAACAAGGTCAGCAGTTTGTTAGAAAACACGAGTGACTCTACACCCAGGAGTGATGGGTGATGTTTGAGAGCTCTCTGCCTCGTGACACTGTTAGACACAGCAAGGGTGAAATCTTCAGTGACTCCAGCCTCTCATTACAGTTTACTGTGCCATGGTGGAGAGGCTGAGAGAGCTGAACACTGCTGAAACTTGAAAGAATACAATAGTAAAGAAGATGTAACAGCGATGGTTCCCATTTCACATGGGCCAGGCTCCCTCTCCATTCACATGATACATCTGCAGCAGCAGTGGTGGCTGGTGCTTCACTCCTCAGGAGCAGCAGCTGTCGTGCTTCCCAGGCACCTCAGAGCTGTGACCAGCTCAGGGAATCCTCAAGTGCTCCTTCAGATGATCAACAAAAATGTGACTGCTTAATGATGGCAGCCCTCTAATTAAGGTAAAGCTACCTAAACCTAGAACTAATTTTAATCAAAAAGAGCTGCCTAATTATTATACACGCTTTACAAATGACGTCACTTAGACACATTAGAATTTAAGTGAGTGGTTTTAAGGCAAAATTATTTGCAGGAATTGGTAGAAACAGATACCAGTAGATTCAGATTGCCAGTCCTCTGCTGTAACCTCTTCCGTGTGGTACATTAATTTTGTGCCTTTCAAAAACTACTTCTCTCTGCTACCAAAAGAGATCCAGGAGAAAAAGATGTCACCCAGCAACTTTTGATACTCCTGTCTCTGGGGACTGAGTCCACAGAAGCGATTCCAGACCCCAGTGCCATAGAACAAGAAGGCTGATTCAACATACAAGGCTAATAAGGGCAAACAGAAGTGCCAGGGTAAAGGTAACACCTGGACAAAGAAATACTGCTATAAATTTTAGAGGCCATTATAAATTTTCAGTGCAAAGTCCAATTAAAGCAAACAGAAATGAACATCCAAATCCATACACATCTTTGAAAAACCCAACTCTTTTACCATATGTTTCCACATCAAAACTTACGTTATCTAAAAACAATCAGTAACTACAATTAGAATAAGATAGATAGCACTGTACATATGAAGTAATTTCATCCAAAAAAAAGGTAAGAATTTTAAGTTAGCTAAAGATACCACCCCTTGAAGTGGTCCTTGAAATTATTGAATAAATCTATAGGACACCCCTTCTTAGGTTTTCTGGTCTATATCACAGTCTCCTCTAGTCATTTATTGCTACATCTCTATCAATACTAGAGGACAGAATTGCTATCACTGTATATTTATGCAGGTACATGTATAAATGTTTTTGCTACAGAAAGCAGAAGACAGAAAAACTAAAGGTGATTTAAGTTATCATTTGCAATGGACAGAGTACACACACAGTCACTGCAACTCAGCTGACATGGGGTAACTCATGCAGCAACAGTAGTTCAAATTTGTGGGAGCCCTAGATCTTCCAGAACAATCCTCTCACAAGTCTCACAGCTGAATTGCCTGGTTCAAACTTTTAATTTTCAGTCACAAACAACACAAATGGTACAGCTATTATCTGAAGCTTGATACACACATTCCCAAATAGGCACTTTTTAAGGAGGCTCAGAAGTCAGATACTCACTGATCTGGTTGGTAGATGCACTATAAAAAGCATTTACAGTAGTTGGACTTGTAAACCACCTGTAGCAAGAGCAAAAGAAATTGTCTGTCAGTACACTTACTCATCTTTATGAATAAAAAGAGCAAAGATAAAAATTGAACTCAGTAGAAGGAAGTAAAAGCATTAAGGACCTAGGATACATGAAATTTTAAGTATTTCTCCATTTCAACACATGCTACCTACACTTTTTAGAACATTGAAATCTATTGTTCACTGACTTTAGGTGTGTACAGTCAATGAATGCTCAACGGGAGCAATTCTTAAGCTTTCTATCACCTAATCTGTTCAGTTTCTAAGTGACCATTGTGCTTGAGAGCTCTGCCATGCTGGTGAACTGAAGCTCACTCAGCAGAGGCTGCAACACTGACAGCAGCTGTGAAAACTCTCTTGAGTGTCTTTCAACCATGTGTGGAGAAACTCCCTGTCAAAGTTAGAGACCATTTTGAAATGAGTAAAGTGGTTTCAGAGGCTTTGCTAAAGAACTACTTGAACAATTAGGTTTATGCCAGCAACACAAGCTGGTACTTTCTGAGAATGTAAATTCAAAATGAACAGTTTCATGTTCTGTACCCTACACAATGAACATGACCATCAGTGTACTCCTAAACAAATAGACCTCTCGCCAGGCATTTCTTCTCATAGTTTGATTTCTCATACATACTGTAGGAAAACCTAGACTTGAACAGGATTGATGATCCTTGTGGGTCCCTTCCAATTCAGAATTTTCTATAATTCTATGAATAGCAAATAGAATTTAAGAACCATCTTAGCTTAAGCTTATCCATATTGACAGTGACTTCAACCATATGAGTGGAAAATCTCAACAAACTTCAGCAAGATCCAAATCCCCTCAGACAAAACCCTGAGTTCAGTGAGCCCAAGATTTCATCTTATGATTTAACAAGGAAGAACTGAGACAAAATCAATAAAGATGATGATAATTAGGGTTAATTAATGATAAAATAGAAGTAATTTGAGTAAATCGCCAAACAGGATCATCCTGTTGTCTTTAGCAATGCATTACTCAAAAGTTTTGTAAAGCCACATGAAAGAAATGTAATTTCTTTGGAAAATTTCTTTCAAAGATAGGAGCTGCAAAACAAAGAGTAAGACAAAGACAGATCTATAAGAACATGTGTGATATCGGTGACAATCACGTACACAGTCTATGTTTTAAAACAGCACCATCAAATAAATTAGTCATCTGCAGACCTTGACTGTTCTGACAACTGATGTCCTCACATAGACCATGTAACAAAGGGGAGAGTTTTAGAATGGCAGCGTTTTGTGTTTTATCAATAAATTTAACTGATTCTCTTATTCTCCAAGCTGAGCAGCTTTTACAATTTTACAATGCATCTACTAGAAAAACTAATCAATGAAGGCAAAAAGAATTATGTCACGTACATATCTTAACCATCCATCCCATTATAGGCTCTAATTGCCACAGACAACTCTGCCTGTTTTGTTTATTAGGAGATTGTGAATGGGAGGAGCAGGGGGAGGTTGTTTCCTCCATAATAGGAGATTAAATGCTAGAGGTAATGTAGTGAGATAATGGAAAATTGAAGGAAGAATGTGCAAGGTGAGGGGATAAAGAAAAAAAATTAGAGGACTTAATTAACTACATTTCAATTCCATGTTTGTTCACAGCAGCAGTTAGCTGAACCGTTTTGAAGGTTGCAAGCCTGTCATTTATGCACTGGGACCTGTTCTCCAGGCTTAGCAGTAGATCTCGAAGACTGTCCCATTTTTGACAAGGGAAGAACCCATCTGAAACACTCAACATTTTCATTTAGAATTGACTGCATGTTTGAACAAAGATACATAGTGTTGTGACTTCCACCTCACCCTATTGGCTTGTTCTACTTGCAACAGCCTTTCAGTTCTCTCAAACAGCAACTTTTAAGTATGAAAAAGGCTTGTGGGACAGCAAATCCTCCCTTTTTGCAAATCCTTCTTAGCCTCTCATTTCCAGTTAGAGGATCAAGGGCCTGAGACAGATAACATACACTTCAAAACAGACCAATGTGCTTTGCTCTTCTCTCCATGTTCTTTGCTGGTGCAGCCCTGGGGACTTACCACAGCCAGTTGCAGACAGGAACCACCACAAGCACCTGTCAAAGAGCTCTTCACTGACAAGCAACACCTCTCTAGCAGGACAAGTTTGCACCCGTTTTTATTGAGCAAGGAGCTAGTGACACATGTACTTGTTACCACAAGAACACCTCACTTTGTAGAAGAGCAACAGTGAGTACTGTTGGCATTTGATCCACAGCTGCTGAGGGAGGAGATCACACCATCCTCTGGCAATACTGTCATGCCTATGAACTCACAGATTTGTAGCCTGTAGACTAGCTATTAAGACATATCACAGCATCCCCCTCCTAGAACCACTTCTTTCTTCATGATCTACTGCCACAATAACTGCCCATCCTGTTTCCTGAGCTTAGTATAAGCCAAAGACCGAGAGCAGCCTTGATTTTGTCACTGTAAAACTGAACAAAGCTCTTTCTAAATTGCCTGTTCATTACAAGGCTTCAAGAATGACCCTGTACAAAGTTTGTTGGGTTTAGCAGCTAGGAAGAGAAGACTTAGGAGCCCTACTGAGGAGTCAGGAAAAATGAGAGTTCTATAGTAACAAGCAGGGTATACAGCTGAATTTCATATTTGACACTTGGCAAGGAGCACATTTCTGTTCCAGCTTTTTGTTGTACCATTCTGAGCTACTCTCAAAAAGACTTAGGAAGTATTTTCCACAAAAGAATAGAAATAACCAAGACTGCTTCCATTCAGACTAGCAGAACAACTTCACTTCTCATCTGACATCCTCTTTCAGTGAGTCCTTGAAAGGACTGAACCTTCAGTGACAGACCCTAACTAATAACAGACCAAATTACCAACATGAAGGTATGTAGTAAATAGCTGTCACTATTAAACTTTAAGGTGAAGTACATTTAGAAATTACTTTTTTATTGTTGCTTGAAGTCAGGTTGCCTGGGTGTTTGCTCTAGGTCTGGTTACAATTTCCATGCAATTTATCTACTAACAGAAGGATAGGGGTGGGGCGCGGGGGTGGGGGTGGAAAGACAGGCACAACACATTCCAAGCTCTTATTAATTGTAAAGTAAACAAATAAAAAATTCTAGAATCGTTTACACTTTTTTCATGTGCTATAAGCATGTGAAAAAGGGACAGCTTTGAATGATGTCCTGTAGCATTACCTATCAACTACTGCAGAAGTCAAACCCTGATGCTGCAGACTCGACAATTCTAAGACTTCTCTTGTAGAATTATACAGAGATAGGAAGTGGGGCAGATACTGTCTTAGTTTGGGTTTCTTTAGGCTACAGTTTTCTCCGTGATATCTTCCTTGCTGAGTTAAGAGTATGCTGTGCTACATTGCCAGGCATGAAGAGAGGTGATTGGGAACATTTACATTTCAGGAAAAAGCTTATGTGTTTATTTATTATTTTTATTTATTTACTTTTTATTGTACTCTGTAAAGCACAAAGTGAAGCTGCAATTTGTTTTCTCAACTTTCTGAGTTAGAAGAAATCACTCAGCTTGCTGTTCAATATCTGAAGTAAGAAATTTTAAGAAAATCATATAAATAAAGAAAATTAATTTCTGAACGTACAACACACAGGCTGGTTAGAAGTGAAAAGGTGTACAAAGTTGCTGGAAGCTGGAAAACGTTTTCCCAAGAAAGTGCTATAAAACAACCCTTCTAAATGGGAGGTAACCTTCAACGTGTCTTCCAAAAGTGTATTTCCTGTTCTCATTGTTAATCTGTTTTATACATTTTCTCATCTAGAAACAGAAGATTAGCATTCTAGGCCAGACTGCCATCTGTCTCCTTTAGGGCAGGGCAAGAAACTGGGATGGTAAGACTGGGCCCAGACTTCAGTGACACTTCACTGCTTCATAGGAGGTTCAAAGACCAGGACGAGGCTTCAGGATGTTCCTTTCCAGGCTCTCCTCTCCAGGGCAGCTCCAACCCACATGGTTTCTGAGCTCTCCAGCAGTGTCTCTCCAACAGACAACAGCCTGCCCAGTGTGCCTCATGGCTGCTTTTCCCTTTTTTCAGCAGGAGCTTTTACACAGTCCTTAACGGCATCCAACCCAGCACCTCTCAGAGCTGCCTTCCCTGGAGTCAAACGAAGAGCCAGGGCTTACCAACAACAGTGTCTGGTCAGGAAAAACATGAGTAGGTCCTGGAGGAGACCCAAGAATCCTCTCATAGCATACCTCCTTTGTGTCCTCTTATAGGGATACCAGATGTCTACATCCCCAGCACTGAAAGCTGAGTGAAAAATGAATGATTTGGCCCAGTCTAAAAATCTTAGATTATGTCCTGCCTTCAAAGGAGAGAGATGAATCATAATGAAGTGGTGTTCCCAAGAAGTCTTCTGATGCCTTGTTATTTACAAGTATGATATCAGTGTTAAGAAGGACAGATTCAATCATTGATAAAAAGGTGCATCAGATATGTGTTTGTATATACGTACACATGTATGTGCGAACGTGTAAGGCTCCACGGAAGGATAAGCAAATGCAACTAAACCTCCAGCTCTCCTTTATTTCTCCCTTCCACATGGAAATGGCTTTTCCCCGTACTGCCTTTCACTTTCCTCTGCTCTAGCTGTGTCTCAGATGGGTTATAATAATTGTTTTCACACCTGGTGTCATCCTCCCACACTGCCCGCTTCCAGCCTCACTCCTCCACTGACCCCTCTGAATCTAACCTGTGCTGTTCTGTGCATCATATTCCCCAGCTCTTGCACAAGTCCCTTTTGTTCATCTCTCTGCTGATACCTGAGCACTTTTTCCTCGTTTGATAGAGCCAGCTGTGAAGATGACAGCCATCTCCCCAGCCAGCTGTGAGGATGGCAGCTGGCATCCAAAGCGGGTGTTGAGGACAGCAGGTTACTCCTTCCTCAGCCGTGGTGCCCACAGGGGAGTCTGGCTCCTGGGATGGGCAGAACTGGCAACTCCAGCACCCCAATATGTTGTCACAGCCTTTTGATACCAGTAGGTCCCCCATCCACACCCTGAGCAATGCCTCATCTGACTTTCTACGTGCTCCTTTTTCCTGTCTGGCAGATAGCTGCCAGGGACAGAGGGAGCAGAACAGAGAACGAAGAAATTGTGATAATTACTCTTGCTAGATTTGGTTTTGGTTTTTTTTTTTTCTCTTTTTATCTTAAAAGCCTGCTGAACTTCAAAAAATATTCTTTTCTACTTTGATACCTACGTTCCTCCTTGTTTTATCAAACCCCTCTGTTTTGTATCCCCCAGCTGCTCTGCCTATCCCCTGATGGGGTTTCCCTGGTGCTCTGTGTGAACCATCATTTCAATTTTCTATTTAGTTGAGTATGCTGAGGAAAGTGTTTCCAATTTGAAATAATATTGTTGGGAAACATGGACTGTCTGCTAAAAGAATATAGTGTTTTATTTTTTGGGTGTAATATTACTTTCCTAGCTGATAACTTATTTCCTTAAACACTCATTTTCTTATTTATCTTTTTAAGTCTGCAACTTTGATGATATTGTAATATCTATCTCTAAATACAAAGGCTATGCTAAAAGCTACTAAAGTAGGGAAAAGAAGAAATGAAGCAAACAGAAATAAAATCCCAAGGGTAATTATCTATTAACACAGCAGCAAGCTTCATCAAAAGATCTGTAGTATTCTATTAAATGTAAAAGTGTAGAAAACAAAAACAGGGAAAAAATTAGAGAAAACGAAATTCAGGTAAAAAGGGAGGAAGAGGAGAGGAGATGCAAAAGCATCAGAAAGCAGTAGAGTGGAAAGTGGCTGAAAAGTAGCTGATATTTTTGAGGCCATGCCTCAGACTGGTGAGTGGGAGTCATTGGTTTATTTTAATAAATATTAAAAAATTTACTGGAGGCAGCAGTGACTCTCAGTACCCTAAGCAGACAGAGTGACACTACTTTCAGAGCCCTTTTCTACCACTGAGCAGTTGCAGAGACAGAATAATCTCCCAGCAGGAAGCCTAATTATTCCTCCCCACCAGGGCTCAGGCGAAGATTACCTCCAGTCCTGCAGAAGGCAGAGCAGATAGCTGTGCTAACAAAAGAAAGAGACCAAAAATCAAACTGGCATTCCCCAGGCCAGACTGTACCCTAAGGAGTGACAAGAAAAGCACAACAAAGGTGATGAGGGGGCTGGCTGTTATGTAGTCCTGGAAATAAGATGGTAAAGACAAGCATGTGAAAGTGTTCAACGGTAGCGGGCAATTGGATAAAGCCTTCATTTTTTTAAGTATACTGATGCTACAGTTCTCAGACTACAGTCCTTGAGTCAGAGACTATCTACCAGTTAATTTCCTTACAGGGGAGTTTTCCCATCATGCCAAGAATCTACACAGCCTGCATTAGTGCTGCCCCAACACTGGTCACGAGGAGGAGGTTGCTCGTCACCTTTTATACAGCGAGGCAAATGTTATTTCACTGCTTTCGTGGAACTGTTACTCTGAAGAGAATGTATGATCATGGACATCCAGGAAAATCCCTAAAATCATTCCCTGGGGTTAACCAGTGCAATGCCAGAGAAAGCTGTCATGAGAAGGTAAAATTCACAACTAAAATTAAGGTATAAATAACCCCGTGAAGATACAGGGCCAATTTGCAACACACTAACCAGGAGCAGCCTGGAGCAGTCTGTCCTGCTGACATCCTCCACCTGCCTCACAGACAACCCAGAGCCACCCCTGGAACAAAGTATGACTCAGTTTCAGTAGGACTTTCTGGAGTCCTAAGGAAATACCACCACAGGAGATAAGCAGCAGCACAGATTTCAAAGTCTATGTGTAGACGGGACTATTTTTAAGTAGCGTGATTAGACTAATTAAGTTCTGCTTAGGTTTTAATTTGCATTTTAAGGATTTGATTACCCACCAGTAAAAAAAGAGACTGATTCTCTCATGTGTTTTATGACAGTTTGTGACACAATCTGCACTCTCATGTTTACAAATAAATAGAAATAACATATGTAAATTTAAATTATGTTTCGTTCTGTATCATTGACATCAGCAGCAGGTAACTAACAACATCGATTTCTATTACTAATAATAACATTATCTCTTACTAATGGTTTCATTCTTACAAAATTTATTTCATAATTCCCTGGTGTACCATTTCAAATGCTAACTGTGACCAAGAGACATAATCCATTTTTAATTGTGATTCAATTACCCCTTTTTCCATTAAATTAAGTTTAAGCTGCAAGAATATGACTCCAGTGCATCCAAAAAGGGATACCTAGAACTTAAAAAAAAAAAAATATTCCACAGGAGTTTCTGAATAACAGGGGGGTTTGCCCATAGGCTTTTTGTACCATAATATGTTGCTGTGTACATAATTCTATTAAAACCTAATATAAAATATTGTTTGTTATATAAAATAAATAATATAAACATTGTTAGAAGGGTATGTAAATTTGCCTTTTGTCTACTCACTCTGTTTTTGGAACTTCTTTTCTAAGCCAGTAGAAATCAGATTGGGCTGCATATTTGCGAGTTTGCAATACATTGCCAAAATAGTCACTTTCTGTAAACTTCAGCTGTGTGGATAAAGTACAGACAATTTAAAGCATGTCCAAAGAAACAGAAGCTGACATAAAAAGCTAACTTTTATTTTATAAAAGATAATCACCTAATTTTTTAGCAATTGTCAAAGCAAGTAAAATTTTCACACTTGGTAGGAAGAATAAATATTTTATGAGCTTAGTTAAAAAACAGTAGCTGAACAGATCTACACAAGGGCCTGGAACTCTGGAAAAGCTCTTCCCTGTGCAGAAGGGTGATGAAGGAATCATGAGCGCTCAACAATGAATTGCAGAGTGCACATTTCTGTGGCTATCATTATGAGAGCCTCTTTTCCAGGAGGAAGTAGACTTAATTTTATAATTGCATTTTAAAACCAATTCCAACAAAGTAACAAAGTCTGCTTTTTCAGTTTGTTTTATATTTTATAACAAATACTTCATGCTCTGTGCCTTCTGAGGGTTCTGCCACTGCTTTCTCACATTCAATATTTACAGACATAGGGCTCCATGCTTCCATAAACTTCCAAATCTAATAGCAATAGCACATACATACAACTAACCCTGCAAGAAAAAAAGATAATTAATGGTTTATAACTCCAGATGATATCCCTGTCATCAGTTTAAAACATCCCAAGGATTTGAAAGGAAGTTGCACTTCAGATGTAAACTATGGGCTTGGAACTGTGATTAATGAGTATTTTTCACCAGACATTGCCACTCTTCTGGGCAAATGCTGTCTCACTGCACTGTCTTCACAGCACCATCTCCCCTTACACTCCCCACAGACAAGGACTAGGCTGGTAGAGGTGGTTCTTCAAAGTTTTCTCAAAAAGTTAGGCCTTTGTTTAGTGTTTGTTTGTATGCTTTCTCAAAGATGACTAGGTCTCTTATTTTACTGGTTCAGGATTGAATCTTTGATTCTACTTTGCCTGAGACTTTCAGTAATACAATTCATCACATGCATACCACAACTGGAAAATGGTAAAATATACTATTATTATTAGTCCTTTGCCTTCCTGCCTTAGGCTGAACAGATACTGGGTCAGGAAGGAGTCCCCCCACAGTATCTTTGTCCAGCAGCCAGCACAATAGGCCTATACATTGATTAGGACCTCTTGGCACAATTATAAGCAACAATCATAAGTAAAATTCAAAGGCTGGAGAGCCAATATACAGGGCATCATAAATTGTGATATTCTGAGGTAAAATGCTTGTTGTGTTTTTGAAGACCATTATTTTGAGAAGAAATGCTTTTAGTTTGTTTCATTTTTAGAATTAAATGCAAAAATTATTACAGTGCATGTTTAATCTTTAAAATCCTCAGTATCAGGAAGGTTCTTTGCACCCAGGCACATTTTACTCCCAGCAAGCCTCATAATCTCACTTAGGCACACCAGCACTGACAATTTAGACACGAGAACTAGCACACTTAATTTAAAAAAAAAATAAAAATAACCAGGCAAGCACAACTCAGGTGCATGCCAAACAAAAGACAACCTTTGATTTTAGACAGCAGTGAAATAAAGGAAAAAATAGTTGGAGTATGCAAATGAAGAAAGCTGCAAGTCTGACACTTACTGTTTTGACGTCTTCATTAATGTATGTGTCATTCATTATAAACTGAGGGTAACCAACTTTTGCCATAACTGCTTTTGCCTTTGAAAAAGAAAATGAGAAAAAAAAGTGTTGACAGATAAAAACACTTATCAGCACACAGCTTTTTTTTTTTCCCCTGGTCTGTTTCCATTTTGCATTATTATGATTCCCTGGAGGCATCCTATCAAACCAACTTGCCTACAAGGTAAACTTGGTGCCACAAATGAGCTCATCATCACAATGTAGAGGATCCATATTCTGTTGTCAGATTATCACAGTGGGTCTACTGTTGCCTGTAGAGCTTTTGCATACTTACAGCAATGTGTTTGAGTGCAAAATCTTAACAGCTGACTGTTCCTACCAGTTTTTGTGTTAATCAGATGGTCAAACGCCTGTTTTCACAAAGGAGGACAGGAAACGGCCTGTTTCCCTATGGCACAGTAGCTGGTACACATCCAACTGTTAAAATAGGGTTGATACACAGATGTGAATGAACCTTGGTCCCAGCAAGTGCAGACTGGTGTATTTGCACTGAGGGCCACTTCTATTTGCCTCTGAGGATGGGTGCATACTTTTCTGAAGGACACTGCTTTCTATAAAACTACAGGACAAATCTTTGTTTAGTTCTCCAGTTTTGCGCCTTTACTTTACAGTCTTTACCCTTTTGCTAATGCCTGCAAGGGTGTTAAAATAAGACACTTCACTTTTCATTAACTTTGCTTTTTTTCCTTGTTTAGTCTTGACTTGGTCCCAGCATTTATGTACAATCTGTGTAAACACTCCAGTGTGAAGTGATAGTAGCTGTAGATGAGTATTCCCACTTTGTAAATCATGGTGTGAGCGTATAAACAGCCTGAATAACATTCTCACAAAAACACCAGCAGGCCTTATTATAGCCAGAATCTCTGTGGAAACAGCAAATTTCCAGAAGAAAAGCAAAAGGATATAAAAACATAAGACTATGTACCCAGATGTGAAATGTGACAATTTGTAAAATAAATTAAAGCCGTGGTGGACTAGAGTAGCACTAAGCTTTCACTTTGCATGTTTTCAGGATGCTGAATGTAATTTCTCCATAAGTCTTTGGGATACCCTCCACCCCTCAAAAAGCACTCTTCTGGAAATTTGTTCTTCAAACTCAGATGTCAAAACAGAAATGAATATTGCAAGATACTAAACGCAATAACTTAATTGGCCTTTAAACCAACTGCAGCCATACCAACCCTGCATTCTGCTCTCTGTGAGCAGAGCCTGGACCTCTCTGTGGTCCACTCTGACTTCCATTTCCCCCTTGCTTCAGGGGGTGACTACTTAAGGGAAGATTCCCCTTCCTGCACAGTTATATCCTTTCCCTCTTCTGCCCCTCCACAGTATCTCAATACAGCACAGCCTCCTATGACAGCAAGATTCAGAAACGGCTGTTCCACAACCCTAAGAAGGAAGCTGAGGGAGAACTCGTTCCATTTAACCAAAATAATTCTGTCTCCTCTTTTATTTTTCAAGAAGAAAGGCCTCTTTGCTTCTACAAACACCTTCAGTTTATCAGTCCCATTTCCAACCCAAAGTCATAATCCCCCATTTGTGACATCACAATTAATTGTGGTTGAGATAATTAAGATGTCACAAACAGAAGATAACAACTTCAGGTAGGAAATTAGCAGCAGGAGCAGATGATCTCTTAAGCAAGAAAGATCCCATTGTCATGCAAATTGCCCTAGTGATAAAAAAAAAGCAATGGAAGAAAAATGCTGAATGGGAAATATGAAATGAGCCAATTTAACTCTCAACAGAATGTTTTCTCAGTTTTCCAGAAGGTTCATCCATCTTTCAAGATAATTTAAATGCTGTGGGGGGGAGGGAGGCTAAAATGCTGGGAGGGAGGACAATTCATCTGCAAGTTTGTGTGTAATCAGGAGTGCCTAATCTTTTTCCTGGTGGTGTTGTCAGGTCCAACTGACTGAACTTGGCAGGAATCGGAAAATTTCCTCTATCATTTCCCATGTTTAAATCCTAGTTAAAAGTAGCTTTGAAAAAGGAAAGGGCAACTCTCATCAGTTCTAGTTTCTACTAAGTCAGCTGCTTAAACAAGTTTGGTGAATCTCAAATGTTCCGCATGAGTTCCAGAGTACCCATCTGAATCACTTACAGTAACCTCTGTGTTGAATCTACTTAATTAAACACCTTAGGATTTGAATGAAACAGACTTAATTTAAAAATTGACTTATATGATGAAGAATAAACACTTTAAATACAATTTATAGTGCAACTTCCAAAAAAATCAACAGTGGTTTTAAAGCAAATGTAAGGATTAACTGTGCCAGTACAATGGCATTTTACTAATGATTTAGCCAGTACAATGTCGATCAAATATCATTGATCCTGTTTTGGCACATAAAAGAACTTTTTTTGTTTTGAGCTAGATTACATCCTTTAAAAGCGCTCTTAATTTGTAGACTGTCTTCCAAATACAAGCAAATAAAGTCCTGCCTCACTGGCTGTAAATGCAAAGGAGTATAAAGCCAGCCTAGATCTGGCAGTGCTTCTTTGCTGAGAGATGGGCTCTGCCTTTAAGCGCATGGTGCTAATTGGTTGTGACCAAAATTATGTCCTTCTCCACCACATGGACATTTTGGGATCTTTGTGGAATATCTGCCACATCCATCTCAGTCTCTTCTTCCACAGCAGCCCCCAGAGAGCAGCAGCTTGGGCCTGCCAAGTTTTCACCCTTTTAGACCTCACTCCTTTAACTGCTCTAAGGGGAGATGATGCCTCCAGGCTCCTTAATAGCTTGTCTGACACAGGATGAACTAAAGACTATATATAATCACATAATCTGACAAGTAACCATATAATTAATACTTAACTTTTTTAAAAATTTTATTTAAGTGACACTTTAACCCTTTACTCTTTTCATGACCCTTCTGCATTAGGAAAGGAAGATGGGGAGAGTTCTTCCAGCCACACTACCTCATGAGAACTGGACACACTTGTTAGATGACACATACTCTTGCTTTGCGACATGAGACTGAGATTTTTAAGCATGAGAATAAAACAGTTGGACACTACTGAGGTATTTTTTTATAAAAGGCTATGTAAAATCCTAGTAAATAACAGAGTTTGTCTCAAAGAGATTTTTGAAAGTAAACTCAAAAGGTAATGCTACTTCTAGTACTTTGATGCTTTATCAATGTCTAAAGTTGTCTGTATTTTGTGAGATAGAGAGATAGATAAAGAAGAAAATGTTATTTTATTGCATTTGTTACTTTAAACTTCTTACTGCAAAATGTGTGTTTTAGAGACCTGAGCAAATAACACAAAGCCGATACTGACAGTGAAGAACGTGTGACTCCTGGCTGGGAGAATTGTGTCCAATAGCCAAAGCAAAACCCATGAGAGGTCACACAAAGCCTCTGAAGTCCTTGGGAATCCCTTCAACTGGGTTTTCTCCTAGGGTCTTTGCATCAGGTGCAAACATGTTCAGCTGAGCCCAGCACGCAGAACAATTTATTAACACAACTGATAAGTTAGAAAGTATCATATTGACAGCAGGTTTCTGATTTTGTATATTGGAAGTCTTTTTTTTTTGTGCCTATCTTTTCTGTTCACTTGTGTACTATTTAACAGCAGTTTGAAGGCTCCTTACTTACACAGCACAAAGAGGGAGAAATCTCTTCTACAACTGGCTTGCTCTATGATAATGATGTCAGTATTTTCCCCTTGATAAGGCTAAAAGTATGTTTAAAAGATCAGCATTCCAGGAAGCATACACCTGCATACAGGGAAGCCCAATGAAATGTTACAAATGTACAGGAACCAGCCATGTGACAACTGCACGTGAATCCACCATAAAAACATCATGCACAGTTTTCTGGCTTAGAGGCTCATTTAATTCCTTTCACTAATTTCCATATTAAATAGCCTCATGTACAGGAAGAAAAGGGACAATGGGGTATTTTCCCCAGCTACTGTTAAGCACTCGGCCTACCTTTATCTGTTGAGTAAATTAAGGAAACTCATCACTGCAGGACTCTTCTCCTGCCATCGAAAGCAAGAGGCTCTTGCAGAGGGTGACACAGAGAAGCAGCTCACTTTGGAGTAAGTCATGATCACTGTTTTCCACCCCAGCAGCCAGACAGAGCAGGCTCTGAAGCAGAGGACCCAGACTGGGACTACTCCCTCCACCTCTCATCATGCATGCAGGTTTCCCCACTGACTTCAACACAGCATGGATTTTATAATCAGTGTGCCTTTCTGAGAGCACTGCAAGTCAGTTTACTATGGAAACAAAAAAAAAAAAAGGACCTTTCACTCTTTGATTTAACAACTTGCCAAAGTGGGAATGCACATGTGTTTCAATGCTCCAAAGCATCCCAATTTCCAGTCTATTCAAATTCTTACTTGACAACCAAGCATGTGAACCTTCTGAGAGCCTTTTTTGCCACTCAGACTATGATTTGGATATTTTATATGCTAGAAATACTAAGTACTGACATATTGGACTTACTGTAAAGAAAAAAAAAAAAACAGAACACATATCTCACTCCTGACAAAGTTTTATGAGTCTGACACAGATCTGTATATCAACTTGACTCAAAAATAACTTTGTGAAGATAATTTTCAAGCTTCTAAATATACAAAAAATTAATACAATTAGAGTTCACTGAAAAATTAGCATGAAATACATTCTGAAAGCTAAAATAATTCACAGCAAAGTAATGTTCCATTTAATTACAAAGATTAATTCAGCCTTTATGTACATGTCTGGTCTTTTCATTTTTCAATGAAAAGAGATGATTCAAGAGCCATCTGGTAAAACTGTTGCATAAATATCACTGCATCTAACTAGGTTTTATGTATAGAAAAACTAGGAAAATAGAGTGATGGATCTTGGCAAAACACAGAAAAGTTCCATCAGAGGGCTAAAGCCCAATCCTACAGTTATCAGTAGGAAGTGTCTCACTGACTTGAGTGAGAGATGGACTGGATTCACCTTAATGATGCATCAGAGATTTCCTTTGTGGGACCACAAGAAATGTCAGGGATTTGCACATTGTCAACTACAATCAAAAGCGAAGTGGTAACTCAAACATGAACACTTGACATGAAATGACAGTTTTTAACAGTATTTGATATGCAGTGAACTGTGTGTAATATATACTCCAGAATACAGATAATCATTAAACTATATATTTTTAAACCTTGGCTTTAACCATCCTCTTTTATTAGCATGTCACAATAATAGAATAATAGAATGATAGAATAATGGAAACTGTGTAGACTTTCCAAGAGCTAGTGTTTCATTTAATAATAATTCACATACTACCTCCTCACACAGCACAATAACTATCCCCTCTGTATTACAATAATTGGTTTGAATGCTCTAAAATAATTGATTATGAAGACAGAAAATACACCTATCATTCCATTCTTGTACTAGCTTGAGGCCAGGGGGGAAAAAAGCCAAATGTAATGACTTAAGTGAATAATGACACCCATCACATTCACATAAAATTGCTTTTAGTTAAATACACATTGTAGTTTAAAAAACAGCTGAGTGCATTTAACAGCTTTATGCTGCCAAATGTAAAAAGTATCCTAGTCCTCACTCTTCTTCCCTGTTCCTCTCATCCTGTTCACTTTGTCCATGCTTCTGCTCATGCTGCCGTGCACCCACAGCCTCCAAAGGCTGCCTCAGCTCCTTGCCACATCCCTCTGTGAGACTCACTAACACAGCAGAAATCTAACAAAGTTTTACCCCAGCCAATCTTCCCCCAGATTAGTGAGCTGAATCACTCACCCACTGCATGGGGAAACCCAGCAATTATTAGAACTTGCACCAGGAAGTTGCTGAGGACACACGATATGGGAACATGGAGAAGGCTTATGTGACACACTAGTTACCTCCTCCTCTGAATCATCTTTTGAAACCAAAGCCCCACTCAGAAAAAGCTTACTGAGAAGAAAATACTGCCTAATACTCTTAAAAATACCATACCATACATTACAATCCTAGGAAACAGAGGAAAGGGGACACAGCAATTCCGAAGCAAGCTGTTCATTGGGATTATACATTCAGTCTTAATAGCTACTATCTAGCAAGACAATATTATTATACAACCATAAAGATGCAAGCACCTAAAAGTTTAGTAGGACTACCATGGACTGAAGAGCCATAAAAAGCAACAGTGTACATCAGGGCAGGTCTTTCCTGTCCTAAATACCTTTTGTTTCTGTCTCTCTGGAATACAAAGACTCAGTCATTGGTTCAAGCACTGTGACAATAATTTCACTGGAATTAACTTTTCAGTTTAAACTAATCCCACATTATATTATTTTTTTTAGCAATAAAACTGGACTAAGTCACAGAAAGTAGGAAATTAGTGTATTTATTCCAGTTTTACTTATATAAATATACTAATTGATTGTGATATCTTCACAAATGTAACTCTTCAGTTCAATGCAGCACTACAATTAATAGACCTACCGATATTTTCTCCTACCGTCTTGGTTCCAGACTCATTCTGCTCCCATCTATGCTTTAATTTTGCTAAGAAAAGGAATTCCTTTTCC
Organism: Acropternis orthonyx; assembly: GCA_035583155.1. Taxonomy (NCBI): domain Eukaryota; kingdom Metazoa; phylum Chordata; class Aves; order Passeriformes; family Rhinocryptidae; genus Acropternis; species Acropternis orthonyx. The sequence goes on along the minus strand of JAWWEU010000001.1, from coordinate 105,495,587 downwards.
CATTATATTTTAATTCCATTTTCCATTTGTAATCTCTGTATGACAATTGCCATGACTCCATTATTTTGCACACAGAATGTTATATATGACAGACATAAATTCTGTCCTTCATGAACAGAACCACAGCTGTGTAAATTAAATACATTTCTTTGTGGCACACACAAAATATCATTGTCTTTGATTATACAGTACATAAGTATACTTATCCTGCAGACCAGCACAACAAAGTTCCTGGCAGAGGATGTGTTTAATGTATTTAACACCTTTTAACATCATTCCTGTCCAAAGCATCTTGATAGGTTCTAAGGGTCTTTGCATTCTCATTGGAGCTGGAATGATGCCCATGAACCAGAAGAAAGGATGATGGCCAGGTAAGAAAAGTGACTCAGCTATGGCATCACGGCACATGCCAGCAATGACAAGTCCGTTCCAGCATGAGCATTTCTGCAGTGGATTGCCCTCTGCACACCCGTGGACCACGTAGGGCATGACTATGTGTGGACAGCTAGGAGCTCCTCCAGCTGCACTTCCAACAAGCCAGAAGCAAGTGTTGTGGTCTGAAGGCACACAGTATCACTAGTATAATCCTGGTGTGTAAATATATATATATGCCCCATGGTATATCCTGCCAAGTTGCCTTTGACAGGGCTCAAATAACTCGTGCACCAGGGCTAAACTTGGACACACACTTAGCACTTCAGACAACCATACCTTCTCCTGCCCTTATTTTCAGGAAACGCTCTATGTTTTCCAATATAACTGTCTCTTAAAATAAAACAAAAAACTAAAACCAAACAACCTAATACTTCCCCAACTGAAAATTCTCTTGGTGTTTTGAAGTTACCTTAGACATCCTTTCTGAACAAACCTTGAACCAGAATCCTAAGGATTGGCAAAGGCAAAAAGAAAAAGCCATCTTTGGCTAGGCTTTGTCATGTTGGTGAGCTGCAGAAGTTATTATGTTGCATTTTCCATAGAAACTCCATCCTGGACTCCTTTCACTGCTCACTCCCAAAGCCCCTCATGATTTGATCCATACTCCTACTTTCATACCACCTCTTGCTAGAAACACACAGACCTTACTGCAAAAATGTTTTCTCCTGCTTTTGTATGAGCTCTGGGCAAGCAGCAGGCATAACAAAAACCACTGCACTGGCAAAATAATTCCCCAGGGACAAAATACCCAGGGTGCTGAAGAGATCTCTGACACTGAATACTGAGAGAGGGGCAGCCCCCAGAGACCGGGAAAGGGCAAGAAAACTCTATTCCCATCACAGCTATATGGGATATGATTTACCACAGTGTTCCTCTTTCAGTTTTATGCAACACTGAATAACCTGTTCCAGAAAGGGACAGCTTCTGACCTTAGCCTGTGCTTGCATCAGTTCATATTCATTTACCGTTTTCAAGGTTAAGCAAACGTTGCAGAGCAAGTTTTATTTTTTTGGTATATATATATATATATATATATATATATATCATGAATGGCATGTGAAAAATTCCCTTTTCATTTCTCATTTCACAAGAGAGCTTCAGCTGCAGTCTAGATACAGCTGGGACCAGACATGGCAGAGACTCCTAACACTACTCAAACTGAATGACTGAGAACATAAACAGAAGGATTGCTCAGAACTTGCATGTTTTATCTCTGAGGAGAAATTCCCTTCACTTGAACAGGGACCCTGACCAGCACTGTACCAGTAATTACATCACTGTCAGTTGTCCGTGCCTTATAATATATGGGGGGAAAGCACATGCACACATAGACTAAAACCTAGGCTGCAGAATATAGGAAAACCTTATGCAGGAAATGCTCTGCTTTCTCCTCAAGACCAAATTCCTGTCCATTCCAAATCTTTACATATTTTTATTTTCAAATAAATCATATCTATATATTTTCATATTGATGAAGCTCACCAAAAACACAGGAAACTGAGCACAAGACACCCCACAGCTCCCTCACACATGAGGGCATCTAAGGAGCCTATATTCTTGGGCACAGCATGTTGGCTTCTGAAAGGCCACTAAAGGAACATATTCCTCAGTCTGATGACCTTCTTGTGGTAGAGCTCCTTTAAAAGTAAACTCCAGCAATACCAATACCTGAAGCCAGGCAAACATTTCACAACTTTGCTTCAGACCTCCATGACTAGTGCAATACCTGAGGGAGTTAAAGTGCTCCTAGCTAAGGCTCCTGATCATGGACAGCTCGGTGCCCAAGAATGAGGACCCACAGTGAAGTGCCAGCCCACAGCCCTGCTCTGCTGAGGTGCTTGCCTCTCACTGGCTCAGGTGGACATATACAGGACATGGAGATCACCACAGCCAGGAAATGCATGTTTATTGGAAACAGAGAGGAAATGTCAAGCAGATACTTGAGCAAGCCCTTGTAGACTTCTCCATACAGAGAATGGGTCTCTCATACCTCAACATCTGTTGTGGCTGAGCCAGGGGACTCCATTATCTTTGTACCTCTACAGGAGACAGGTTTACTTATTAAAACAAAAAAGATAATGAAATTTAAAGCTGAAACTGTCCAAGACTTCCAGGGATGGTGGAGGATCACTTGCCCTTTGGAAGAATTAATCTGTCTTATAGCATACTAATGCTTTCATGTTGTATTTCTGCAACAAAAGCTTCGGATTCACCCTGGTCCCTGAGCATCTGCAGGTGTGTCTGTCCATCTGTCTCCCTCCTTTTATTTCAAGCATGAGATTTGTCATAAGTGTTTTGATGTCACACACCCATTCTGGCCTTATGGAATTGTGGCAGAGTCTGAAAAATGACAGCTGTGAGATCAGGGTTAAATACAATTTCCTCTCCCTTCACCTGTTTTCCACTATCTGTTTGCACGGTGCTCAGGTTATTAATGGAACTGACATCCATGCACAACTGAGTGAGCAGTAGCAGCAGCCAGATAACAAGGGAGAAGCTGACAGCAGCAATCTAACCCCAGAGATAAGAGATAAGCAAACATGCCATGCTTATTAGTTTCAACTCTGGCCAATGGAGAAGAACATCTCCTGTGGTTACTGAACAGGAAAGTCCAGTCCTCCTCCTGAGAAGGTTAAATTAAATTCAGGATGTGAGAGATTATTATTTGAGTTCAAAAATTAAGTTTGTTATGGGAAATAAATATTTTACTTAAAAAAAAAAAGGTGATGTTAATCTGATGGAAAGTGAAGATCTATTTTTATTTAGAGAAAAGCATGGAACACTTCTACTGTAGAAGGAAACTACCTTACGTTCTCTATCTTTCAGGTGAAAAAATGTTACTCTAACAGATGGCATTTTCCAAATGGCTGTCTCAGGGATGGTACAGGAGTGGTAGCCTCAAAATCCTAACCAAATTTCAAGCTAGGTAAGTAGTGTCTCTGCCTTTTCTGAACTACAGTACGTTTCAACCTTATGAGGAGACTTGTTCGTTGCTCCTTGCAATGCAACTCCTGCAATACAAGCAGGACCTTAAATTTTTGAATCCAGACAGAGACTACCTCAGAGGTATTTTCCAACTGAGTTGATTCTGTGGTTCTGTAATTTCAGAACGCTCACTTCCACAAAGGAAAAGCATGGCCAAAGTTCAATTGGCACTCAACTGAAGTACACTTTCCAGTTTAGAGATGACAAGGTTGTTTCAAGAATATCTGAATCAAACTTTCTAGTAAAACCAGCAAATTTGGAAGTCAGCAGTCAGCCCTATTGGCTTCTGAAAAGGAATGAAGTGTCTAAATGCAATTAGAGCCTTTGGAGATTTCTCCCTCTTTTCTTAGTTCTTCTGAGGTGTCTCGCTGGCAGTTTCTGTAAGTGCTCTGAAGCAGTCTTACACTTTGTGAAGTTCTCTGAGATCCTTGAAACAAAGTTATAAAGGCATCTTAAAGGAACCTGTAAAAGGTGTCGTGCAAGGTTTAGTTATAAAACTCTTTTACCAAGGGTTGTTCTGTCAGCTTTGTGCTGGCTTTCATTCCAGAAAAAGCCCACTTGAAATAAAGGAGGCACTGAGCCTTGGGGCTGGTTCCTCTGTCATAGTTTTGCATTATTTTTCAACGGATGGGTCCACAGATCCCACAAGACGCAAAAGGCATTTTTAATTTTTGTAGAGCACTCAGTGACCACTCTCAAGATTGGATGACTTGTCATATTTGTGCAAAATTAGCATGGCATTGAGCAAGATTAATTTCAGCTCCTGAATCTGTAGTGCCTGGCCTTTTTGTCTGGACATGCCTCAGACCTTAATGAAACATTACTTTTCAGAACTGTATCTAGTGCATGTCCTGGACAGGCTATGTGAAGAAAAGCAGGAGGCTCCATTCTCTCAAATATATATTGCTGTGCCAAGGTTATACAGAAGCAAAATTGAGCACAAGAAAAGAACAGGCAATGATGATTCTCTGGTTCCCCCACCACAAGAACACAGGGGAAGAAGGTGACATTTTCCAGACAAGCAAAAAGAGATGCTTTCTCACACAGAGCACAGCAAGGCAGTGGAACTCATTGCCTTGGGAAGTTGTGGATGATAAAAATTCTTGTGGGTTCAAAAAGTCAATAGACAAACTCACAGCAGGAAAATATGAATAAATGCAAAGAGATCACTTCTGGCTCAGGAAGCAACTGAGCTGCAGAATGTCAGAGGCCAGGAAAGGATAGCCGGAATGTATCCCTTTATGCTTGCCCTGTCCTTACGTTCATCTCTAAACATCTGCTGCTCTTTGGCCGCTGTCTGAAGGAGACATTGGGCCTCTGGTTGGAGCAGTATGGCTGTCATGTTTGTAGTGAAATCACTCAAATGTGAAGAGAGAGAAACCATGGAGAACTGGGTAGGATGGCAGGGACTCAGATAATTGACTGCAGACCTGGATAGGGCCAGTAGGTTCCAGTGGGATAACCCATGGACACCTACCTCCTCTAAACTGCCTATACTCTGTTCAGTTGGGGTTTGTACAGATGGCCCTTATTTCCTAAGGGCTATTGGCCTAAATAACACCTGCAGTATCTAGGGAGGCTTGCTATAGCTCTCTGAAACAGCAGAACAAACCCTGTAGGCTAAATAAAGGTACCTAACACTGCCCAAGAGAGCCACCTATAGCTAGGCACCGTCCCTATATTTTCCCGTGTTCCTCTTGGCTCAGTCTTCAGACTCAGAGAGATGTGAAGAAAACAAGTGTCGTGTATACAACGTCCTTAGAGAGAAATAAAGCAAAGCAGCAAGCAAGTTCAGTAGGCAAAAAGTGATTGCACAGTGACCTTGGGATTTGTGCTCCATGACCTAAGGAGGTTAATAATGTTACAGAAAAATCTTACTAGAGGAAAAACAAGCTTTTTTGGCTTATCATCCATGTTTTAAAAATAGTATTGCAACACACACACAAAAAATAACTTCCTAGTAGGAAGTTATTCCTTTGCCATAGCCCAACAGACTACTTTACAAGAGAATCACAAACTTTCAGAAACACTTTTGTGTATAAGCCTCTTCTTCAAACCTCCAGTTAAACTCAAGCACAAAGGGCATTTCAGGAAGGAAAAATAATGATTAATAAAATAATGGTTCCTGCCCAGGAATGGGAAAAATTTAAAATCTGAGGGATGATCTTCCACTGAATTATCCTTTGAAGAGCAGCAATAAATTACCACTTTAAAGATGTGAGCCCTCATCACCTAAGTTATGTCAATGGAGTCTCGGTTGTGGGTTCTCCCCTTTCCCTGTGGCCCACCATGCCCAAACACAGCTGTCAATACTGTTTGGCTGCCATAGCTGGCTGCAATCTGCATCTTCATTGTAAGGTAGACCAAAGGCTTTCCCTTCTCTCTCTCCCCACCCCTCATCTGCTGTCCTCCTCAGAGGCTGCGAGGTGGCCCAGAACTCACCAGGTTCCTGTGCAGCCGACCAGGGATCTCTCTGCTCAGCTTCAGTAACTCAGAAAACAGGTATTTGAAGACTCTTACCAGACCCACCCTTGGAGCTGCACTCAATTGAATAATTTCTCTGTTCTTTAAATGAGGGCAAAATTTAATGACCCTTACTAAAGGGAAACACTAAAAGGGTGAGAAGATGAACATTTAAAGTCTGGGGTTTTTTTCCTTGGTTTGTTTTGTTCGTTTATCAGAGAACTCCATTTAAAATTCGGGAGGTTAACAGGCATACTTCAAGCAAATTTGATATTATAGTCAAATACAGTACAATAAAGCAAGGCTTGAATAGAGCAGAGGAGGAAGGACGGGACAGAAAACAGCATCACAGCTAGGAGCCAAACACTTCTCTCCCACTCGAGCTCCTTTGGAAGCAGCGTGAGCTCCATCCAGAGAGCTAGGTGAGAACTGCACGTGAAGGCAGCATCACCTAGCCATGATAAAAACTTTGCTTGTAAGACTGGCTTTCAGATGGTCTGTATTAAGTTCGTGTTTCAGTCTCAGAAAGCAAGGAGTGGAGGGAGATAGCGGTAAATTACTAGATGTCACCTCATATTTTGCTGTTACAAAAGGAATGTGAAACTTTAACTCCAAAGTGTACAGGGGCTAAAGGGATGATTCTCAGAAATCAAGGCTGCAAGACAATTGTTCCCTATGTCACATGGAGTAATAAATTTGATAATTTTAATATGCTTTGGCTCATCAAATTAGCAGTGTCCCGTTTGAGTACCTTAAAACAGCAGGACCGACACAAAGAAAGTCCCAGACTGAGAAATGTCTGGGTGATTAGATGGAGCTGACAAGCTGCCCAAAGCAAAATTCAAGAATCGATTCTACCGGAGGGTCTTTTGTAAATCCTTTGGAGGTCAATGGTTCCTTTGATTGCAAAGCATCAGTCTGACAGCAAGGTATACAAATCTGGCCTCAGCCAAACACAAAAGAGAAGTGGGCATCAGTCAGAAAACAGGCAGCAGAAAACACACAAAATAGTGACTATCAGAATCACAGAGAGGATTTACAATTCTCTTTCAAAACTGCCTTGTCATTTATATTATAATGTTGACATCTAAAGATACAATCACCACAAGACTCCCCATGATCACTGTCCAGACACCCAAATCCTGCATTGACTTTATTCTTTCAGGAAATGAGTGAAAAATTAGAGTATATGGAGCAGGCCCAGTTAAAAAAAAAAAATCACCGTCTGGTTTCTGCTGTTCATTTCTTTTTGGAGCATTTGAACACTTCAAGAAAGCAATGAGAATAAAAATACAGAGGAAAAGCAAAATATATGAATTACAGTCATTCCCATGCAGCATACAGTTCTGCCATAGAATTCAGGGCAGGGGCTCTAACCTGCACCACTATAAGTGACAACGTTGGCAATTACTGATGAAAACATAAAAGACCAAGACATTCCTCTAACTAATAACTTGCTTTCATTACTTAATTGATAGAATATAATAGGATATAGAACATTTCAGTTGAAAGGAACCTACAAGGTACATCTAGTCCTACAGCCTGACCACTTCCGGGCTGGCCAAAAGTTAAAGCATGTTGTTAAGGGCATTGTCCAAATGCCTCTTGGTCACTGACAGGCTGGAGGCATCCACCACCTCTCCAGGAAGCTGTTCCAATCATCACTCTCTTGGTAAAGAAATGCTTCCTAATGTCCAGTCTTAAACCTCACCTGATGATGCAGATTTGAATTGTTCCCACACATCCTGTCACTGGATCCCAGGGAGATGAGATCAGCACCTCTCTCTCCACTTCCCCATCTCAGGAAGCTGTAAAGATCAATGAGGTGGCCTCTCAGCCTCCTCTCCAAACCAGACAGCCCCAAAGTCCCTAGCCATTCCTGACAGGACATTCCTTCCAGCCCTTTCACCAGTCTTGTTGCCCTCCCCTGGATGCATTCAAGGACCTTCAGATTCTTCTTAAGTGGGGGGCCCAGAATCACACCCAGTACTCCAGGTGAGGCTGCACCACTGCTGAACACAGTGGGATGGTCCCTTCTTCTGACCAGCCAATTGTGCTGTGTGTGATGCACCCCAGGATGGGGTTTGCCCTCTTGGCTGCCAGGGCACCCACTGCTGACTCACACCAAGCCTGCTGCTAACCAGCACCACCAGACCCCTTTCTGCAGGGCTGCCCTGCAGCCTCTGCTCTCCCACATTACACTTGGTGCCTGGTGGTACTCCATCCCAAGTGCAGGATCCTCCCTGTGGATGACATTTATTGGCAAAGAAATGTCACTTCTACATGTCTATATAATAAAGTAATACTGGGGATTTTTTTAGCCAGCAACCAACCAATCTCCATCCCAAAATTCATGTTGTCTGTGCTATTTTATTAAAGCTTAAGTATTAAAAAATTAACACCATAAAGTGCTGCAGTCATGAGATTTAATTAGAACAGTGTAACAGATTTTGAGGTGTCTGTTGTATTATAAACCTAAGATTTCCCCAGTGAATTAACTGACCATACATGTAAGTAATCCATTTCTTGAATTAAAAACATGCACATCCAAGTGTTCCAGGAGAAATCCAATATCTATAATTAGCTATAAGTAATATCTGATAAATATATAGAAGCATCTTTATTAAGGAAATTATTAGAAAATCTTCATGTTCTTATTTTGCACCACTTTTAACAAATATCTAAGTTACAGATCATTATATTTATAAGATTATTTATAGTAAAAAATCCAAGCATAACAGCCAGCAAAAAGTAATAACTGCAGTCTATTTACAATCAGGTTAGCAGGAAATAAATGTCATTTTACTATTGTTCTCTTGCTATAGAGTTTACTGGTGCATTTATGCAGCTCTATTTCATTTGCACATATATGAAGAGCACTGTTGTATAAAATGTAAATGGGCTGTATATGATATCTAAATCTTTCCAATGATAAAATGTCTCAACAACCTTCTCATTAGAATTACTAAAAATCTTTTAAGGCCATGTTTGCTTTTAAATCAAAGCACTACTATTTTCATTCAAGCACAGCAAGCAGGAACAGTTCAGCTGCACTTGCATGTCAGTTTTTTCAAAGAGGGTGCTTACTAATTCACTGATATCCCACTGCCTCAACAAATAGGGACACAGACCTCCACAATGCCCTCCACTTGTCTTTTTATACGCCTCTTCCACTTGCTGCTCTGGGGACAGAGCAAGTGGACATTTGGGCAACCTTCCTTTCCACACGTAATGTGCTGTAAATGTGGGAAGAGAGTGCAAAAGAAGCTTTGAGTAGATCCTTCTTCCTTCACCTTTACCTCCTGCATTCTACTGTCACACTATCTGAAAGCAATCAGGACCAGTAATGCCATCCTTGATTGTAACACTTCATAAATGGCATTATTTTATTGGGAAATGGATGTTCAGCTGGGATTGCCATTACACACTTAAAAGACGCTTTTCAAGGTAGGCCTCCCACCATGACACTGGAAAAAGTATGAAACCTGGGCTATTCTCATATGCCCTTCTAGGCTGGATCCTCCATCTCCACAGCAAACACCCTCAGCAGTCCCAGACAGTTTTAGACACTGTTTTGTGTGTCCCTGATATCCCAGTAAAGATGAAGACCTTGTCAAGAACCGCCACTGTACAGGCAAACCTGAAATAAGCTCATAGTCTACATCAGCCAGAGCCAGATGGGTAAAGGGGAAGCAAGGGAAGAAGAACAAGGTAAGAAAAAGAACTTCCACAGAGAAGCAGGAGCTCAGATGGCTCACCTTCTAGCAAAAAAAAAGTGGCCCATTCCCTTCTCAAACAAAATGACAAGTACTGCAAATACAGCCAATGACATTCTGTTGTCACTCAAGTTAAATCTTTACAGTGACTGAATTTTACTCATTCACCATTTATATTTGTTACCTTCTCATGAGCTTTTCTTTTTGTTTCAGAGTCCATCCAGTCATTTTCCTTTTCCAACATATCAATAAAAGCCCAGCGAATTCCTTCAGTCAACTCCTCCATCTGCAAAACATTTAATAAATCCTTCATCAGTTAAAATATGTTATGTCAGAATCATTATAAGAAAAGGTTTGGTGTAAGTAGGAGCAATAGATTTGGTTAGACCACAAATTATTCCAAGTCAGATGGTATCTGCTGTCCTTTCTTGAAGGCTAATTTCTGCTTTCTCCAGTCCTCAGACACTTCCTCTGAAAGCAAGTTTTTACCCCATGTCCTTTCCCTTCAGGGGTACCACACAACTGGTTCATTGCTGATCCTTTCATGTCACATTTGTGAGAATATCCATCTTGAAATCATAAAAAATACTGAGAGATTTGCAGCCATTTGGGGAGATTTTTGACCCTTAGGTTCTAGATCACTGGCCCACGCAGAAGGAGCCAGCTGCAAGACATTTGCACAAACACAGCCCTTTCTGCAGAGAAAACATCTGTAGCCTTGTTTGGTTTATGTCAGACTGAGGCATGCCTTATTAATACTGCCAAAGAACTGAATTTGGGCTGACAGTATCATGGTCTAAATACAAAGCAGTATCCAGATATTTAGCCTGTATTTAGCTGCATTTGTGAAGTATTCCTACCCTTTACTTACTGCAGGGATAGAGGCCCTGGCTCACAACACTGAGCAGCCTTCACTGCTTCTGTGGTCTTGAACCACAGTGACAGCTTGCATTTCTGCAAATCTGGGAAAACTCACAACCATTTTAGCTTAGCTGCTTCTTCAGACACCTCTGCAAAGCCATGAACATATCACAAGCAAGTAAAAGAAGTAATAACATGACTGTTTAGTGAGCACACACACACTAAGAAAAGCCTGGAATGACAGAAAACAATAAATATAATGGCTATGAGATGCATTATATGAGCCTAAAGAGCCGTTATGCCTATGCATCTGTCTGGCAGTCCAGAAAGGTGTACACAACCACCTGCCTATATTAATATCAACAGATGATCCTCATGACAGAGAGCCACTGAGAATACTGTGAGAGTGAGGCAATTAGGGGGACTCAACCATTGCCCGAGTCCTTTAGCACAAATCAAACCAGAGCTGAGACAGCATGACACATGACAGATAACCATTAGATGAAGACTTATTAGAGCTTTGTGTTACAAGTTCTGTTACAGTTAAACATCATGAAAATGTCAAGTAGCAGAGATTTATATAATTTTTTTGTATAAATCTAGTAGTTCTGAAATGTCATTAAAAGTGGGGACTAAACCCTGGAAAGTAACATTACCTTTAGCTAAATTGTCATTTATGTATCAAATCTATATTTTGATCTGGAACAGTCCTTTAATTGTGGTGTAGCTAGACAAAGCATAGCAAAGTTACTTTGATTATTCATTTTTTCCTACCTTTTTCAAAAAACATTTTCCTATTTTTAGAGGCAATATGGGACAACTGGAACAGGTCTAGCATTAAATATGACTAAAGAGTCAACATTCACAGTAAACTGCATCCCAGGGAATAGGGCAACCTAAAGATATTGATGACAGAGCACTGGCTCAATTAACTTAGTGCACTAATGAGGTGAACTCCCTGTATTTGGAGGTTACAAGTTCAAACTCAAGCTCTGCAGCTGGGTCCTGGTGTATACTTAGGCTTTATGCAGCAGCTGTAGCTGCAGGGGGCAGGGAGAGAAACCTATTCCTGCTATCAAAGTTATTACTGAAACTGCTCAGGCGTATCTGTAAGAAACACTGCAGGCACTCTGAGTTAGAAACAGTGCTATATTTAGACACAAATAATGTCTTTCTTGATAAAAGGAGAGAAGTGTCTGAGGTATGAAACATCAATCACAAAGCATGGGGGGAAGAGAATCCATATTATCCGTAACTCAGGATTTGCTTATCACAGACAGATATATGCCATGAGCTGGGGGTGGGGGGAGGAAATAGAAAAAAGAAAAGAAACTATACAAACAAGAGGACTTTACTCACATGCTTTCTTACTGCCTAAGAAAGAGAAATACAACTGAAAACCAGTGAAATGAAAATGATAACACCACAAACTATTAACTTGAAAAGCATACTTCTAAATGGGATGCAGCGAATTTCACTGTACCTAATTTTATCTCCATGGGCAGTTCACTTTAAGGCTGAATGTTGTGACCTACACCATGAATTTTATATGCATTTCTCTATGTGGATGTTACTGGGAATTCAAACTTGATCATTTTTCAGAGCTTTGGTCTAAAAGGAATGTACACGCTAAGGAACATTCTAATTAGCTCACATTTCAACAGAAAACTATTCTCTGTCTGCTTCTTATAATTTTCCCTTATATACAAGCATGAAAAAGTGTCCATCTCCTCCATAAAGTGTACATTTCTTATATTCCTATTTTTCCCACTTATCCTGTGCAGGATATCCTACTGTATATCCCTGACACATTTTTGCCACTAAATGGCCAAACAGAACATTACAAATTCAATCAAGAAGCAGGGGATTGAAAAGCTGGACCTCAGAGGGGAAACTCCAGCTGAAGGCAAGTAGCAAAAGAAATTTAGAACCTGAGAGGGAAGCAGATGACAAAGATTTGGAGAAGCCAAATAAATGTGTGCTGTCTAAAATGAAATCCTTCCCTGAGAAAGCAGTCAAAGTAGATAAATCCAAACAGGCAAACCCAGGCTGCTGAGCCAGGGCAGTGCAGGGCTATCGCTCCCAGCACAGGATGGCACTTCACGAATTTCCTAAATGGCTGTGCCCCTCCAGCACTAAGAGCTCAGTTCAGTGACTGAACTAGTTAATTTAAAACCGATTATTGTTGGAAAATCAATGACAGTAAAAGCAGATATTGGAAAACTTCATAAGAAAATCATGACCTGAAAATCAGTCATAAATTGCTGTGAAGGGTAATTAATGATTTGAATAAGCTATTAAGAGAAGTGATAATTAAGCTATCTTTGAAGTTTTAGTATGTGGGTGAACAACCCTCTGGACTCAGCAGTGTGGAAGAATACTTCCTTTCCCCATTCAGCAAAACAGATTTGATTCACAAATATAAACTCTCACTACGTGGCTTTAAGCTTCCCTTAATTTGGACCAGACATCAGTTACATGTTTCTTGCTTAGACTTCAGGTATAGCACAGTCACAGCTTTCAAAGGGTAGCCTTGAAGCAGAGAAATCTCGACCAGTTTTTAAATTAGTCAGTAAAAAAATTACTATAATGAGTTACTCTATCTATACCAAAACGTTTATCATCAATGCCCCTTACTCCATTCCTGAACAGCCTGTCATCATTTACACTAGTTAACAGTGTTCAGCCTGGTCTTGACCTGGCTACATATTTGCCTGAAGGGATGCAGATGGAAAGAATGGGCAGTGCTCAGATGAACAGAGGTAACACTTCTTCAAATTTGTTCCATTTTCTCAATTTTTTCCTAGTCCTTTTCTATTTTTTTCTAATTAGAGCATTTTTAAGAATCTTATCTCTTTTTAAACTTTGTTCTGACATCAGAGGCAATTTGTGAGGAGAAAGGCACTAATCAAAAGGTTCTAGACAGAGACTGTGGAGGACTCACCATCTCTTTCTTGTCTTCTTGAAAATGGGCATTCACAAACATCCTACCCACAACGTAGGGGAGCGCATTTTCAACCAGGTCCACACATTTGTCCCACTGAGGCAGCAAAGTTGTAGTCCCATGAATCACCTGTTGGAAGGGGCATGTAGTTGGCAGTAACATCATACTGTTTAAGAAGAACAAGTCTGCACCCACACACAGTATAGTCTAAAGCATATTAGTCAAACAGCTACCAAAAGGAAAAAATAATGATATTTCACAGTTATTTCTGCTTTCATCAAGTGCTATGACAAATCTTTTGAACACCACAAAACAGCTGTAAGATAGTAAGCTTAGGAACAGTAAAATGGCAATGACTTAAGAGAGGCTAGTCTTAAAGGGTTAGTTGTAGGAAGACATTCCCAAGTGCTAACTTTAGACTAACCTTGGCATTTTTTCTGTATTAAGTAGAAAGACACTTTCCTCTAGAAAATCCCTGCTCTATCTCCTGAAAAAGTTATCTCTCCACTGTCTAGGTGAGGAGCCTAGCAAGATCATCCCAATGAAAATTAGGTTAGTCCTTATGAAACATCTCCTGCAGAGCCTTCCACTGCCATGAACTAATGATATCTAACATTGGTAGGTACGTGTCCACACCTTTATGCCATTTACCTGTCCAACTACTCTTACCACTGTTTGTGTAAAACAGTTGTTTTCAGTTCCTTTCCCAAGCAGAGTATTTTCAGGGGGAAAAAAAAAACAGGTTTGAATCACCAAGAACACTGAATACAAATTTGTCCCCAAAATATAAAAATCACTCCATATTGTGGTAGAAAGATGTTAGAACAGCTTGCATATTTTACTAAAGGAATGGTCATTAAATACACATTTTCAGGCTCTGATGATGTCCCTACACCATTAACGGTCAACACACCAATGACCAAGGCAAAATAGAACTCAAGAATGTTTGCTGTCTCAGTTTCTGTTTCTCACAGGAAGAATGTTGTTACTGTGGATGCTTACCAAGTTACATTACATTTGCTCTTGAAGGGAGTTCATGTAACAAAACCCTACACACAACAAAATAAAAGATAGGTCCAAGTAAGCAATAAGCAGTGTTGATTTAAAGAACTTCTGTTATTTTCAAGGTTCAAAGTGTTCCCTTTCCAATTAAGAAACTTAAGGTTTTCCACAGAAAGCAAGCAAAATTTCAGTCTAGTAGTTAGGATCTGTCAGCTGTGTAAAAGCAGAGTACAGTCAATATCAGACCAGATCACGTAGGATATGGATTTTGGCCTCTCACAGATTATACAAGTCCCTTAAGCACTGATTTTGCAGTCTCTGAGCCTCTTTTTTTCCCCATTATTCTCCTCCTTTGAGCACAATATGAAATATCCAGCAAAACAGAAGGGTTTGGGTTTGTTTTTTTCCAACAGGAAAAGATTTCATTGGAAAATTCCAAAGCAGCTTAACCCTCAGCTATTGAAGGTGAGATATTTTGGTTGTTCGAAGATTGATTTTCCCTATCATATTGCCTGTAATTAAACTTAATCAATGACTCACACTTAAATACACTAGTGCACTGCATTTTCAAATGCTTTTTTATTAATACTGTATGTGCAGTAATAGATTTGCAACGACAGAGAGTACACTGCTTCTATAAAAAAACCATATTAGCCAAACCAACACATAAGATGTTTTTTTCCTAAACAGCCAAATTTGAAAATCAATTCCTTTTCCAAATTCTTCAACCCTCATTCACAACACGATACTCAAAAAAGACAAGAAAAAAAAGAGAGAAGAAAATTTCTCTCTGCAGTCACAGTAAACCCACAACAGAGCTTTCTCCTCATGCAGGGGGAAGAAGGGGAGTTATGGCACCAGTCATCAGAGCTTGAAATTCCTTCCAAAAGCTCTGGGTACGCATCAGCCATAGAGAGAGTCAGGAGACAGAGCTGGCTTTTAGACTGTGACATACTATTATTACAACATAATAATTATCATTATTTTGAGGTAGGCTTGACTGTAAAGAGGACATAAAGGCAGCACAGGCTGTGAGACCAATAAAAATAGAGCTGAGAGGAATAGATTATATCTCACAGCTGGTTTATTGATATTTATGTTACAACAGCCAACAAGAACTCCCTCAAATGGTCCTTCTAATATTAATGTACCACTCTAAAACACAGTACTCCAGGTAGTAACAGTGACTATAAATAGCAGGTTTCAAGCCCTCCCAGTCAATTCGGAGCTTCACAACACAATTAACCAATCTCTTCCCCAGGTGCCACTGCACATTTACTACATCTCAAAGTGCCACTGCAGAGGAGCTGCTGATACCTGCTGACGTGACACTCAAAGCACTTTCTCTAGAGTCAGCAGGATTGTTCTGTTTCTCAACCTGGAGCTTTTTTGAAGTTTCATCATGTCTCTTTTGCCCTCTTTGCAAGGATTTTAAGGTCTTGATGCCAAGATTTCTACATATAAGTTGTAAAAGCCATAAATGGAAAATGAAAACCTGTTGAAAAAAAATACTATGCTTATGATACGTGATGCTGGCTGAATTAATGAAACAATGAATGTATAAAATATATCCTTTCCTTTAAGGGTCACTGGTACATCTCATGGCCATGTCTTTTTAGCAGTCATTCAATGTTTTATGCACTTACCTGGCAAGAGGTTGGTGGGTCCTTTTTCTGATCTAAATTGCCTTTAGTTCTCCATACTCTGACTCGACAGATCTATTCAACAAAGCCTTTGCCTTGGACTCCATTTCTCATGTTCTTTCTGCTGACCTGTGAAATCTGTTCCACTAAGCTGTTTACTCCACCTAACTTCAGCTATTAACTATTAGCAACTGATGTTTGCGGCACTTAACTAACTCTCCATCAGCAGGTCCCAGGGCCAGACAATGGGAATGAGCTGCTGAGTCACTGCCCTTACTGTGCTGTAAGCTTTCACAACCATTTGTGTAGCCTGTATTGTTTACCATATTCATCAATGACTTGGATGAAGAGGTAGATGTCTCCTCATCAAGTTCACTGGTGACACAAAGCTGGGAGGAGTGGCCAATACCCCAGAGAGCTGTGCAGCCCTTCAGAAGAACCTTGACAGGCTGGAGAAATGGGCAGAGAAGAAAGGTTTGAAATTCAACAAAGGCAAGTGCAGGGTACTGCACTTGGGCAAGAACAAATCCAGGCACCAGCACAGGCTGGGGACAACCTGCTGGAAAGCATCTCTGTGGAGCAGGACTTGCAGGTCCTGGTGGACAACAAGGTGTCCATGAGCCTGCAGTGCCCTTGTGGCTAAGGAGGCCAATGGTATCCTGGGGTGCATTTAGGAAGGGCACTGCCAGCAGGTCAAGGGAGGTGATCCTGCCCCTCTGTGAGGCCACATCTGAAGTGCTGTGTCCAGTTCTGGGTTCCTCAGTACAGAAGAGACATAGAGCTCCTGGAGCAGTTCCAGTGGAGGATGACAAATACGATTAAGGGAACAGAGTGCCTCTTTTATGAGGAAAGGCTGAGGCAGCTGGGCCTGTTCAGCCTCAAGAAGAAATGACTGAGAAGAGACCTCATCAATGTCTATAAGTATTTGAAGGGAGGGTGTCAAGAGGATGGAGTCAGGCTCTTCTAAGTGGTGTTAAGAGAACAGGAGGTAATGGGCAGAAACTGCTACACAGAAAGTTCCACCTGAATATGAGGAAGAGCTTCTTTACAGTGTGGGCGAATGTGCACTGGAACAGGTTGCCCAGAGAGGCTGTGGAGTCTCCCTCAGTGGAGAGATTCAAGAACTGTCTGGACACAATCCTGCACCATGTGTTATAAGGTGACCCTGCTTGAGCTGGGAGGTTGGACCAGATGACCCACTGTGCTCCCTTCAAACCTTACCCATTCTGTGATTCTGTGACAGCCTTCATGAGATTATTAATAAGCACTGAATCAACTTAAATTAAATTTCACCCTAAACTTCCAGAGAAAGTACCCAGAGAAGTGACAGCAGCTAGTTACCATATTAAAATGCAGTGTTCAGGGCTTAATGTTTTCTTTCAGGAGTTTTTCTGGCCATTATATAATTCAATGTAACTCAGTATTATGCTGCAGACTGGCTGATGGCCAGCATCAATCTATTTTACCTGACTAGCAAGGAATGTCCCAGGAGGGGGCTTACAAACTTGTCGCTGTGGTTCTGACAGCCAGTTTCTCACATTTTGCATGAAGAAAATAGCACCTTTAACAAGACTGATTTGAATACGATTTCAGAACTATAAGAAACTGTCCTTCCTGTGTAGTTTCCATCAAGCTATTGGAGTTTATTTTTAGCTTTGTGAACAACTCAGAACTATTCCAGTACTACTCAAGGAAAGACATTACAGGGGCTTCAATTAGTCACTTTCGTGTCTCACCAGGAAGGACAAAACACCC
Organism: Acropternis orthonyx; assembly: GCA_035583155.1. Taxonomy (NCBI): domain Eukaryota; kingdom Metazoa; phylum Chordata; class Aves; order Passeriformes; family Rhinocryptidae; genus Acropternis; species Acropternis orthonyx. Next base: position 105,477,783 of record JAWWEU010000001.1, on the reverse strand, counting down.
ACACCTCCTGTACTACATCACTGCCAGCATCATGCCAGCCTCCTGTTATCATGATGTCACCAAACAGCTAATTTTCATAATAGCAAACAAAGTTCACCATCTAAAGTGGTTTGGAAACAAGACAAAGCACCAATCAGTTTCAGTTTCATCTTTGGTTTACTTAAAGACCCCACAGGAATACCAAAGTGGCCTGCTATTCAGGGTTCACTCAGTCAATTACATAAATGCCCATACAACTTAATAATTAATTCTGCTCTCATAGCTTGTGGCAGTCTTCCGGTTCTTCTTCATCCCCAGGCTGGAAGGCACCTGATTGTCTTCACTGTGGAAATGGCTCATGTATGGATATGCTGGAGCTCATGTAAAGCCAACATTGGAGCACAAGAGAGGTTTGAGCAAGCTTAAAAAACCTGAAATCTTAGACTTCTGTTTTACCAGAGCCATATTCACACATGGATAAACAGCAGTTTTTTGAAAAAGCTTAAGTTTTGGCCAAAAGGTTTTGGCCTGCAGGAACAGCATAAGTCACAGCCCACACAACCTAACTCAGAAACATCTTCCAAGTTTCTGCTAAAGAAGACTAAGGTTTTTAAAAGGTGGGTCTCAAGAACTCTTTAACATAATCTAAAAGACATTTCTCTCAGTGTCACACAAAAAAATATGTATGCCAGTTGTTTCAGAGGCAGTCTTCAACAAAAAAAAGTCTATTCAAGAAATGTATCCAGCATGGAAAACATCTTGTGTTTTGCAAAGATGTAAGCAACTAAAAGGGAAGCCAACAGTGTCAACACCAGTACCATTGTAAGTGCTATGAAAGCATGAACTTACCCGAGAAAATTCCAGCCATCGATACTGAAAACGTCTACTGAGGTTAAATAACCTTGAATAAACCATCCTCCATACCAGGTAATTGGCAAGAGTCCTGTTAAATCAGACATATTTTTATCAGACATCTAAACACACATGATGTACCACATAGCACTCTAGAAATATCTCTACAAACATTTCACCTGAATGGTGGAAATCTTACCTTGAAAATAAATGAGTGGTGACCAATATGATAAATCCCAATTACACAGGAGAATCTGTATGATTGCAGCCAGTTAATATGTAATTGCACCATGATAACCATTTCCTAGGGGTTATTTATAACAGGTCCATCTTCTAGTATGTCAATTTTAGGCAATACTTTTTCCAAAAGACAGCTTTCATTTTCCTTAGAAGTGGCAAGAACTGTGTTATAATGATAGTTGCATGAAAGTTCTATCCAGAGATAACTGATTTTTCTTTTGTAGATCAAAGTGAATGTTATCTCTCCTCATTAGTAGGGCACATAAATGGTAACAGAGTAGATAACAGTCCATCCCATATACACTATCATTATCTCATATTTGTATATCTTTCATTAGAAGTTATCAATATGCTTTCAAAATTTCTACTACTCACAGAGTTATTAAAGTATTACCACTCTTATTTTGTCAGATGGATAATTGAAATACCAAAACAGAGAAGTCTCAGTAACAAAAATCTCATAAGAATTGAGGCTGAGAGATACAGGAAGAGCTTGTTTAAAATTCTCAGGAGTCCTGACACATCCATGTACCTTTTCTAAAACTTCGAACACCTGACTGGAGGATTTGTCTAGTCTAGACTGGTCTCTCTCCATGTTCAGCAGTGGCTGTATGAGGTAAAGGTGCATTCTGAAATACACAATTCAACTCTAAACAGTCTTGAAACAAGTCCAGTAATGGTTTACACATATTATTCTCATCTTCTCTTATACACAACATGTTTTTCAAGGATAGTTACTGCTTTAAAGCTATGGATATCCAAATGTTTGCTCTGCACTGGTACATACATAACATTTTGGGCAGGCCATAGACTTTTTCATAGGTAGGAAAATTGCTTCTTTGCAACCAAAGATGCTGTTATGGACTGTCTGAACAACACCCCCACCTCTAAAAATCCCATTTCTGCAGTCTCCCATTGCCATAGGGTGTGGGGCATTGTAGATGTTGCTACATTGTCACTCCATTATATTCATTCACAGACATGTCCCATACGGTTCCCTCCTCTGAACCGTAACACAACATAATAAACACACTTTGTGGGCATATTGTCTTGACAGCAGTATTTTCCTCAGACGTAACTTCAGTTCTGCCTCTAACCAAGCTCCAGTCCACCCACACAAAGCCTTTAGCTCAAGATGCGTTGTTGCATCTCTCACTCTGGGCATATTCCCTCTTTTAGTATACAGATACATCATAAAGTGCACCTAAATGCCCACAATAATCATAAAACAGAGATGAAAAAGCTTTTTAGCATGAATAATGTATATTTATAAGACAGTACACATTAAAAAAGCCAAAACAGTGAGCTCTGCTTAGATGATCAAACCATTTTGAGATAATGCTTCGGGGTCATTAAAAATTCATTTCAAGCTATGAAATACCAGAAAGTACAGAATTGTCCCTTAACACATTTCTGACAGTGTGTAATTTTCTCACTCAATGGCAAGTGAAGCACCCTAAAAGCACTCATCTCTCATTGTTTTTGTAAATTACTCAAACTCCACAAATCTCACAACTATCTGCCTCAGGTATTTCAGCAGAGCAGAAGAGCATCCATGCCCCTGCAGCACCTATTCTGTGTATCTGAAACAGCATTTATGCAAGTCCTACAGATTAAAAGGTTTCAAGATTTAATTTTGATCAAAAGTCTTAGGTAAAAACCTCATCTAAACAGATCACTGTCATAAACCAATTATGTATTACAATTTGGTACTTAATTGCTACCAAAAAAAATCAATTCTCTCTTCCGTGTGCTTCTTGTTCTCATACAGTGATGTTGGTCTGTACATTTGAGTTGGGGAACCTCTCTCAAATTGGTAGTGGATGAAAGACCAAAATTTTTAAAGGATGAGTCTCAAAAAGGTGATTTTTTGAAAGACAAAAATATCAACAAGAATTCAGAAATGTTTGTGCCAGATGTAAGTAAAGAAAGCAGTTGCCAATTGGGGTAAATATCTCACAATTAGCTGAGGTTTGTTTTAACTTGGGAAGGTAAAGGCTGACACATCCTAAAACCAAGCTGTCTGATGAGCCTGTAATAATTCCTGATTGCAATCACACTAGAATTCACTGATGCATACGATACATAAAACAGGAAGGGTTCACTTCAAAGTGCAGAGTCCTCTTTATTTGCTGGGTGGGTGGGCAACAGGGGGAAAGATTGAGGGGTTTGTTGTTGTTGCACATTTGAGGGGTAGTGTTCTTTGGTTTGTTTTTCAAAACAAAATAAAATAGTAATTTTCTGAATTTGTGTATCTATTTTGGGGATGATTATTTTGCCTTTTGGCTAACTATAAAATCTTCCAATCATGTCATCTTCAGTTGGTTTAAAAACTGACAGTTTTTCCTATAAAATGTTTTCAGTGCTTATCTTGGGGTTATTTTCATCCCAGTTTCACAAATAAGTTAACTCAGCCTCAGAGAAGTTAACCTCTACACATGGACCAAAATCCAACACACAAGTAAAACATAAAAATCCTCTCTGCTTTTTCAAGGAAACCAGAGCATTTGTTGTTGTAACCTTTCAGCAGAGTACAGTACATAGCCCTCTATTTTAAATTCCAAACGCCTATTACAGAAAGTGTAGGCTCACTCTTAACCAATATGACCATTATTGTGACACACACTCCCAAAGGAAGTGGTAGGGAGCTTGTTTGCTTGGACAGTTAAAATTATAACAGTGCTTATGAATATTTACTAAAGTACTCTCTGTCTTCTCTGGGAATAAAGTAGGTTGCTTATGTAAAATTCTGTGAGTTTGCAATATTGTAATCAACAGACACGGTAGCAATTAAAGAGGACAGATTTAATACCAGATAGATGGACAAACTAATTGAAATTTTAAGAAAAAGATCATTTTCACAAATTTTAGATCTGTTTGAAAATTGTATTCAGAATTGAGTCACGAATCAAATTATAACTACTGAAAAACTTCTGCCTCTATTGCTAGAGGCACTAGTTCAAGTCAAATTATTTTAACTTCTCTCCCTAACTTTTCAAAGCCAGGCTAAGACCAGAAAGGAGATTTAGTGCCTCCACCCCTCTCTGAAGAAAATTGCTCATATTCTGTAGGAATTAGAGTAATTGTCAATTAATAGTCCCATCCTGCAAAGATAGGGTAAGATAAGACAAAGGAAAAGGGGGCTACAAGCAAGGAGGAGAGGGACCTTTTACAAGGGCAAGTAGTGATAGGACAAGGCTTAAAACTGAAAAAGAACAGATTTATCAGATAATAGGAGGAAATTCTTTACTGTGAGGGTGATGAGGCACAGAACAGGTTGTCCAGAGAAGTTGTGGATGCCCCATCCCTGGCAATGTTCAAGGCCAGGCTGGCCTTCCCCTTAAGGATGGGTCACAATGGGATTTTGAGCAACCTGGTCTAGTGGAAGGTATCCCTTCCATGGCAGGGGGGTTGGGACTAGATGATCTTTAAGGTCCCTTCCAACCCAAACCATTCTATGACTCTGTGAAACTGGTCATCCATTATGATATCGGTGAGAACAATAAAGCTGTTTCTTTCAGCTGCAAACATCTCCAAAAAGGACACAATTTACAGTATCCTACTTATGGCTCACATAAAGCACCAGCACACAGGTCAGAGAAGGGATATTCAGGGCTCATAATTGGTGCCAGCACAGCTCTGTCTCCCTCCTCACATGGCACAGCTGTACTGGAATTCTGCTGCTGCTCATTTATATCACAGCTACATACATACACTTCTTTCTGTAATCGAGACAAACCCCACTAAAAATTACTTGGTACACCAAAAAAATCCCTGAACACTTCCTATGAAGAAGGTGTGACTCACTTCAGCATCGAACACCTGACATGACAGGCTAGCTATCCCAGAGCTGATGGAAAGCCCTGCAGGCTAGTTGCTCAGCTGCTTGGGCAGCCTGTTACAGAGAACCAAGCAGTGCTCTGGCTTGGGAATTTCAGACATACCTCTGAAGCACACTGCTGCACCTATTTCAAGCTCCACACAGTAACTTGGTTATGTGCACTCAAGCAAAATTCTACTAAAATTCGCTCTACATAGTGCCAAGGTGCTACCTTCTAATAATATTGCCATGTGAATGATTCCATGATTCAAGATTGCTCAGCAGGTTCTCTGAGGGAGAAATTTTCAATAAAATGATTTTGAGTCCATAGAACTTGCCACCTCCAACACAGAGAATTGCCTCTGTAGCCAGACTTAATTTTCACTCCATTCTTCCCTTCACCTGAAACAAACTTCATGGAGTACTTTATCAGATCACTGGGGCATGAACCATCTTCTTGTGACATTTTGAATTGTACCCATGCTAGCAGAGTGCTCATCTGGGAAGAGGACACACAAGGCATTGGAACAAAAGTATAATTTAGAGATAGCTTTGTAACTGAAAAGAATATGAACTTGGTGAAAGTATCTTCTTTTCCTAATGACACGGCATTTCCTGAAATGATGAGAAGTTAATTCACATTCTAAACAAATCTAAGGATTTACTAGGAATTTGATTGGTATAGATATTTACAGTAACAAATAAAATTCATGGGTTTTTACATTTACTTAACCTTTAAAATATCATATGGAGAATGATAAATGAGATTACCTAAAAGAAAATATCCTTGTTAAGGTTTCAGCATTCACCCTACAGGGAAATGTTGAGACCTCATTGTTAGGAGTTCACATTACAGTGATTTCCTAATTTTCTTAGGCCAGATAACAAGGTTACTTCTGGAGCACATTCTGACATTTGAAGTAATGAACATTATCACCTAACAGACAAACATGATCTTTGTTACCATGCAAGGGCTGTTGGGATGCATTTTACACACAAGAATTTGAAGCCTGCTTGGGGTTGACTTTGCCATTTCTAACATTTTATGATGCAAATTTCTTAGAGTAAGACTGGGTAGAAAATGTCTAAGCTGTTATTAGCTATAACATATGCAGTGTGAATATACTGGAATGAGAAATTGCTTTTGTCCGTCCCCTTCTCCCAACCTTTGGGACCAGAAAGCTGGTCTCGAGCTTTGCTGAAGAGAGGCATTGCAATTATTTCTGGTCATTCCTCCTACTTCCTTCTGATATGACACACAGGCCGGTTTAACTTCTCTTGAATACTCAGATTTTCCCTGAATAAGGAACTACTGGAAAAAATCTCCAAGTATTTACTCTGTAGCTACAGAATATAATTGCATGTAAGTGTATCTGTACATGGGGAATAACTCATTCTCTGTTGTCTTGCTAGATGTACATCCTCTAAGCTACCACTTTATCCCCACTGCTGTAACTAACTTTGAGGTAGAAAGCATGGGCGGCCCATATAAGTTAAAAGACTTTCTTCAGTAAATTAAGATTGGTGGCACACTAATGGTATTTGTCTGAATTTTATAAAGAAGGGATATTTGATGATCTGTAGGCAGATCAGTAATTTTTATTTTTTTCTTATTGTTTGAGCTCTATGCTGTTTTTCCAGGTACTATGAACTAATGTAAGTATTCCATCACTAGAGACACAGAGCAACAATAAAAGAATAATTCTTCTGAATAAGTCTTTTTGCTTGTTTGCTTTTGTGGCTTTTTTTTCTGAACTGTACATTTAGTTGTGGTCATATTGTACAATGAGCAAAGACTGCTATTTGGAGAAGCAGTTGAACAATAGTTTTTTTTAAAGTTCAGCAACACACCTCAGAAGAAAAAAAATTATCACAGAAATCCCTTAGATGTCATCAATAATGATGTTTCAAATGCGATGTTGTTTTTTCATCACTGCCCAAAGCTGTCTTGCTTCCCTGTGCAAAGTACATCTATGTTTAATTTGAGCTACATGCATTTTACAATTATGTTCTTCAGATGCAAATATTTCACAAGATACAAGACCCTATATAAGTGATGCTGAATGCATCTGGAAAGTGCAGCTTTACTGCAACCTGTGTTTACCATAGAAGAAGAAAGGTGTTGAAACTGCAAATTCTCCTGCTATAACAAGGTAATATCTATATACTCATTCAGACAAAACCAAACAGACCATTTTCCTAGAGACTTGATTCCAAGAATACCTGAAACTCCTGAAAAAAAACACAGGAAAAGCCCAGAATTTGATGTACCCTTGTAAGTGTGGGTGAAATCATCATAGGATTCTTACTTTTTCCTTTCATTTTCTAGTATCCTGAATAAATCTTTGAAGTACTGGGGAACACGGACAATCACATTTTCTGAAGGACCTATATCTTTAAGCTCAGGATAGAGTTTGGTGTCAATCACTTTCTTGATGTATCCCAGCCAGTCAAACTGCAATGACAAAGAGAAGGCTGGTTAAATCAGATTATGAAGAGAGATGATTTATTAACTAAGTTGCACCTTTAAAACTAATAGTTTCAAAGCTTTATTTGTTAGTAATTTAGAAACTATCACCCTTTGTCACTACATATGTTTTCAATCCTCAGTAAAGTCATAACTGTATTTTAAAGAACATATATTGTAAATGAGCACACACGTTCCTGATGACATTACTGTAACGTGCTGCTTTGCACACTAAAGGCAATTTTAATTATATAGGTAAGATATTAAAAGAATAATTTTGCAATTAGCCCCAACCAACCTGTGGAATCATGGCACTAAGCTCCGATATATTCATTTTATTGTACATCACCTCACTTGTTCGATTTTCATATGGAATCATGATCTGGGGAAGAGAAAAAAAAAAAACCACAAAACCATCAAAACCATTACCTTGCAGGGACCTGCTCTTACGTCATTACTGTCCATCATAATCCCAGTGCAGAAAAATCTGACCACCTGTTTTCCAAGCATTTGTGGTATTAACTTCCCTTTCTGAGGATAATATTTAACTAGAGGAAATTGAACATAGTTTAAGTCTAACTCATTACTGGGAAATTTAATGAGCTACATGTCTTCTTTGAACATATTAGACCAATTTCAGCTCTGATTATACCAAGGAAAGACATGTCAATTCATGAGATATAAAAGTACACCTAGACCATTAATACTTATTCATCCCATCGTATCAGGTAGAAGCCAACTTCAAACTATATGGAATAAAAGGTCAAACCTGAGATAGGCATACTGGAAGTGCAGCTTATGTCTTGGATTTGAATATGTTTTTGCTACGGCCTTACTCTATCTGAGGGAAGAGCCAGATACACACAAGTTTCTCCTCATTTCACCCCACCATTCTGTTTTCCACAGCAGGAAACTCAGGTATGTAGGCCAGACATGAACTAAAGCATTCCCCAACCAGGCCTTTAATCCAGGTGACCAGAGGAGCCAGACCACAAGTTCCTCTGTAGTGTCAGAGTCCAAGGACACAGCAAAAGAAACCCTAAATATAAAGCAAGTCCTTTTATAACTGACAAGAGGGACACTCAGACTTCAAGATGGTACATAATAGAAAAAAACTAAGTACAAGACATAGCTCAAATTTTTCTCAACATTCAAAGGAAACAAAAATTCCCAATGGCAACTCCAGCCCCACTGTAAGGTACATTCTATGCAACAGGCTGTATACTGTGCAGTTTAAAGAGGACAGAGATTGATGCCAGACTAGCCAGACAGCTGGCAATTCTGCAACCAAAAATTCTCCAGTAAGTGTCAGCGGTTTTATTATTGCTCAAGCCACACAGGAAAATAAAAAAACTACTTTCCTCTCCCTTCCTGCACATTTCATTTATTTGACAAATCTTTAAACTCTTCTTGAACACATTTACTCTCTTCCTCTCAAAACTTTCCCTCTTTCTCCAGTCATTTAATCCTAATAAAAGTCTTCCTTGTACACAAGTTCTCTTAATGCATGCCAGTGCTTCCTATATCCAAAGTATTTTTGCTGACTCTTTCTGAGCATACAAGTTCTCTATTATATCTGTATATTTAAAGCAAATGCAGGAGAATACAGGATGCAGTAAAACCTTAGGTGACAAATAGGACTACATCCTTTGAATCATGGTAAATGTTTATATATATAATCATTGTGCTCATTAGGATTATGCAATATTCCATATCCCTGAACTCCTGCCTAATATCTGGACAGATATTAGGAGGATTATTCATACAAAAGCAAACTATGAGTAAGTATGGCTTGTCACATAATGATGTGCATTAATGATCCTGAGGGTTGTTACATGATCCACGTCATCTTATATGGCAACTTCACCTACATACTTTGTGGATTAATGCTCTGTAAGACATTTGTTAAGTAAAGCATTACAGCTACCAGAGCTTGGAATGTATCTTCTAATCACATAATTGATAAACAGAAGAAACATTTACTGTTTTTGAAGTCTGCTGGGTCACAATGAAATATTTGCTCATTAGTCCATCCACGCTAAGTAACTGAAGTCAAATATTGGACTATATTTAGAGGTTTGACAAAATTTCAACCCTTTCAGCAGAAAAGATGGAAACATTGATTTACTACTATTGTGGATGGCCCTCACTTCTGTCCAAACACACCATTAAGAAGCGTTGCTGCCTTTCCTCCTGTAGATTGCAACAGCAGAACACAGATAAAAGTCATCCTGTGCATCACCTGTCCTGTGCAGTAGGCTTCTCGGTTAATAGGAGACTAGCATTTCAAAGGGAAAAGCCTCTTTCCTTGCCAATATGAAGGAATACTCAGCTCAGCTGGCAGTTTTGCAAACCACTGTCAAGTTTGTAGCCCTAAACTTTGCTGATTTCCCAACGCTGAGGGTAACTATTATCTCTGGCTTTAAGAGGTTGAAATGAAAATGGCCTTGCAGCTCCCAGGGGTGGAATTCCTGTTGCCATACTGAAACAGGGATACAGAGAAGCAAAAACACTCCTTCAACCTGTAACAATCATAATGCAAAAATTAAACTCCACAAGAGGGCTAAAATGTCTCCAAGTAAATGTTACAACCAAGTACCAGATTTAAATAGGGTTGGCTAAATTCAGTTGGTTCCCTTAAACTAAAACTTACATAGTTTCTCATCTGCTCTCCCAGAGTACTCTGTGAAAGCACTGCAGGAGCTAAGGGTGGTGCTGCCGTAAATACCGCCCGCTCACTTCCATCTCCAACATCCCACCTCAGTCTTGCACTGCTCTTAGACTGTTCTACAACGAATCAGCCCAGTCTGCTTCTTGAACAACAGGGTAATATATTCTCAGCAGGGATTCAAATTCTACCCAACTTCAAAATTATAGTGTCATAGAATCCCTTAAGTTGGAAAAGACACATAAGGTCATTGAGCCCACCATTAACCCATCACTGCCAAGTCCGCCACTAAATCATGTCCTTAAGAGCCACATCAGCACATCTCTGAAACACCTTCGGGGTGGAGACTTAATCACTTATCTGGGCATGTTATTCCAGTGCTTGACAACCATTTTGGTGAAGAAAGTTTACCTAATATCCAATCTAAATCTACCCTGACACAATTTGAGGCAATTTTCTCTTGTCCTATTGCTTGTTACTTGGAAGAAGAGATCAATACCCACCTCATTACAACCTCCTTCCAGGTACTTATAGAGAGTGATAGATCTCCCCCAAGCCTTCTTTTTTCCACACTAAACAATCCCAGATCCCTCAGCTGCTCCTCATAAGACTTGTGCTCCAGAGCACCTCAACATCCTTCTTGAGGTGAGGAGCCCAAAACTGCACACAGGATTCGTGGTGCAGCCTCACCAGTGCTGAGTACAGGGGGACAGTCACTGCCCTGGTCCTGCTGGCCACCTTATTTCTGATACAGGCCAGGATTCCATTGGCCTTCTTGGCCACCTGGACGCACACTGGCTCACATTCACCTAGCTGTGCCCAGCACCCCCAGGTTCTTTTCCACCAGGTAGCTTCCAAGCCACTCTTCCCCAAGCCTGGAGAGTTGCATGGGGTTGTTTTGACCCCAGTGTAGGACCTGGCACATGGCCCTGTTGAACCTCATACAAATGGCCTTGGCCCATTGATCAGATCTGTCAAAATCCCTCTGTGGAACCTTCCTATTCTCCAGCAGATCAACACAGCCGCCCAACTTGGTGTAGTCTGAGAACTGACTGAGGGTGCCCTCAGTGCCCTCACCCAGATCATTGACAAAGATATTTAACAGGACTGGCCCAAAGAATGAATACCGGGGAACACCACTTGTGACTGGCCGCCAGCTGGGGGTAACTCCATTCACCACCACTCTCTGGGTCCAGCCACCCAGCCAGCTTTTCACCCAGCAAAGAGTGCTCCCAAGCAGCCAGTTCCTCCTGGAGAGCACTGTGGGAAACTGTGTTAAAGGCTTTACTGAAGTCCTGGCAGACACATCCACAGCCTTTCCCTCACCCACTAAGTGGGTCACTTTGTCATAGAAGGAGATCAGGTTACTCAAGCAGGACCTGCCTTTCATAAACCCGTGGTGACTGGGCCTGGTCACTTGATTATCCTGTATGTGCTGCACATGGCACCAGAGATGATCTACTCAATAATATTTAAGAGCACTGAGGTCAGACTGACAAGCCTGTAGTTCCCCAGATCCTCCCTGTGGCCCTTCTTGTCCACGGGCATCACATCTACTAACTTCCAGTCAAGCCACCATGTTTCCTTGACTTCAGCTATATCATAGTTTTCCAGCTGCAATATGGGTACCAGAGCATTGCTGTAGCTGCTCTTTATTGGGATATTGATCCCATCACCATTTTGGGGATGGAAGCCCTAATTCCTATGGGACCAACAGTGCTTCCAGAGTTTCTAACACATCAACAACCCCTGCATCTTTGCTGCCATATGGATCTCCATCCCTTACTTCCACTGAGATGGCAGACCAAAGAACCTCGTTAGCACACTGTCCCTTAAATATTGCCATGCCGCCCGCAGGCTTATCTCTGGTGAGCCTGAATGAATTACAATTTAAAAGACCAAGGATATTTGGCTAAGGTTTATTCTCCTGGGAATAAAACAATAAATTTAACAACTAATTAAGGGAGAAATATTATTAATCCTTTCATCATCAAGATCTGCTCCTTTCTTTCAACTTCTAAAAAGCACTACTGTTAACACTGTTGATATAATGGATTTCATTTAGAAAAAGGATTGCATTTAGATTACCAACCTCTGCTATTTTAACTTCCAGTCTTAGGACTGATTTCATATCAGATTCGGCTCGTGAAGCATTTGCACCCAGAAGCACTGCTGTATCAACCATGAACTGCAAAAAGGCATCTCGGTACTGTAAAGAAACAAAAAGCGTGATGTGACTACTGGATTTGCTCATGAGCAGAGCTGTAGCAGTAGACCAGAAATGTCCAGCTATAGCAAGGAATATAATACTTTCATGCTTTAGCAACCAAGGTGTGCTTTCCTTACCTTGAATGCTTGCTGTCAGCAAGGTAAAAAGCAGAAATAACACTGTAAAAGTATTCTGCATGGCAGAGATACCTGCTGTGGTTCAGGGACTACAAATCTCAGGAAATGCAAATGACACTTCTGGATTAGACTAACACTTTCAGCTCTTACAAGTGGATTAGACAATGTGTATGAGTGTACACCAGTATTTTAGGCCAACTCATAGAGTAATCACCATAGGACAGAAGAAGTACTTGTATACAACTGTAAGTTTAGTGACTGAGCATATAGGGAGATAAAGGAGTGCTCCACTGAGCTCTCTCCTCTGTACTTGCCACAGACTTCCACACATGTATCTGCTACAGTGCTTTTCTCTGCTCTTCCCAGGCTATCCTAATAAAGCACATTTTAGTCTCTGTGTGTACACAAATGTTAGCAAAATACACTGCATGTAATGACACTGTAGTGAATTCTGTGCTACCTCCCCCCAGCATAATCTTTCAGATTTTGGAGGGATTGGATTGCTCTTCGTTGACTCCTACCAGTCTAATGTCCAAGAACAACAAAAATATATCCCAACACATTTCCACTTTTAATCTTATAGCAGCTATCATTCTTTGTATCCTGGCATCATCTAGTCTGATAGAGGTAACTAAACTTACTAACCTCTCCGGGAGCTCGAAAGGGAAGCAAAACTGTAAAAGATCAGTAGCAATGACTTGTCCTCCATTATAACCCCAGAGAGAGTTTTGGGCTGCATAGGACAGATACTGCCCACAGGTCTTCATTGAGTGAGGGGCGAAAAGGTGTTGTTGTCATAGTCAAGTATTGATACACTAAAGCCTTTGATAAACATCATTGTTTCACAACTGCTGTTCACAGAAACGCAGCAAGAAACTAAGCTGTATACCCAGGAGTTGCTGACAAACCTTTCAGGGATACGGTTAGGAAAGCCAAGGCCAACCTGCAGTTCAATCTGGCAAGGGATGTGAAGAGGCATGGGAAAAAACTCTCTAATAGCAAAAGGAAGAGGAGGGAGAATGTGGATCTACTGCTAAATGGACCAGGGGGACAAATTACATTGAAATTACCAAGATACTCAATGCCAACTTTGCTCTAGTCTTCACTGCTAAGACTGATTTTCAGGAATCCCAGGCCCCTGAGTCCAGAGGGAAAGCCTGGGGCAAGGAGGACATATATTCAGTGGAAGAGGACCAGATTAGGGAACAAAGGGAAATACGGAAATCCAGGGGGTCTGACAGACTGTACTCATGAGTGCTGAGGGAGCTGTCTGCCACCACTGCAAGTTCATACTGGACAGTATTTGGAAGGTCATAGCTATTGGCTAGTCACTAGTAAATATACTCTAGAGGTAAATCCTACTTCAGCAGAGGAGTTGAACCAGATGAACTCTAGACACCCTTCACAAAGGGGAAGAAAAGCAGGGAGACCCCAAATCTTACAAAAATCTTCCATTAGGAAACCTTGCCAAAGTGTTTGTGGTAGTGGTGGTGTCTTCTGATAGAAGATGCACCAAAAAATCCATATCCAAACAACACACAGCCCTTTCTCAGTTTGGAGCTCAACAAAACAAAACTAACAATGAAAGAAAGGCTGAGGGAGAAAGTAGTCACTCTAATTTCTAGTTGATAATACTTACAGATTTGGCTTCTGTGGTGTTTTCTAGGTAATCCTCTCGAGATGCCAGAGAGAGGCTTGCTTGGTCAAGCTGTTAAAAATAAAAATAAGCAACATTTAATAGGTAAATTCATCAGAAATCAAAGGTAGATTGATAACCAGCCTGGGAAGAGTTCATGTTTTTCTGGCAGTTACAGCAGATGTGTTTAAATATGTAATACACACACAATACACTGCACCAGCCTGACTTACACAGGAATTCAAAACAACAGAAAAATGTTATGCTGTGCTGACAGATATTAACTAAATTGCATTACTGTGATCTGAGGAGCCTCAGATGTCCCCTGCAATATCTAAGCCACCTACAGAAAAGAATCACCTGTGTGATGTAGGAGTTTATGGCTCCATTAGCATTAGGTATTGCAATAGCACTGGGTCTACAGGATCAAACAGTTGGTGCTGATGACCATTCATCCTATGCATATTTCAGGGGCACAAGAGTCAGCTTTGGGACACCCCAGTCTACTGCATGGACCAAATGTCCCTGAGGTGCTGGAGTATGTTAGCTGCTGTGTATCTGGAAGGCATTGTTAGCCTTTCTTGACTGAAAGTGAGATTACACTTTCGAGCTTCACCCCAGAGCAGCACTGGGTGCTGTATTTAGCTTTTTGAACAGATGTACTGAAACAGCTGGATGCCAACCAGGATTGCATGCATGCCCAGGATATTGTTATCTCTCCAGTACATTACCTAAAGGTGTCTGGTAGGTCCAGATGGATCTTTGATTTTCACTTATCTTTTTGATCTAAACATGGGTGTAATTTGCTGGTCTAGAGTCACCCTAATTTTGGAATTAGGTCCTCAAGGTAATTTCTAAACCAGACCTTAAAGTTCAAGATCTGCACTTACTGTTTTGAGTTAAATATCTACATGGAAGTATTTGCATACTGCTTCAAATTCCTAATCAGGCAAGACTCACAACACAGCATGTATTTTATGATTGTTACTGGGAACTGAGATTTCCCAGAACTTTTCAATGCAATGAAGGTAGGTTAGGGTATGGAAGCCAAGGCTGAAAATATAATTCAATCAGCTTTCAAACTCCAAATAAGATACTGATTGGAGAAGAAACAACAGTTTTGGTGTTTTAAAATTCTTGCTTTGATGCTGTAATTGTTTTTAAAAGGGAAGTCTAGTAAAGAGAGATTGTATTTATTCATACAATTTCACATGTGTCTTTTTTAATCTAAATACTTTAAGTTAAACCATTTATAGTTCACATTTTCAAAATTTATAAAAATGTTCCAAAAAATAAATCTTAGAATTTAAAATTAATGAATAAATGTAGCATTTTCTTTGACTAGCTGATGTTCACAACCTTCAAAATATACCATAAACAAATAAAATGAATCATCCTCAAAAAGGAGAGTAACTGTGATGCTCAGTGCAAATCTCGTTTTTTGAAAAACAGTATATCCTTCTTTTCTGAGGATATTGAAGTAAAAAAAGTATACTTCTAACTTTTTTGTATGTGTGTTTTGGCAGTAGTTAACTTCAGATTATTTGGTCTATTTCAGTTATGTGACTGTTACACTAAATGCTCATCCAGGTTTGCTGGTCTTAAGACTTAGATCTGGCAATGCATTAAAACCAAGACAGCACAAATACTAGAATAAACAAAAAAGTTAATCACCTTATTTAGCCCTCAAGAAAAAAAAAAACATGTTGAATGCTGGACAACATTTTATTTGGAGTTTCTACTTTTTTATGATACATTGATGATTTTGCAATGCTGAACAAAAAGAATTTTGCAATAAAACCATTCTCACAAGTAGATTGAAATGCTCCATGGTACATCTATGCCCCTGGGAATTTGTTAAAACACGGATGAAGTAGAATAATGGCTGATGCAATCTGCAGATCAAGATCTTAATCAAATTAACAACACAATACCCTACAGAATAATACATTATTCATAGCATGTAGTGCTCCAGTTATTCAGATACTTTATTCTTAGGCACCACTAAGCATACTGAGTGAAAGTACTGAAGTACTGATAGTTATAATTCATTTCCAAGAGAGCAGCAGTAAGGATATCCCTGCCCAGTCCTTTGCTGGCAGGTGAGTTGGACTGAAATTATGACAGGAGATACCCAACCAAACATCTCTCTGATTCTATTGCTTGAGTTGTTTTAAACAAGACTCCAGCAAAAAAAAAAAAAAAAAAAAAAAAAACAAAAAAAAAAAAAAAAAAAAAAAAAAAACCTGACAGGATCTTAAAAGCATCTTAATAGAATGACATCTTTAATACAGCAAACTGTTGATCTGGTGTTGACTATCCAGGAAAATGTCCTTGAGAGGGGGAAAAGTTAGCCTTCAACTTTATACCAGTTAAATGCCTCAGTCAAAAGACATTTTGAAAAACTGACTCAGAATTGACATCCACTCCAATACCACCACAGTTAACTGTTGTTTGATCCCTAAATATAATGAATTCTTGGCTATATTCCTACAGCTAGCCAAGATGCCAGCAAAATAAGGATCACAGATCCTATTTTGCTGTGATGAATGCCATCATAACTTTCTTACTTGCTCCATCTCTCTTGCCTTCATGAACTATTTTCTTGTAGTAGTGGAGGGCTGGTCTACTGTGGCTACTCATCTCTGTAGTTCTTAAATAGCAGTGCATTTGGCCCAGGCACTCAGATTGCCATGGTGACATCTCACAGTAATACAATTTTCTCTGGAGTTTTGTCAGACTACAAGGAGGCAACATTTCTTGGGTCTGCTTCTCACTAAACTGTTGTGTAATGCCACGCACTGTTAACAAACTGGTAATGTTTTGGTCTAAAAGCAATGGTGTTTCAGGAAAAAGGTAAATTCTGTATTTCAGGTTTAGAAGTTCTTGGGATACATCTGTGTTGTAAGGGGCTGTATAAGCACCAGATTATGTGTTTCCATCTTAAGAAAAACAGCTCAAGTTCAGAATATCTGCTACTGATGCACCATTCTTCATCTTCACAGACAAAAAAGCATTCTTCAGCCAACTAATGAGTCATAAGCAGCACCCAGAACATGCCCAGGACTAGATACTGACCTCTTATTCTCATGCACATAGACCCTTGGCACTGATCTACTGGGAACATTTTATTTTTCTCTGCCATTTGAAAGAAGAAAACAATATGAACAGAAATATTTTTTCAGTAATGTGGTTAGTAGTGGCTTCTACATTCCCATAAATTGGCACCTATGTCAATCTGTAAGTTGGTAGATAATAACAATAATAATCAAGTGTAAACACTTGGCACGTAAACATGTTTTTTTTAAAAAAGACCATAAAATACCGTGCAAAGTAACCTATTAGACATGCTATATTGTACCTTCAGGATGTACCGATTGGAGATTTTGTCATCAGCAGCCACATACAAACGGATGAAGACAGAGTTACTGTATTGGCCACGGAGAGTTGCCAAGGCTTGGGCTAAGCTAAACCTCCTTTCTGACCACAGTCCTTCTGGTCCAATATTGGATTCCAACACAGGCCAGCGGAATGGTGAATGTTTCAATATACTTAAGAGGGGCTTCACATCAGCTTTTTCAATTTTATCTGAAATGCCAAAGTGTGACAACAATTACATTCTAGACAATTCAAATGCAGCAGCAGCCACACAAGACAAAGATTTAATGGCATCAATTGATTTCTAGGCAAGACAAAACAGAACAGCTGAAACTCAAAGCCTCTGCTCTGCCTGTGAGCATAGGAGCACAGAAGTCCAACCCAATTTATATGTATCAAGAATAAGAGAGGCAAATCAGTACCTTTCAGAAAAGGAAAATACTGTAATTAAGTAAATGTAAAAAAAAAAATTCTCTCTTAGAAACCAGCATAGAAACTTCACTGTTTCTGTGGGACTGAGGGAGGGCTGGTTATTGTACATAATCAAAGCTAGAGGGGTAGTATCTTGGCACCAAGGTTGCAGGGCAGGCTGTCTCAATTGCTGACAGTCAGTCTTGGGCCATGCTGGAAGAAAACTGTCCTGGAAATAGCAAAATCACAGAATATCCCAAGTTAGAAGGGACCCACAAAGATCATTGAGTCCAACCCTTAGCCCTGCACAGGATCATCTCCAAGTGTCACACCATGTGCCTAAGGGTATCATCCAAGCACTTCTGGAACTCTGCCAGGCTTGGTGCTGTGACCACTTCCCTGTTCCAGCACCCAACCACTCTCTGGGTAAAGAACCTTTTTCTAACGTTCACCCTACAACTTCAGGCCGTTCTATACTCAGTCCTGGGACATGTTTTGATTAAATAGATTTAGAGAAATATAGAAGGTGCTGAGCAGGTACAGAAAATATCAATATGAGAATTTCATCAGAGAGCTCCTCTAATTTACTGACCCCAGGCACTAAACCCACAACCCTGGGGCACAGTTTTAGCATTCTTTAGCACAGATAAATAGCTCTTCAGTTTCCTGACAAGCAGAGGTCTCTCTAAAACTGACTTCTCGTGCCTGAGTTTACCTCAGTCTCAATAGCCAGCTCCAGAAATATGTAGAAGACCCTTTGCATCCAGTTGAATCCATATCAGCGGAATTTGTGCATCTGCACAGAGCTTCATAGAGCCCAGCAGAGATAAAACCCTGCCTTTATAAGCACGGGGGATACATATACCTTAGAATTATATAATATGCGGAGCTGGCAGGGATCCAACGTCCTTCTCAAATCAAACCACTTACTCTCATTCATGCAGGATGCATAAAGGATCTTGGCCTTCTGTACCGCTTCACTGTCTCGTCTTTTGCTGATGGGTTTTTCAAGCAATGCTGAAAAAACAAAATTTCTTTTCAGTACATTCAAAAATATAGAAACTGTTTGATTGTTTCAGCATTTGCTTTAATCATAGCATTTAATTAAGGATGAGGTTCCACGTGTGTTTTCTTAAAACGTAGCAAAGATGTAATTGCAACTTTGTCAATCCCCAACAGAGAAGGATTTTTGAATGCATTTATTTTTAAGAGGACTAATTTAAAGCCAGGTGACAGATGCTGCTTACTACTTGTCCTCACAACCAGATACTCTCAGCAAACTGAGGGGACAGGGAATTGTGGGATGAGGGTGGGAACCAGCACAGAAGGCAGGGAGTATGGAGTTCTTTCAAGCAGCTCAGCTTTTGCTGATGGTACATTATGAAATCAGGCTCTAACAGGGAAGGTCAAAGAATACCAGGAGCAAGACCACTAGTGTTCACTTTTGCCAGCTCTGCTGCTGCTGAAAGAAAGCATCAGAGAACTGCCCCATTGTCTCTCAAACACAAACAACCTCAGTCTTGTTAGTGACACAGAAAGCAAAGTGTCCAACTACTATTTGTAAAGCAGCACTATACACACACTCATACTCGCACCACACTGTAGGTGTCAACGTCCTTGGTGTTCAAAAGCTAAACTAGCTTTTTTTTAAGCTGCCATCCCTCTACACTCCTTGCATTCCTCACATCATGTCATGGATGGGAAAGAGCATGAAAAGTCCATCTGAATCTCAGCAGTCCTCTCTCAGCTGCTTTGAACGGTTTCACCCAAGTTGTAAAACAGTCACGGTGCAGCTGCAGATACCCATACTGTGTCTAAATGCAGAGGCAGCTTAGCTTCAGAAAGATCTATCAGTTCAGGCGCAGCACAACACAAGCACTTCCATGGCCAAGAGCAGCAGGGTAATACTTAAGCACTGCACAGAAACAGGCCTGGCAAGCTCTGTTGGACCTCATCTGGTTTTTTTAAGACCCAAACAGGTCCCACACAGCATTACCTTATTGTTACTGGGACCGCTGGAGAGAGTGATTTTGCTGGAACCATGTCAAGTCCCTCCTGTTGTGTGCCCAGCCAGAGCTAAAACGCCTTGAAAAATCCAAGAGCCACTTCTCTGTACCATACTATCACCCTGGGTTTCAAATGAGAAGAGGCAGCACAGACCACAGTGTCCTAAGAAGCATGTCCCCACAAAAGGGGGAGCAAAGTGCCACCCAAGAGCCCCAGTAGCCTGCCAAAGCAAGGGGCCACTGGAACTTCACACCACCAGCCATGGCAAAGCCAAACTGTTCCTACACGGAGCTGAATCAGGGAGCAATGCAACGTTATTTCTCTGTGTCAGTACCACCTGGGGTGATGCAGAGTACTAAAGAGGTGGTGTTGTTGCCACCCAAAAGCAGCACCCTCCTGCAGACGGGTGTCAGCTGCTCACTCTTCAGCCCCTGCCCTTTCCAGCAGCTTGCCAGAGTTTGCCCTGCAATGACTCCTCATGGGAGGCAAAAGTTGGGTGGCACTGATGGATTCTGTGGTTGAGAACAGTCTTGGTTTGCCTTGTTTCACTCAGTATTAGGAGCTCACTGCTTGAGGTAGGATCCTAAGGCACTTATTTCCAGAATTTCCCTAGTACCTTGAGGAGCCAGCCATGCCACACTTCTTAGGTATTCCCACCTGAGCTTATATAAGCACTCACGGGACCGTAACAGAGACCTCAAACTGTTTATTAGTCAAACAATGCACTAGAGTTGAGCAAATGCCACTTGTTCTTTCCCTTCAATGCCTTTTTTCCTTAAATAATAAACAAAACAAAACAAACAATGTCCAACTGATTTGCTTGGACCCTTAAGAGATTTAATGAGATAATTCCCTTTTAGTTATGGATAAGATTTTCCCTAAAAATACTTCTGGACAGGATCCCAAATACCTTTGATTACAAGTCCTCAAATTGCTAATATTTTTCAGCTTTTAAATACAATATAATACCAATCACTGACAAATATCATCAGTGTGCACAATTCTTATTAGAATAATCAGACCTGTTCATGTTTTTAAAAATGGCATTTTAAAAGAAATGATAAATGAAACCTAGATAAAACTAAGGATGAAAAAATAACCTCCTATTAGAGCCATTACAATAATTTCTGTCCTTGCCAGTGAGCTGTACAGCCATGAAATTTTGGAGCTAATAAAATTCAATGGCTAAAGCCCAGGTAAAGCTCAAGAGAGATACAAAGACTGAGAGTTAATAAAATAAAATCAACTCTAGAAATACACCTGCATCAAATCCTGGTAAAGTCAGACCCAGTATTTTCCCATCAAACCACCTCATTATGGGACAGAATGAAGCAGTGACACTCACTGCACTATTGCAGAGAGTGAGGGGGGGTAGATGCTGCCAATTTGCTCAGAATTCTTTTATGAAGATAACCCTTGCTTATGATAACGAAAAATCCAGTGATCAAACATGAAAGACTTAATAAGATGGTTGAACCCTGTGGACACTGAAATAAGGGATGAGTGTTCTTTAGGCTATAAAGGTTTCTCAGCCTTAACCTCAAGTTTTCAGAAAGCTCAAACTGGAGCACTGCTTACATCCACATTATTTCTGCATTAGCTGGTAGAAAATCCAAATACAAGATTTAGAAATTTGCTTCTTATTTAGCTCACAAATATGTATGGATTTTACATGTCCTTGAGTATTTAAACTCCTACAGTTGAATAGCAAGAAAAAGCAAGAAGCAAAGGATACTGATCAAAAAATATGTGTAATCAATTAGTTTGTCTCCAGGTTGTTTATTCATGGAAAGAAAGTCACTACTGTGATTGAAATCAATGTAGACACATCAGGCTATCTTTAAATTAACAATATTGGGTACTGTGAGTGGCCTGGCCATAGCTGCAGGCTCCGACAAACCCACCCCTGCACTGAGCATATCTAATTGTGTGGGTCGATGCACGCTGTGCTCTACAGGGCAGCGTTTTGGAGGCTGCAGCTCAGAGTCCCTGCTCTCTGAGGACCTCCACAAGGAGAACAAACCCACCTCAGGGCCACCCTGCACTGTCCCTGGCACAGAGAGGCACTCTGAACAGTGCTCCATCTCTTGGCACATGACATGGATTTCAGGCTCTCATCTACACTAAGGCAAATACCAGTGAGTGACACACAGAGAGCAAGTTCAGCCCCTCTGAAAAAATTCAGCTGAACTGTAGATGTCTGGGAGGACTGTCTGTCCACCCTGAAAAACTTTAATAGCTTCAGATATTTTCTGTTTGGACACCAATATGTAAGCAAAACCTATAAGGTCTTTCAAGGGATAGAAAGAGAAAGACCACCATAGA
Source organism: Acropternis orthonyx (assembly GCA_035583155.1). Classification (NCBI taxonomy): domain Eukaryota; kingdom Metazoa; phylum Chordata; class Aves; order Passeriformes; family Rhinocryptidae; genus Acropternis; species Acropternis orthonyx. The sequence goes on along the minus strand of JAWWEU010000001.1, from coordinate 105,455,654 downwards.
TCAAATGTTCAGCTTCATGAGATACCCACTGACCTGCTGTTTAGTTCCCTACTTTGCCTTTCTGAACTGCTACTCTCATCCCTCACTAAGGAATTGTGTGTATTAATATAAATCCACTGAGAAGTTCAGTCTAGTAGGCTTTTCTTAGGCACAGTTTTCTTAAACTTTGACCTTTGGGGAGATGGGGGCTACTGACATTCTGACTAAAGCAGCTCACTTAGCACTGAGAAAGACATTGACTTTGTTCTTCTTGGAGCTTTCTTTAAGTCCTTTTTTTTTTTTTTTTTTTACCTTAGTTTTCTTGTTTTAGATTAAAAGTTCTAATTCCCTAAAGCTACCTTCCATTTTAGGACACCAAACATTTATCTTTAAATAACAATTTTTAGCAATAAATTGTTTTGATCAGACTAGGAAACATACATCACTCCAACAACATCAAAAACCACCCTTCAAATAATAGCTCATCTGTCAGCTCCCAATTAAATATTACAGTGCTAGACATGAAATCGCAATCTGGCTGCAGAGGTTAAAAAAACCTCGCAATCCACGCTGATTTGCAACCATCTGAAAAAGCATAGAATTGTTATTAACATCAACTACAATTTAACAATTTATTGCTGCTCCTGAGTTATAATACTAGCCTGTCACAACTGCAAAGCAGAACATCATAGTGAAAAATCATCAGGACAAGCAAAGTGAACCCGCATAGCTTAGGCCACCAAACATAAAGTTTGGATCACATTTCCTTGGCCAAATACCAACTACACGTTTGAGCAGCTTTTCTAAGAAAGCAGCTCTTCTTCACTTACCTCTTTTATTTTCCTCACTTTGAAGTTATTCCCAAAGTCATTCTCTTTGGGACAAGAAAAGATCTTGGCTTGTGTCACTGATCTGAGCACCTCATTGCCCATGTTTCCATATGCACAGGATGCCTGGATGCAAGATTTATGTTTCCCTTCACATAAAAGTTATGGCAAGTGCCAAAGTCTATTGGCAATTCTGCTCCCAGTGCTGTAATGCCATGTCTCATTAAGCAACTACCACTTGAACAGTCAGAAACTGGCTAAAGGTGTTCATGATATCCTAAACTTTCTGAGTTTGCAAATCGCTTCATCATTCAGTTTCTTCTACCAAGAGGCTGAGGTGGGGGTGGAGCGTCCCATTGCCATCAGAGTCCTTTTATTTCTGGCACACCAGGTCAAGCAGGTTTGCATTGTTGTACTCCCTGGTTCTTGTACAAACCACAAAGATTCAGCATCACCCCCCAAAAAAACCCCCAAACCAGTCCATAACTGGGAATGATCCTCACTTGTCTGAATGGGAGATGCTCAGATACACAGTCAAGGAAAAAAGCCACAGCTGGGGGTGGGGAGCTGGGAAGGGAAGGAAGAGAGTTTATATTGAGTTGCCTTCACATAGTTCTTTTCCAGGGCAAGAGGGCTAAAAAAGGCCAGCTTCCTGTGGTTCACTACCCTCCAGTAAACAGCAATCATCTGCTGTTAAAAGTGAGAGCAAGGCACATTACAAAGTAAGCTTTGCGTGTGTGTGTGTTTATTTAATTGCATGCTATTCTGAAGCTGCCAAAGATAGTCTTGTGGCTAAGTGTTACCTTTAATCTTACTTTCCATTTCCAGCCCTTGTTGATTTCCCAGCCCACTGTGCACAGCTTCACTTTTCAACCACTCTATTTTATTTATGGCACCAAGAAATCCTGCACCTTTCCCTCCTCTGATTTGGAGTGCATGGAAAAGGGATTGTAAAGCCAGATTTGCAGAGAAAAGAAACGTGTGTCATTCAGATTAGAAATATTGATTCAATTTATCAGTGTCCTGACTGGCACATTGTACATATTCTGTGTGCTAACAGACAGTTTTCTACATAAATAGTTGAGCTGCAATCCTGAGTAACACTGTGTGATTCATGAAGCTTACTTCCTATTCTAGGGAGAAAAATACAAGTTTTCTCTGCACTTTTCAACCCAAGATATGGAGAATACATAGTGCTAGTAAAGATAGTAACATTTTTTTCCACTAATTTTTGGCCTTATCCTTTTACAAACATTTGCTCTATGAGGAAAATGCAAACTGAAGTGTTTGCATAGTGGTATCTGACAATGATCTGAAATATATTATAATGCTTTATATCTTGAAGAAAAACAACTGCATGTGCAAACATGCCACTGGGAATATGCTCGGACTTTAAACAAAACAAAAATTATACAAGAACCCCAAGGGACATCCCATTTCCTGGAAAGTTGTAACCCTGGAAGAGTGAAAAGCTAGAAGCAGACAAATAATTCAGCATGAACTCCCGGTGCAACACTAGAACTGACAGCAATCCTGGACTGCAAAACCAGAGAAATATCAAAGTGAGGAGATGAGCTTATTGTCATAGAGAGCTTGGTGAGACAGCCTGGAACACTACCTGCTCTTTGGCTGCCTGTATTGAAAAAACATGTTGGAGAGCTAGACAGAGGGTAGAAGAACATCAGAACAATTGAGGGTTTTCTTTGGATGGAGTGGCTTGAGAAATAGAAGGGAAGGACAAAAAAGAGCATGCAATGAGGGAACATGATTTTTCTCATGAGAGATATGAAAGGGTGATGGAATCACAGTATGAAAGCACCATTAGAAAACGCCTGGTGCCAGAGAGGTCTTTAGTCTATTTTAAAAAGGCAGAAAGGCAACAGTTGGAAGACGAAGACAAAAATCACAGTGACAGTGATTAACCACTGGAACAAGAAAGCACAGGAGACAGTGCCTTCTCTGCCCCCGAACATTTTCAAGACTTGATGCTTTTTTGGAAGACAAACTTTATCCCAAAGTGAATTATGTTTTATCCCAGTGCAAGTTATTGAGCTGCATTACATAAGTAATGCAATTGTCTGTGACACAAGAAAGGTCATAGGAAAAATCTAATGGTTACTCCTGTAATTGCACTCTATACATTCAGGATACAGATCTCAAAGCACTCTTAGACATGGGGGACAAAGGAGACACAGCCATTATCCATTGCTGCAGATAGAGAGCCACAGTTTCTTCCTTATCTAACTCATGTCAGAGTCCTACTGATAGGAATGCTGCTCCTTTATGAGTATAAAGCTTGGTCAACTAGATCCAGACACTCAAAGAGCTTGATTCTTTGGAGTTGGTGAATGCTCTTCAGTCCCTTTAACGCCAGTGACAGTGGGAGTTGCTTGGTACTGCCCAGATGATGCTCAGTACTAAAACTGAATGCAGCTTGTAATGCATTCTTTTTGGGATCAGACTCAGAAAACAGCCCAAGGACTTATTCATTCAGTGGGCCACAGGCAGAAGGTGCTTTCATGAACTATATCCACTGCACGACCATATCAAAGCCTCACACAACAGCACGCTCTCCCTTTAGTAGCAGTAACTAGAAGCCAGATATTTGCTCCATATTGGTTAGTGATGAGCTTCAGTTTCTTAGACCAAAACTTTGCTTGTGGAAAGTGAGTTTATTTTGAAGTACCTGATGACAGAGAATTTCTCTTTCAGTTCTTGAGCAATAAAGACTTTGTTCTTCACCCTCCTCTATGCTGCTATACAGCTATAGGGATTGGGTTTCTAAACTGATGAGAAGAATAATTAAAAGAGCTGTTCACCCGTCTGCAGTTTGCTCTCTAGGTTAACACTATTATGTGCTATCTATGTGGAGAAACAAAACCCAAGTTATGTTTTGGAAATTTGCAGAAGATCCTCTAATGCCAACAACAGGTTGTTTTAAGGATTTTCTGTAAAGAATTACCACTTAAAAGTAGAGAAAAACCTATTCAAACCTTGGTTTGAGTTTGGTAATGAAACCAAACACACAACACTTATGGCCAGAATGTAAGATAATCATGATTAATCTAGTCCTCATTAAGACTGTCTAACCGCTAATTCCCATATTTTATTCACAATTAAGAGCTATGGCAAAAGAGTTCCTGGGAAGCAACTGTACCTAAAACCCAAGCAGCCAACTGCACTTGTGCCACCAGGGTTATCTGAGGATTCCAACAATTTCACAAAGACATTTGTAACAAGCAATGTCACAAGATAGGCACATCCTATCTTCCAATTCTCAGCACACTGGATTTAAGAAGTCAAGCTCAGTATAGTTCACAGAGCAAATATTTAGCCAGGATGCCAAAGATCACACAAAACCTTTGGAACCACGCTGCTGTAATGGAAATCACAGCTAGATAAATGTACAGTCTTCATTAAGTAACACAAGCTTACATGTTCCAAAAGTGGTCATTTCAGACTGGTTTGGGGTCAGCTGATATTCATTTAGAGTATCTGGTTTCCAATTCCTTTTTTCAGAGCCCAAAGTGAAGTGAAGAAGAGCTGACAGTGGTAAGTTTCATGGACTCTATGAGGGACACAATGTTCTACCCCAAAATAAAAGCACTGGCCACAGCATCTAAAATTTTACACAAGACTGTTGAGATCACTCAACCAATGGTAACATTTCTATGTTGCTACATGAAAACATGAATTTAAAAGACTGCAACAGTTCAGGTCACTAAATAGTCAAAGGAGAAAATCTGATTTTCTTCTCATCAGTTTGGAAACCCGACCCCTATGGCTGGACAGGAGTATAGAGGGGAGAGTGAAGGATATATACATATAACATATTTTATATATATGCATACATACATATATGTCCTAAAAGAAAGTGACAGACTTAACTGACATTTCAAAGCTGTACATATTACTTGTGAACAAGACAAGTATTGTCAAGCCAAGATTATTCTTAGAGCTAAATCTGTTCTCACAGAGCACTGTCCTGGAAAAGACAAAGACAGCTCCTGCTGTAGGATGCAACATTTAATATTCAGTACAACTTTATCCCTCCTAGAAGGTTTATTAGCACAGGTCAAATTCCCACACAAATGGACCTGTCCAGGTTCCATTTCAGAGCTGCCTTGCCCCTGGAAGCCTCGGAAGAAGAGCAAAGCCAGATCTCATTTGCCTGGAAAATACCACAGAGACAAACCTCAGTGGGTATGCAGAAGCCTGGTACAGCTCCCTTCTGATACCACTGTAACCCAACTTCAAATAATTAATTTCAAGGCCTCATTAAATTCCTTTATGCCTTTAGAACACAAGTTCTGAGAACTTCTCCTGATATGCAACTTTAGTGTACAAAACAATTCATTTACAATCATCAATAAAACCAAATCATTAACAATTGATAGCAATATTTGGTTTTTGAGGCTTCCCTAAAATATGAGTTAACCTAAGTTTATTTATTTTTGTAAACTACCAGTTCTACTAATTGCTCTGCAGTGCTTCTTGCTATTTCAAGTGTGTTATTCACAGACTGACATTTGCATTCTGGAGTCCTCTTCCCCACCCGGCTCTTTACAAGAAGTGAACTGCAAATGATTGGTTTTCAAATAAAAGTTTGTTTCCAGAATTCAAAAATATGAAAATACATTTTTTAAAGACACGATTTTCATTCCCTTACAACTAAGAAAACAAGCAATGAAATTTTTTCTCATCACTATAGTTAAATAATTGTTAACACTCCTGACACCTTACTGACATTAAGGTTCTTCCTTTTTTTGTCTTGGTGGCTGTAAACAATTCTCAGTTTCAGAGGACAGGAAGGGAAGCAGTCCAAGCATAATGCACTACAAAAATTATTTCATTGCATTCTATAAATATCTGAGTTTCCGATGCATTATAGTCCATATTTCTCTACTGTTTTATATATATGGAAAACCAAACTAGCATTAAAGGTTTGCAAAGACCTTTCTCCATATGCTTAAAACTATCCTTGCCTAAATAAAGCTTTTCCCTTTGAGTCTAAAGTTAAATAAAATAGCAAGTCAATACACCTTTATGGTGCTTATAATGCCACTTTCACATTTTACCAAAGCACATATTATTTCCACTTTCATGCCTTTTGAATTCCCTTCTTAATCAGCCTTCTACTACTTTCGTACCTTTTTTCTCTCCATTCCCCATTGCAAACAATCAGGTCACCAGAATCATCTTACTGGAGTATGTAAGGACTTGAAATAATCACTCAAAGCAACTTTCATAATGGCAAACTCCGTGTTCACACAGGACTATGAAATAATGCAGAGTACTGGACACCACTTAGATTGCCCTCTCACCTGCCATATTGCATGTTCCACCTATTTGGAAGGCAAAAGCATCCAAGATGTCAATGAATGGAACTAAGAGTCCCTTTTGGAAGGCCTTATGTTGGCTTAAATAGCCTCAGATATGCCTTAAATATAATAGTTTGCATATTTTTCCAACCATTAACTTTTTTCTCTTTAATAAAAAACACCAGTGCATTCTGCAGCTCCATGAGCTCATTCCTCAGAATGGTCTTTGTGGAGCTGATGTCTTAATCCAGGCCTGCCCTGTTTCGAAAAACTGTGCCTTCCCCACCCCCTTTTTTTATTTTATGAGCTGGGGGGGAAGGTTGGTAGGTTGGGGTTTTTTTTGTTTTATCCTTTAAATTTCAGTGGTGTGCCATTGCACATTGTCTTGGCTCATAGTGGAAGTCTTAAATTTGAAAGCTTCTAAGAT
>JAWWEU010000001.1:105422804-105449090 GCA_035583155.1 Acropternis orthonyx | reverse complement strand
CCCCCACTATATTTGATTTTTTTCTGATTTTTTTAAAAGGCATTTAATAATGATCAACAGACCATTTATAAATTCAGGGAAATATGTTTTGTATTTGATACAATTAATGTCTTGATGGCAACTTCCATCTCACCATGGATAGACTAGTGACTCTTGAAAATAACCAGCCCATCATTATTAATACTTCTGACATTCAGTTGGAACATTTAATCATTATGAATTAATTTTGCATTAATGAGGATGTAATTTATATGCATTTCCACAAGAATTCATGAAGATCTAGTAATTAATCAATTCGTATAGGTTCTAATTCCCAAGGAACATAAATCAAGTAAATCAAACAAATGTTCCCAAACACCAATTTCATGAAAGGATGCTGTGCTTACACAAATAAACCCAACTAATCTACTGACATTCTAGGGTTCCTCCTCACCCCTTGAAAAGAAATTCCCAGTCCTTTTCCTGAATATCCATTTTAGCAATATGGAAGTTCTCATGGAAATGGCAATGACACAGCTGTGCTTACATAATTGCTTCCTAAAGCTGTTCAGTGCCCCAACATACAGCACATTTCCTAAACGGAAATGCTGTTTGTTTACAGTTTCAGCATTTTGTAAATTCTCTGAGTTTGTATATCAAAAGATAAGCCCATCATGTGAGTTCCTCCAAAAGTCAACAGAGCTGTACACAAACTGTAACTAAACCAAAAATCATCTTACAGGGATGTGAGAGCCTCTGTTCATAAATATGATTTCAATTGCCCTCTCCCCTGCCATGCCCCTCTAGCCTTCCAGTATTATTATGTAGGGGATAACACATGTCATTATAATGCTAGACAGAAGAGCTTAAACCCCACTTAAAGCAGAAGATTACAAGTTTCTCAATTGTTACAATATAGGTGGAGCTCTGTACTAAATGTCAGCAATAAGTTTACTTCATTGTAGTAATACTTTCAACATGCACTTTTGGAATTCTTTTTTTGTCAGAAAAAGAGAATCAGATGTCATGGATTGTTGTGCCTTCCAAAGAATTGACCCTCGCTTTGCAAAACTACCAGTCCAAATACAGTCATCAAACAATTTTGGAATTCAGTCTCTGCAGATATGAACATACCATTCAAATCAGAGGGTCACTGCAAATAGAGGGGAAATATTGTGCCACATGAGGAACAGCAGTGAGCACTGTGCCCCACTCTGGTTCTAGCCCAGGGTTCAGAGGAGGATGCCACTCTAGTCTCCCAACCAGGGAGATGCTGTGGGATTCCTGTGGCTCGGTTACTGTGCTGCCTTAAAACCTCATTCAGGAACCAAAATTACCTCCTTTCTGTACTCATGGCTTCCTAAAATCACCCATTACAAATACAACTTTCATTCTGAGCAGCCACAAAGCCCAGAAAAGTCCTGGCTTCTCCACTTTGACTTAGGTATTTCATTTTATCAAACAGCTATTAACTTCTTGCCCAAAGAGGTTTACCTGACTGGTGTCACTTATGTTTTTTCTTACATTCAGAGGAATAAGCCATTACAGGAAAGTTCTGAACCACTGAAAAAAATAATGTCTGTACCATTGAAAAGAGATCCATTTTTAGTAGAAAAGACCAAGCAAAACAACAGTAAGTGCTGTTACTGTTTGCTGCTGTCTTGTTATCCAGGAGCAGCTATCCAACAAGATACTGGAGGCAAAAACATAAAAACTCTCTGAAGCTTTTATTTGAACTACTGGTGGTATTCTCCCTCTTACATGGGACAGCTCTCAACTAGCTACCTTTGAAAGAAACAAATCACAAAAGAGGGTCAGCCAACACAGAAACTCGAGGATAAGTGTCAGCAGCTGCATTACAGATTTCATGGGACACATCCAAGCTATCCCAGTGGTGCCAGCTGAGCACCAACTGAATGGTGGGAGAAGAGAAAACAGTCCTAAAAGAGTCCTGTGGCACAGTGTTCTCTGTGCAGGAAAGCAACCCCTTCAGCAACAGCTCAACACCAACTTCTGAATTAGTCTGAAAGGACCAGCCCATAGTCAAACTATAAATTTCCAAACTGAGGTATTTTACCTTACTGTTTTTTCTTATAAAGAATTTATTTTCCAAAGAAAACCATTGCAGATTATCTTGGGAAAAGCTGCCTGCACCGCCAAGTTGTTTTGTTTGCTGTCTGTCTCATGTTCTTAAAAAACCCACACACCATATCCTCCTAAAAGGCTTCCATTTCTTTCTCTTTACTGTGGTGGAAATTCCTCATTTTAAACAGGCTGACATTCAGAAAAGAACCATGCTACGAAGCTTAGCACAGCAAATCAGTCTGAAGTAGATGTCTCACTGGGCCAGGAACAGTATGGAGACTTAATCTGTAAACTGGTTTCCACATACATAAATTAAATTTAAAAGGCCTGGAAGACACGTTAACAAATTACGCACATAATTTAAATCAGTTCCTTTGCAGTGTTGAGTTTTAGGAATGTTTGTGCAGTTTTGTTTTGTTGGGGTTTTTTGTTTTGTTTGTTTGTTTGTTTTTAATTTATTGCTTCCTGCATGGTCACTCCAAGAAAAAAAAAAAAACAACCCAGCTGCACACCATGGTTCTGTAGACTTTAGAGAAAGGAAAAGAAACTGCTTGGTTCACAACTGGCATTCACCACAGGTAAGAGGCATTTATTCACTTGCCTCAGACTTCCAGCTCTGAATTATTCACAGAAAGCCACTCGCACTTCAACAGTAAGACAACAGCGTTCCTAAAAATCTTAGTTGAGGTCAGCAACTCAAAGCAGAAAAAATCATCAAGGACACAAATAACTTTGCAGAAAATATTATGATAAGTGAAGAAACATTTATTAACTCACAGAGACACTGCAATCTTGATCTGACTGAAACCCTCACAGCCTGAGACAGCTTTCACTCGTACAGCACGTGCCACAGCCAAACCATTTTTTCCACTTTAAAGAACACCAAGAGCTTCCTCATCAGAGACTAACTGGGCACCAAGAGTGCTTGCTCTTAACGAACAAGAGGCACTTTTTAACACGCCTGTGATGTATCTGCAAAGGAAAGCCAGGCTTTAAGTCTGGGACAATCTGATCCAGTGAGGAATGGTTAACTGGAAGTAGCAGAAATTTTTACCTAGATGTTACATATCCGTTACCTGCGTTTGGGCCATAACCAAAACCAAAAACTTCTGTTTTTGACATAACTCTGTCTATCTACAATTACCTTTACCTTCTTCTACAGAACACGAAATCCTGCTGTAGGTCACGTCCAAGGAAAGACCTACCACCTCTTTCACCAGGATAGGACTTTATTCATTTTGTATAGGCAGGAGATCAAAGTGAGTTACACATGTGGTTTGTGGATTCCTCTGACAGCAGAAAAAGAAACCCAAGTGACCCTCAAACAAAGCATGGAAAAGAAATGAAAGGGGAAATGATGATATGATTTTAGTTTGAATCCATGCTAAGACAGCTAGAGAAAGCCACAGAAGCATTTTTTATGTATATACACAGACATATATATATGTGTCTGTGTATATATATACATATATATATGTATGTATATATATATGTGTGTGTGTGTGTGTGTGTGTGTGTGCGTGTGTGTGTGTGTGTGTGTGTGTAATTCTTATTCCATTATAAACCAAAAATTTTTTTAAGGATTTTTAACTACCACAGTAAGTACAAATCTAGAAAAACCTTGGAATAAATGTTTCTTATCCTGTTCCTTCAATAAGCCAGAGATATGCAGGCAAAAAATCGATTACCCAGTAATTCCTAGATATTTTCCACTGATCCATTGCCATTCCAGTCTTTGAAATTCCCTATCAAAGCACCAAAAACCTTCACTGATACAGAAAATGTTCTACGCTTTTTTGAAGTTGACACTTGCCAAGTCATATGCTTTTCTGTGTCTGTAACCTAAAAAAAACCCCCAAAACCCCCAAAAGAAATAGTAAAAGAAATGCTTTGTTCTCAAACACAGTAATACCTAACACAAGGTTCAGGATGTTATACAGCTACATCTACCAGTTTGGTTTTTTTGGTAAGACAAAATTAAATCTTACACATGATACCCATTATCAAGTGGAAGACCTTCTGTAGCAACAAAAACAAATTAAACTTCAAGAATGTTGAAGATATGCTTGTGCAATCAAGGCCATACACAGGAATTTGCCCAAACTCCCTTTCTCAGGAGCAGGCTCAGGAACATTCAGGGATCAGAAAACAGATTAGATGTTCAAATAATTTTTTATAAGTGACATAATTTTTTAATATATAGTCTGAATAAATGCTTCCATCTATATCACACCATCAAAGAATATCAAATATGAAAAATGTGGCTTTCTGGCCAAGCCATGTTATCACTTCAAGATTAATTGTTTTCTTTAATATGATAAATATTTCAGAACATAGAACTTGCGTAATAATCAGCTCTTTAAAGACTGGAGTTTTTTTAATCTAGTGAGTGTCAAACAGGGACATTTACAATGAAGTACAAAGTTCCACTAAGAGTTCTCAAAGAAGAAAAGATTAAATTGGCTTCCAAGGTCTGGTCAGCTATATAACTGTTTCTCTATAACAAGAGTTATTCCTCTTGCTAAAACTTCTTCTAGCAAGACTGTGGTCATACACAAATTCATAACTCAATGTTGAGCTAATTTATTGAAATAGCTCAACTGAAAACACAAATACATGTAGAGGCTGAAATTATGCCTTGTTACTTCAGCTGCCAACACTGATATCCAACACTTTTTTCCCTTTTCCTGTTTCAATTAAACGGAATACATTTTGAAAATTTTATTAAGGTAAGGAGGAGGTGGCAAATGTTGTATTAAAAAAACTCCTGTACACCAACCAATGTTTCATATCTTTGTCCCTGTTCCATGCTAAGGAGCAGCATAGGCCTCCTATTAGTTATACATCCTTTCTTTGATATTAAGTTTCCATTAAGCAAATACTTCTCACTTGGATATTTCTTTCTTTGTCTTTTGTTTTTCTAGCTATGGATTAACAACATCTAAAGGGATTGCAGAAAGAAAACCTAATAAAAATATGGCTTAGCATGGTGTCCTTGATTAGGCTCTGTAAAAGAGGAAATTAAGGATGACAGTCACAGCTTGCTACTCTATATTCAATTAGGACTGGCTTTTTGTGGCTGTGGTTTGCGCAGGATGTGCAGTTATCTAATTCAGCCCCAAGTCTGGCAGCAGAACAATTAGAATACAAAGCATAACTTAAAACAGTCTCTGGCAATAATCTTTTCCCTTTGGTTGCAACATCTTCAACAGACTTTAAACAGAAATCTTGAAATCAGGTCCTACGCTGACAATCCAAACTCATATTCTGAAATTAAATGCAGCTTTAAATATATTTAACCATGTGAAAATTGAATACGATATGACTGAAGGAAGCAAGTGGAGAAGGGCTTTGATACCTACACATACAGAATCCAAAGAAAAATAAACACTATATTTAAGCATAACATCCCAAAACTGACTGTTCTGTGGTGAGTGCAGGGTAGGCTCTTATGTCAACTTATAAGTCAATGTGCTCAAGGTGTGCGATGCTCAAGCACACCAACAACATTAAATCTTGCACATCTCCCTTCTTTTGTATGACTCACTTTTAGCTAAGACGCTAAGAATCTGGTTGGATTTTCCTACCTAACAATAATCATCATGCTTTCTCCCCAGCTGGTCTGCAGGGCTTCCTGGTGAGGTGGCTGCGCTGCAGAGTACAGCACAAAGTCAAGCCACATGAAGATTAAAATACCTCTCTTCCTACACGTTTCCACCCCAGGGCTATTTTTTCCTCCAGAAACACATTCTTAAGTAGCCTTGTGTTTCACTGATGATAGCTCAGGTACTTCAATGGCAGCCTGAATGGCAACTTGAAGGAAACTCAATACCCAAACAACTTCCATCTCTGGAAGCCTGTGAATTGCCTCTGCCAAGAGCTAGGTAAGTATACTGGAAAATCTCACTCTGGTTTTGCCTTATTATATTATTTCCTGCTGTCGGCCACTGTTAGAGACAGACTGCTGTACCAGACTGATGACTGACTGATTCTGGGACATTCTTAAATGTGTGTGCTGTCCTCTTGCTCTCTGGTCTATCTACTGCAACAGGGAAAGACTTAACTCCCATTGTCTTTCCTGTTGTTATAATGAGTATCATTTGTCCCCTCCATTCTTAATTGGTAGAGTTTCCAGCAGTTCCATTCTTCCTCTCAGCTTCTGTTTCTGTTATAATTCACTATCTCGCAACGTGATTTTCAATAAAAACAACAGAAATATACTAAGAGAACATCAAGTTGGGCTGTTGGATGTTATGCAATGATCAGAAGGGTGGGGACTTTCAGTCATTTCAAAACCAGCCAATTAACAAGCTACAGTGACAATGCCAACCAAATACTTTTGGAAATGAGATATTTACCCTTTAGTTTGAGGTCCACGTTGTGTCGCAGCCAAGGATAAACACCATAGTTTGACATATCTTCAGGAATAGGGTTATTATATATCCAGCCATCACATGCAAATCGATAGAAGTTCTCACACGGATCTACAGATTGATTTATCTTGCTCAGGATGCCAGCAGCTGTAAAAAAGGCACCACTGAGATTTTGTGGAACATTTTTTTCCTAAATAGAGAATTACAAAAGGCTACAGTCCAGAAATGATGATTAATGAAAAACAAAAAACAACAAGACAAAAGAGACAAAAAAAGAGCAATGATGACTGACGTTAGCAGGACAGGAACATGAACTGCTGGAGCCAGACACCTGAAGGCAGGATCTCCATTGTTGCCGTGACAGAATTAATTGCCTGAGGAATTTAGTAGCAATATACATTAAGAAGATTGTGATTAGCATTCCAGAAATTACACATTGTTTACCTTTAGCTGAAGAGCGGCACAAGAAAACAAATAAAGTCCTGATCTACCACAGATTGTAAAAGATAATTGTAGCATTTTCAGCTCCGTTTTGTGACTGCATCCTCACCAGTTTCTGTTGCAGGCCAGACTGGTTAAGAGAGAGATCAGTCTGACAAGCCAAAGACTCATTAGATTTTGAGCACTTAATTATCAAATCACAGAATAATTTGGGTTGGAAAGAATCTTTAAAGGTCACCTAGTCCAACCCCCTGCAAAGATCAGGGCCATCTTCAACCAGATCAGGTTGCTCAGAGCCCCACCCAACCTGTCCTTGAACACTTCCAGGAATCAGGTGTCCACAACTTCCCTGGGCAACTTGTGCCAGTGTTTCACCACACTCATAAAAATTTCATCCATATAACTAGTCTGAATCTACCCTCTTTTAATTTAAAACCATATAAAGTCTGTGCCAGATCTGGCCCAAAAGGACCTCTGTGCTTAAAAACTCACTTGTTAGTTTTCTGACTTCTGGAAAGGAAACAACAAAATACACCTGAAGGTCCAGTCACTCGACATTTTGCTTCCTATTAAAAGAAAAGTAAACCCTATGGGAAACTTTGAGTCAACCTGGTTAGACTAGAATTAGGCCAAATTAAAACATGAATTTTAATTGTACAAAATAACCAGAACTTAAGCAACTTTAACAGTGACTTTTAAAAAGGTTTGGGGTTGATGTTCTTTCTGTCTCATTAATTAAGCTTTCTGAGCAAAATGCATAATAGGGGAAAGAGTTAAATGGTATAAATATCTCATTAACATACTATAATCAGGATATAATTGAGAGGATAAAATTGCTGCTTACCAGCTTCAATACATTCTGCAGTCAAACAGTACTGTTGCTTCGGATGAAACTTTATAAGACCTTGGCTTACTGCAAAATGGAAAACCATAATGAGATCATTTGCAATGAATTCTGACAATTGCAGCCAAATGTTGTGTACTCAGTCATTCAAACGACAGTGAAACCTCTGGTCCCAATGCATCTCTGACTATATTGATTTAGAACACTTAGAATGTATAGTAAGTAAATACTGCAGCTCATAACAAATAATTTTCCCCTCCTGGGTCTGCTTTCTCCTTCCTCTCTCTTTGCTCACAGACAGCATAGAGCAAGGGCTGTCTCCCAGTGTATGTTTGCACAGTGCCTGGAGCAGCATCACTTCAGCCCTACTCACTGTCAGTGAACACCACCACGATACAGACGATTCATCACTGCTGTTATCATCCTCCAGAGATCTTAGAAACACAGAATCATAGAATGGCTTGGCTTGGAAGGGACCTTAAAGACCCTTTAGTTCCATCCCTCCTGCCACGGGCAGGGACACCTTCCACTAGAGCAGGTTGCACCTTTTGCAGCTGGCAGTGCAACACAGAGCTCACTGGCCACCTTATGCTGGGCTTGCACAGCCCCTCCGAGCTGTGGGGCTCACACTGCCCTGCAGCAGCACTGCACTGCCCAGCACAGCTCAGCACCCATGGGATGCTTTCAGGGTCTTCTTATTCCAGCCTGAAATACAGCAGACAGTGATGGACACAACAATAGCTGTGGTCTACAAGGCACAGCCCAGTTTCTGTCGGAACTGTCTCCCAAAAGTGTTGTAAGCACATTTGCTTCCAAAAATCTTGCTGAGAAGAACTATGAAATTGTCAATTAATTTTTTTCATCTTTTAAAAATGTGTATTACAACTGCCACTGAAACTTAAGCATAGGAATTGTTAATTTCAGACACTGCTGTCAGGCAGCAAATATGCAGATAATTGATACTTGGGATTAGGAAGGGAGAGTCCCAAGGGGTAGGTGAAATGGGACTCACTAGATGTGCTCAGTAGACATAAAGAAATGTCTCATTATATGCATTACTTGATAACAGTCCATGGCAAAAATAAAAAAGCCAATAATACCAAACAAAAAAAACCCCAACTATGGAATATATTATGGTCCTGCAACCTTAGCAGTTATAAAGCACTTTCTGCTGTATATATTGTTCAAAAGTGATAGGAAAATGTGAAATGGTTTTTCAGCCCAGAAAAACTTTATTATAAAAAACCCTAAAGCTAGAATTGAATATAAAGCTCTTTTGTCTCTTCCAACCTCATAGCTTTAATGACAGAAATGGCTGGATTTCAATCAAACTTGCTTAGAAAATGAAAATGTAAAACTACTCTGCACAACTTTACCAAAGCTTGCATTGACTCAATGAAACACAACACCTTAACCACCTTTGTAAATTAGCCAAGAAATACAGAAGATTTTGAGGCATACAAAGATTGTCATTGGAATACTGAAGAACAGTAGAAAATAGGGAAGTGGAGATTTCCAGAATATGATCTTGAGACACTACAAATAATGGATAATGTTCCTATTAATTGTTGCACTCCTCCCAACTCACCTTTTCCCCCACTTTGAATTTAACCTTTTAGAATCCATCCAGGTCTTGAAAGTTTGCTAGACTTTTTTCCTTAAAAAAGTAGAGAAAGAAGAGAAAATCCCAAACCTCATTTTCTTTATCTGAAGTAGCCCTTGTGGGTTTGATACTCATAAACAAAAGCAAAACACCATTTCAGCTGGTTTTGTTCCACTTACAACTTTATCACTAGAACAAATCTAAAAAAAAAAAAAAAATCTTTGGTAATAACACTTCCCTTTCAACTAACAGCTAATTTTGAATGAAAAAACTTTGCCTAGTTTTGTTCTCATCTTTTTGTTGTTAGGAGAACTAACCACATTACATTATTACCTACACTTTTGATTATAACCCTCAATGCCTCATCTTCTTCCTTTATAAGCCTGTTTCCAGACTCTTTAGCAAATATAACCATACTCTCAAAAAAATCTAAAAGAGGAAAAGCATACAAATGTGCAGATGCAAAGAATGTGAATGATCCTATAACCTGAGAAGCGCAAAGGGCTACAAAGTCAGGAGGAGAGGCTATCAAATTGAGGTTCAAAGCTGCCTGACTTGTCACCCAAGGGAGCTAGAGAGCAATCTTCTTCCATTTGCTCTGGCCCAAGCTCCCAAGGAGGAGGCTCCTGCCCTGCCACATCCCACACCCCCGACCAGAGCACTGCAGGCAGTACCCTCGGGATGCCAAGTGAGTCCTCTGGTAGCTTCCCACTGAAGTAACAGTGAAGTCACAGCCAGTACAAGCAGGGACCAGTTCATAAAACTACATGACTTTCCCACATTCTTCTTAGAGCTGTAGGAACTCTGAGAAGAAGAAACAAGAGAAGTGGGAGAAGGCTCCATTTCACTCCTCAGGCTGGAAAATTGATTCCAGGTGTACCAGAAAAAGCAAGTTTTGAAGATTAAATCAAAACTGAAGAAAAAACAACATCTTGAGGTACCAAAAATGTTTCACACGACAAGAAATAACGATCTCCTTTTCTACAGCTTAATAAAACTAAAAAACAATTAAACTCAAACTTACAAACAAAACACAGTCACAATAAAACATGGGGGATATCTAACTGACACTATGTTAAACCAAAGCAGTGTAACATTTTTTTCTTTTATTCTTTTGGTTAAGAATTTCAGACCATTTTCAAACAAATCCTAAAGGCATTTTGGTTGATCCAAGGCCAGCATTTTTACTTTCTTAGCAGTTATGCCAGTGAACATTTTGACACTGAACCCCTTGCTATAGAACACTCCACAGCTCACTTGGAAAACTGTAAGAATTAACATATTTGCCTGAATTTTCACACCTGATGTGTGGATAAAGCACTTCTATCTCTGACAAGCTATGGTGGTAAACATCTCTTGCTTTTTACAAGCAGTAAACAAAAAAATCTAGGGCAAACAAGAAGAATTAAGCTCTCTCCATTATTACTCCCTGGTGTTTACATTGCAGTCTCTAAGTGAAAAAAGTTTTGTTTTGGTTTTTTTCCATCTAGAAAGAAACATTTTGTGCTAACAAGTCAAAGATTCAAGAGTTTTGTTAATTGACTGGAATCACTCACACAGAAGTTACTTGCCTGCAAATGTTGCAGAATTTGCTCCAGAGCAAACACTAACCAAGCATCAGCCTGGAGCTTTAAGTATTCTACAGAAAACCTGACATCATCTTTTGTGTTGTGATTATAAATGAAGCAGATCTTTCAAACAAGATCACAAGATCATAAAGAATGGGAGTGAAGGAAAAGTTATGCTTAGAGGCAAGGTTTCCTCCAGCCTAGGGGAATCTGTGTTGGTCTAAAGAAATGAAAAGTTTGGCTGAATTACTCCAAAAGAGGATCCATCTCTGCAAGTTCTCACAGGATGCAACACTTCTTCCTCTTCTCTGCTTGAAGTTTCTGGGTACATTTATACCTCACATCATTTTAGAAGTGTAGGCATACGCTTTCATGTGATATTCCAACAAAACCAATCTACAAATGATTCCAAATCCAGGAGAGGATAAACTAATTCTTTCTATATTGCCTCCAGTTACAGCTTATAAATCTGATCAAAACATTTTAATTTTATCCCAGATGCACTCTTTATGATTTCTGCAAAGGCAACTTTGCAATTCATCATAGAAGAAGAGAAAGATGTAAAAAATGTGCACACATATGCACTATTTGAAGCTTTCTACAGAAATTTTAGTCAAGCCCTAAATGAAAACCAAATGAAGAAAAACCCAAAAGATTCCATAAAACGTGTGCACTACAGATTAATTTTCAGGAAACAGAGAATATTACTCCACATTGGTCATAACCTGTGAATTCGTAGTCGGCATTATTGATATGCATAATCTTACCCATTTCTTGCTATTATGTGAAAGAACCCACTTCTGACTAGAACACACTCAACTGAGTATCCAAATTTAAATTCAGCATTCAGAAAAGTACACGAGCTCACATTGCATCCTCCAGCTCTAGCATTCCCACATGAAGAACTCCTTTCCTGACACATATCCCCTTCAGGATACGTAACGTAAAATGGGGGGAGAGGGAAGAAGAGGCCAAGATTTTCACCAAAACACATCGTGAAGCACAAACACTGGCACCAAGCAGAGAGGCTGGGGAGGGTTGGGTTCAGGTCAGTGTCAACATTTTCACTTACCCAAGAAAAGCGCGGTGCCAAGCACGACAGTGCCACTCACAAAGACACCGAGGGCGATGCGGGTGGCTTTGCTGGATGCTCTCCTGGTCTCGGGTGCCGTCTCTCCTTCCATCAGGATAGCTTGGAGCGCGCTTGCTCTCGCAGAAGTCTGGTTTTCCCCTGCTGCTGTGGTGTCAGTCTTTCAACTGTTCACAAACTGTGCCCATGAGCTCTCCTCCTCCTCCTCCTCCTCTCTCCTATTTAAAACTCCAGGTTTCTGTCATGAACCACTTCCTAGGCACTTCCTGCTCTCTCCCTCTCGAAGGAAAATCACGTGTGAAATAGTAGCTGTCTCCTATGTTTTCCTCTGACCAGGAGGAGGAAAGGCAAGCGGTGACCACTGTACGTACAGCCCTCGCTGCCTGTAGAGCCTCTGTGAGCCAATCGCTCAGCAGTCCCCCTTATCAGGGGTTCCGAACATGAGGATTTCACAATGTCGCTGAGCAGATGTTTTAACTATTCAAACATAAAGCTGTAAACCCTTTACAATCAAAGCAGGATTGCTGACAACTTCTAAAAACACAAGACTGATGGAAAGTTTTCTTTTTTTTTCCCTCCTTGCACTTATTTAAAAAGATTAATTATCTGCTGACTAAAGTTTTCTCCTTTTATACCATTCCTGCTGCATCATTTGGCTTCACCAGAAGAGGTACCCACTCAGCAGACAAATCCCTTTTTAAAGCTTCCTAAGAACTCTTAGAATATCATGTAGCATTTTATTTCGGGAATTTGGTATGTGACACTGTGTGCCAAAAATCACAGTCATGCAGCACAAAGCAATAATCAGCACAACCTACAGAAAAGTCCTGCTCTAAAAGCTAGACTTGTTTTTTCCAGGCAAGATATTTCAGTCCTTGCTGATGCACAATACATTTTAAGAGATGATCCTATGCTTCCAAGTCAAGTACTACTATAAGTTTAGTTGAAAAGTATTTATTTGGCACTTTAAGTCTGTGGGGAATTAAAAAAAAAGTTTTATTTATATAAATTTATCCATGTCTGGAGTAGTCTTGATAATCCTCTCTCCACATGGCAAATTTTCCCAATTCATTAAGTCCCAAAAATAAGTCATTTCAGGGTGAATTCTATGAGCTGAGTGTCACATCCAGTCCCCTGAGGAGCTCTTGCTTTCTTCAGAGCTGGACTTCATGCAAAATAAAAGAATGCAGGGAGAGGCAGCACTATGCTCATGCTCTCAGTGATTTATGTGCCTGAGTTACCTTTATGTGGACTTATAAGTTTCTATCTCAGCCCCCAACCATCCTGACAAAAAGCTGCCCAAGTGGAAAGAAGAAAGATATATATCATAAAAACTGTGTGATGGTAGTTATCAGTTTTGAGACTGATGTTTTTACCATGTGATCACCTGTACACAAGTTGACCTGGATATCACACAGACATCAAGGGAAAGCCCGCTCTAGAAGACATGGAGTTTGAGGGTCCTGACATTCTCACTCCTCAACATCTCTACAGCCTGACTGGAGTCCTGCAAACAAAATGTCCTCACTTCTTATTCCTGTCCCTCTTCACCAGGAAGCTCCAGGAGGGCATTCTCATGGTTGCTTGGTCCAAAACAGGAAAGAACTGTTTCTTTTCACCTGCCTACTTGTCCCACATATAACTCATGAGGAAGGAGAGGGAAATGATGCCACGGAGCCAGAAGGACCACACACGTCCCAGTACAGAAGTTCCCACTCATGCATGAATGACTCCATGGGTGTGACCAGATCTCTGGTTATAAACAATACCTAGCACCAGACTGTTACCAGCATGGGTTTGAGAAGGCATTTAAGCAATGTTGGTGCAATTGAGTCTTCATATCAGAGACCAACGAGTCTTAAAGGGGCTCCCAAAAAGGAGTGTTGACACAGAAAATACATGGACATGGTGTGATCTCAACACTTAATCAGCTGTGCTCATGATCTGAATGCTGAGTACATCTCAAAAGGACCCTTTGACAAGAATTTGCTGTTGGCTGCCTGATGGTTTTCTTTTCCTTTTGTGTCGATGCCCTGAGAGTACAAATTCTGAACAGTTGTTAGACCCAAGCAGTGACCATTAGCTTGGTATCCCCCCAACCAACATTGCATTATCACATCTCTACTCAATTCCCCCATACTTCATAAGTTTCAAGTTTTGCCTGCTTGTACTGAATATCATGCTCTATCAATGTTTCACTAATGGGATTTTGCTTTCAAGGTATGTTATCTTTCTAGGAAAACATCAGGCCAGAAACCAAGAACACCTTTCAACAGCACAAAGCAGCAACCATTTATTTCTCTTTGGAAATCTGAGTGGGGGAAAGAGTGAAAGAGGAGATAGGGAAGCAGATAAGAGGGAGAGGCTGGACAATTCAGTCCCCACTCCCAAACACCCAAAGGAGAAGGTGAGGACTATGGGAACATGAAGCTATCCCAACAAAAAAACAGCAAGCTTCAATTACACAACTCCTCTGCAGTTAGCCCCAAAGAGCACAAGATCCTTGTGGCAAGAAAAATCACAAATCAGCTGTCAGCAACACTTTTCTGTGTTTGGCTAATTTACACTGTGGCATAGCATAAGTTTCTAGCATACTGTCCTTCCCTCTGGCTGTAGAGCCTGGCTGTAGTCAGTAACTCATCTTGGTTTCTCCAGCACATAAAGAACTACAAAATTAGGGCTAAACCATAAACAGCTGCAGGCAACAGCTGCAGAGCTCCATTTCTGGCAGTATTTGAAAAGGTGCACAGAACACATGTGAATAAGTTCCTGAGGCTGCTGATCTGTAACACAAGTCTGTGGGATTTATTACACGTTTCTGATGAGCGTGTTAGGATTGCTCATCCTAAGTCTGGCAGCGCTTTGGCAGGTACATGATACACGGCCACGCTTGCTGCTGGAACTGCTAACAGCACTCCTGGCCATTGCAGCCCAATGAGGCACGACTTAATGAGCCTGTGCAAAGAGTCTGCTAAGCATTCATAAAACATTGAATAGGCATGGGGGAAAAAGAGTAATAACTAAATGCTACATGCTCCAAATCACTCTTCATTTGCTCAGAATTGCCTCTGACCAAGATCCCAGTCAAACAACGGAATCACTCTGGCACTTATAACAAAGCCAGGACAATGCACAAACAATTCCACCCAAAGCCATATGCCAGAGCTGGCAAGCCCTCCAGAACATGCTCTGGGCTGAACCACAGCAAGAGTGTCCCAGTTTCTAGGATAGGTCTGTGTACATACATAAGTGTGTGTGCATGTACACACGCGAATACACACATGTGTATTATCTTGCTCTTTCACAAGCAGACACAATTCTCACTTCTATCCCTTATGCCAGTCAGACGAGTGCTTGATCAGAGCTAAAATCAACAATATTATCAGCTTCTCTTCACACAGCTTGGTTCAAGGCAGTTCCCACTTACTGAGGTTTGATTATTCAATAGATGCACAAAAACACACATTTTGCCTAGTTTTCACTGTAATAGTCAAACCAATTACATAGGTGTTGCTGAATGTTGGAACAGTTAACTGCCTGAGGTCAGCACATTTTCAGCCCAAACTTGCTGAAAGACCTGCGTGCAATGAGCCTCAGTACTGTAAAACATTTGATCTTTCTTGCATTTAGATAACGTCAAAATGTATTAAAACAATCACTGGTACTTTCTACACAGGCTGAAAAAAACAGTTCAGTTTTACAGGTTAAAACTGAAATAACACATGTAAATCATAGCAGGTTACACCAATACTTTAGTTACAGAAGACATTTCCTCGGAAGACACTGTCCTCATGGTGCACATTCAAGACTTACCCTGTCTAGGAGGTTGACTCATCCAGTTACCTTAGTGCACATAGAGCTTAACAGAAGCAGCCCACAATCACAGCATCACAGCTTTGCTGGTGTCCTGTTGAGCATTTGTAGCTCATGGTAAAAGGAAGAACACAGCCACTATCACCCTGATGGAAGCAGAGCCACCAGATACAGCTTGGGTGGCTTCCTCAGAGAAGCAGAGGCATATGCCAGCTTCACTGAAAGAGATTCATTAGTGTGGGTCAGAGTAAAGGCCATATTCCATTCCATTTCACGGGCTCCACCATGGGGCCTTGAAGTGTTTTTTCCAAACTATGCAGCTGTTGTAGCCAGAATTGGCCAACTGGGCCTTGGGTACACAAAAGGTGCTTGAGAAAAGCCCATCACGTTGCATTTGAAGACAGCTTGACCAGCTGTCATCAGATCTCTGAATCTTATAAATTACACTCTCTTGGCTATAAAAGCCCCCAAATTTCTGTGCTGAAGCCAACAGCAACCACAGTCTGGCATAACTTCATGTCCTTTATTCATGTGACAGATAGAGATGAAAATAAATTACTCCATTGTTTTCCACTGGTACAGCCACATCACAGAAGGCCTCAGTGCATCTATGAGAATGGGGGTCATTAATTAGGAGTCAATCCTGAGCCAACAGGATTTGCAGGGCTCCAAACACTGCTGGTGGCAGGCTTTTCCACTAACTGTAACTGCAACTGTAGAAAGAACACCCTGCAAAGCAGAAAACGCTGTCCTCCAACACTTCATTCCCAAAATCAGTTTTCATTTTTGTTTCTACTCCAAGTAGGCTAAGCTATTCTCATTAGTCCAAGAAAAATTTGTCCCTTCTGCTGGAAACATTACATTCTCTGACCAAAAGGTGCTTATAACTAACCTAAACAACTACTGACTATGAAAACCAACATCTGGGATGATTAAAGTTAAGCCACTCATGTTTGCAAAGCCTTTTTAGAGCTGCTTTTGAAAAAGCACTTTAATGAAACAATGCATATGTTGTCAAGCAGAAGGAGCTGCTTTAGGTCTTCCGGCAATTTTTCTTCAAGAAGCACATTAAATTATAGCTAAGCAGAACACAACTTCTCCTAAAGACCACATTCACACTACAATGAGTGTGTTTACATATAGCCATCACATATGCATACTTCTCATCTGTCATCCCACTGTATAGATTAAACAAGCATGCATGCTGAAATGGACTGTAGAAAGGCATGCTACTTAGGGATTAAGAAATATGTAAGATCCCCTGGGGTAACTCAGAGCAAATTCTAGCTTTTTTTAAAATATGATCAAACTGTGAACATAGGCTGAAAAGGCCCTGAAAAAGCCATTGCTGGGAAATGTCACTTTTTCAGTGGCCACAGCCGTAGGTGCAGGGATGTAGGCAGGACACAACTGTCTGTTGTTTCCTTAAAATATTGGCATCAGGCCACCTGAGCTTTACTCACTTACTTTGCTTTGTCTGTATGTTCACTCACAGCTGTCAAAGACTATTTATATGAACAGTGGAAGCAAGGAAGCTTGGTTACTAGAGAGTTTGTGTCCCACTGATGAATTTTCAGGTTTGTAATGAGACATACAGTCATTGGCATTTTAAATTAAAGGAGGAGGAAAGCCACCAGACTCACATGTGGCTCCTTTCAGCATCTACCAAAGGGATGCCTCTACTGTGACTTCCTGTCTCTCGGAGAAGCACAACTGCCCCTGCAAAAGCAGTGGCTCCTTCTTGCTCCCACAGTTGAATCTTCACCAGCACAAACCTGTCTTTGACAGCAGCAGAGCTCCGAGGCAGCTGGAGCCAGGAGAGAGCAATTGCTCCACAAAGGTGCCACTGAACAGGTAACAGGCACTCTGTCACTGTTATCTACTCACTTGCTTGTACTAACTTTTGTAAAAAACCAGAAAAGGTGGAGCAAACCTCCTCCAAGTGCTTTACTACTCAAGGCAATAGAGCTCAGCAGTCCCATAAGGTGCCAGCTCTGGTGAAAGCTCTTCTTGCATGAGGGCTGTTTGGTCACATCCCTCTGCACAATAAGCACACCTGCACCTACCCAGGGCTATTCTCACACTGAAGCCTTTTTAACAGAAACAAGAGACCTTTTCACCCAGGCAAAGAGTTGTCAGAATTTAGTATCTTTGAACCCAAGTCCTCTCTGCCAAATTTGATTGAAATTGGCTGACAAGGTCCAGAGTTACTAAGCAAGGCTGTGTGGGAGAGAGGGGGCACAGAGCCAGGAAAAGCACAACTGCATAACCTCTGTTTTCAAAAGAAAAGAGCCTGGCCAAAAAAAAAAAAAACCCTGAAAAACCCAATCTCCTGGTCTTCCAGGTTATTGCTGCAACTCACAAGCTTCCTGTAGTTAGTTTTATTTTAAAGCATTTTAGTCAACGGAATTCTTCCTCATCTCAAAATGAGATTACAATTCAGTTTGCATGCAGCTAAAAGCCAGAAAAATTCCACATTGAATATGATGTCCTAAATAAAATGCCCTTTGACAACATGAGATTTTGTATCTATCAGTTCAGTGGAGGTATTTCTAGATACTGTCTGTTCTTGTCAGTGTCTTTGTGCAACTCCAATAATTATGTACATGTCTAATAATGACAAACAGCAGACCCTCAGGAGAGTTTAAATGCATTTAGACATCAAGTTCTTGAGAAAGGGGAGACTAGAGTCAGATCAGGTTGAAACCACAGCATGAGACCCCATGGTACAGGATCCTCTGGACCAAATGTATGTTTTCCTGAACTTGCAGAAATCCTCAAAACCCAAACAGTTAGGTACCAACTATAATTATCTTTACAAGTCAAATTACTGTGTCTCTAACAGTCCTTCCCTGAAGTTTCCAACATCTCTATTTAAAGAAAAAAAAAAAAAAAAAAAAGAAGATTTGTTGTAATTTTGCCTATTAACACAAGGCTATAAAACATACACAGATTTGTCACTGCCTTATATTTTTACAGATTTATAATGAAACATGACTAAAAACCAGAGTAAAACCTGCTGAGACATGGACTATTTGCTATTTCTCAATGTTTCAGACTTTCACTAAATTTGAAATGATTAGTGTATGAACTTCAAGCTTATTGCAATGCTTGGGGTAGAGGACTTATCTAGGACCAAAGAAAAACATGCAGTGATTTTCTTCTTTTGTGACTTATCTACACACACTGGAATAGGAAAGTAGGTGTTTTGGATTACTTGGTTTCAGTTTCTGTTATTGTAAAAAATTTGCATGAGGAGAACACACATCTGAAAAGGGTTTCAGCAAAATGTCAAACATTGTTTCTGCTTTGAGCAGAATGTTTAGAGAAAAACAGTCACACCTTTGTAAAAGGCAAAAATGGAATAGAAATTTAGCAGTAAAGTTAAAACAGCATTAGAAAAGGTGGTTGCAGTTTGTAAGGGGATCCAAAGCATCAGGCATTGTACATTGCTGAAGCGATCCACAACTTGGCCTTCTTAGCCAAAAGATGAATAAATGGAACAATGAAAATGTGAAGCAAAGCTCTGACAAAGAAAGGTGTGAGTCTGCAGCTGCTGAATGGCTGCAGGATGAAAAAAATCAGTGGCATTACACTGTCACTGTTTATATCTACCCCAAGGAAAAAGTGGAAGGCAAAGCAAGCATCATAATGATGATTTCTATACCATCAAACATACCCAAACTACTTATTAGTTATCAAAAGCTGGATCATTACGTGCTATTGCTCCCCATAAATTTTCATAGAACTTCAGAACTAGTAGATGGACTAGGGACCCTCTGATGAAAGGGCCCCAGTACGACTCTAACTAGCTACTCTTGGATATTCATATAACTGGGTGAAGAAATTAGCAACATTGTTAGCAAAGTTAATAACGACGACAAAAACAGTTGTGTCCAAGCCTGCTTACAGGGAAGGAAAATTGTGTTGACCAAAGCAAAATCCCTTTCTAAAGCTTGCACAAAAGATCATACTCTTCTGAAAAAGCGTCCTTAGCTTCTTCAATAAGTATTTCCCAAGCAAATGACAGAATCTTAGTCCACTAAAGAATGCTGATAAATTCACAGATCTTTAATAATTTAATGCTATTTCTGCTGATAATTCTTTGAGATTACTGCAAACACGATCAGCATCTTTCTTGGTTGAACTAGTTGACTGAAATGGGAAACTCATTACCCAACTTTACAACAATACTCAAGTCAAACTTTCATGAAGATTGTGCTTTTAATAAAAAAGCTTTAGATACGATAAGTATCTTGCAATTTGATGATAAGTATCTTGCAATTTGGACTACAAACAGAAATAAAATTGGCCAGAATATACTCATAACATCTCCTTTTCCAAAGCAAAAGTGTGCAGGCAGGCAATAGGTTTCTAAAAGCAAACTAGGAGTATCGTGATTTTTGAAACAGTAATTAATGAGAGAAAATAAGAGCCTGTAGAGGCATATTCCATCTCTCCAAGCCAGAGAGAAAGCACTCTCACCCAGACTACATCTGACTAAGTCACAGGAGAATTTCCTACTGGCTTTCCAAACATGACTTGACTCTGCATCTGGGTACAACCCCTACTCATGTTCAGGGCAGCTAGGGACAGAACATTAGTAAGACCTTGATGAGAATTGCAGTGTGTCAGGGGCATGAGAGAGATCAGGATCCCAGGCTGTGCTGAAGCCAGCCAGGATGTGATCATATAGCCCAGGCTATCTACTATTTTAAGTGAAAGACCTCCATTTCCTCACAGGTCTTACACCTTCTAGAGCCTAAGACCTGCTCAGGCCTTACACAGGCCTTTTCTAACTTTCTCCAGTTCCAAGTCTTTCTCCGGAAAAGCAGTCTGAGAAAACAAAGTGCCACGTTCCTGCTTTTCACCAAGGTGCTGACCATTGCTAAAATTAATTCATTCCCTTTGCAGTCACTACTCACACCTTTCAGAGCACCAGAACAAGTTATCAGGAATGATGCAAACACAGCTCATTTCACTCTGGGTCAAATAAACTCACATTCCTGTCCAGCCATTCACACTGTGATGCCATGACTACATTTTCTTAAGGCATTACAGCCTTCACCTTTGGAAAACATGCTCTTCATAGCAATCATGTGTTTTTAACCTAATTTCATAGAAACGTTTATGGCTTGCTGATTTTGTTTTAACCACACAATTTTCTTCACTATATCTGGGCATAAAAGCAACTATAAAGCACCATTTTAAGTTAAATAAAATACTGAATGAAATGCATCCACTGTTGCATGAATCTGGAAGCACTATAAAACATTTAAAGGTATTCAAATGTATTTTGATCAGCATGACATAAAATGTATTTTAGCATGTCTGAAGTTCAGATGTATTTGAGTATCATTTGTTCAGAACTGAATGCTCAAGAAAGGCCAAATCTCTGCTGTTCACTGGAAAAAAATGATTCACCCACTGCCACCAGCCAGCCAAGCAGGTTTTGGAAAGCCAGGTCACAAGTGTGATCCAGACCTAGCCCATGTTGTTCTGCTCTGCCAAATAATACATGTTCAGTACACAAAAGCACTTCTACTATATAAAGGAAATCCCCATGGCCTGTAGCTCACTGAGCAGGCACTTACCTTTGCAATAACATATGATACCACTCCTTCTGCATGTGCGTCTAAAGCTACATTGTTGATTTTGCTTGTAGTAAAAATAAAATTAAATAATGGGTCTTGCATTTCTTTCTTTTTGAAGAACAGAGCAAAATAGATCAGCAGCCAGGAAGTTCATGTTGCACAAAATAGGTACTGTCCATGCATTCTTTAAAGCAAACTCCTCCGTGAGAAAATGTATCTGAAACTTGAGTACCATCTTTTTAACCTAACCTCAGAAAACAGAACAGAATCAGTCAATGTAACCAAAATCAACTAGAAGAGTTAAATTGCTAACATAAAATTTTATTTAGAAGTTTTGAAGGTATGAATGGCAACAAGCAATTAAAAACCAACACATACCCTCACAAAGCTACAACAGAATACTGATACATAAAGCTCATAATTGCATCTAGATCAAAGTGACATGTGGTTTCTGCTGGATCACCTTTTATCTGCTCCCAAAAGTTCAAACTATTTGAAACTTCTGGATGACTGAAATCATAATATCATAGAATATCTCTAGTTGAAGGGACCCATAAGTGATTCAATAGATGGGATTAGAGAAAGATAAGAAAAAAACCAAGGGGTAACTCTCGTAACAATTCCTCCCTGTATTTCTAAAGCAGGTATAAACCATGATGCTACGCAGCCTTTAAACAATTTTCCCATATCCCACACCTGCCCTGACTTGCCCCCCACCCCATCATCAGTTCCTGTGCCTGCACACCACTCAGGTCTGCCAGCACAATTGCTTGTCTGGCAACATGAACCAGACAGGTCCATTTTAAAGACAGGCTGCTTTTTCACCCATCCAGCACAGCTGAAGCAACATCAGTTCCCCATCTCCCTTTAAAGTCTCTGCTTGCTTGTTTTTAACTTGGCTGGTTTGCCACATGGCCATGGGAGAGCTCACTGCAACTCTCACTGCACAGGAGCTAACGCAGGGTGAGGACGAAGCCGTGGGAGTGCAGAGATGTCTGGGACCACTCACATGGCATAGCTACTGGAATAAATGTCTTCACAGCAACCCCTTCACATGAGATGCAGTGTTGAAGGAACTGGGTTGAATAGATTTTAGAAAACACTCCAGTCAAGAAAGTCTGAAATATTTTTGATCTTTGAAGAGTTACAACTAATTAAATTTCCATACATCTCTGCATATTCATGTGCTTTTGCAGCACTTCTAGAAATAGAAGTTTAGAGATACAGGGGACAAGGGGGACTATCCCTTCTAGTCTCAGCAAACCTAAAGGTTAGGTCCATTTTGTAAACAAGCTCTTACAATAGTTCTAGCATAAATAGTTCTAGTGTGACCCATAGACTAAAGACACTACAAATAGAAAGTTTTTGACAGTAGTTTGACTCTTTAGATTTAGCTTAAGAGAACAATCTATCTTGTTCCAGAAGTTCCAAAAGTTGACAGTATTTTCATGCCTCCAGGCTAAGCAGTCAGCAACTTAAAAATGATTGGGACTCCTCAGTTTTAATGAGGCTGTCTCTTGCCCTACTTACCTTGAAGATCAGTGAATTACTCTGTTATCTTGTTTGTTTTCCCAGTGAACTTACATGTACATCTAAACTATCACCTTTAAAAAAAAAAAAAAAAGCTAAAAGGTGTTTCAGGAAGGCATTCCTGCAGCTTGCATATGGTCCTCCAGAAGAATCCAGGTGACCTGCGACCACTGTCTCACCCACCCACTACCAGCAGGGAAACCATAAACAGTCTGTGGCCTGCCACCTTTCCTTGTGCTGAGAATAAGGCTCTACCCACAGCCACCTTCTCATTTTTGTCCCTCTCCCTGCCCTGCAGCTCTGTCTGGCACTTCTAGAAGGGAGGCTCTGGGCAAGCACTACCCCTTACATCTGAGTTGGCCTAATACATCCCAGTGTTCCTGGACTGCTCTGTCCTTACTGCCAGGTGCAAACAGCACCCACAGCAACTCTGCCACACCGCACAGCAAAAGGGCCCAACTGTGTGCACACAGGGCAGGATAGACAAGCATAGTCACTCCCATTCTACATGCTGATGGTTGTGGACTCTACTCAGAAGCAAGCTCTCCACATCTCACATATGGTCTGGGCTCTACACTGGCTGTAAGGACCTCTGTGTTAAGGCCAGTTCATTTTTGTGAGAACTGGTATAGATCATCGGGGCGTGCTGGAACATGACACTGTCCTCTGCTGTTTTGCACTACTAGACATTGAAATGACAGCCTGAACAATTCTGATTCAAGTCCATATCCATGACAGGACAAGTAACTGGTCTGGTAAGTGTACTGCAGTCCCCCACCTGCAAGCCCCTTATACCATAAGGTTTTGGGCTAGCTTGGGTCACCCTTTCTCTTCTGAAGTACCTTCAGCATCATAGCTCACACCCCCTAGTGTCTGGGACAACAAAAAACATAATGAATGCATAATGAAAACACAGCATGTCATGTATGTGCTGAGATCATTAAGTCTGCAGGAGACATCAATGTATAAATGCATTAACAACCAAAGGAGGACTAAGAAAAAATTCCATCCTACAGCCTTCCTGAAGAGGTGGTGGATGCCCCAAGCCTATCAGAATTTAAGAGATATTTGGGAAATGCCCTTTACCAACATGCTTTAACTTTTGGTCAGTCTGAAGTGGTCAGGAAGTTGGACTACATGTTCCTTGTAGGTCTCTTCCAGCTGAGCTATTCTATGTCACTCTATGTCACCATTTGCAAGTTACCAAGAGAGAGTTGGGGAAAACTGGTTGAAATTTGTTGCAGATTAAAAATGCAGGGAAATGAGCAAAAAAGACAAAAGTAAAAACACCCCTCACATCCTAAGACTTTTTTTTTCCTGGGCTCAGCTTCACTCCTGCTGATTTCTTGCCCCACTCCCCTGAGGGGTGCAGGGAAGTGGGGACTGTGCTCAGTTGATACCACCAGCTTCTCTCTGCTGCTCCATCTTCCTCACACTTTACCCCTGTTCCAACATGAGATCTCTCCCAAGGGTCACAGTCCTTCAGGATAAACTTGCTCTAGTTTCTTCAGGAAACATCTGCATGTTCCTGTGCAGGGTCCTGTGGACAGCGGTGTGGATCCCTGCTCTGGTACAGCCTCCTCCAAGGGCTGCAGGGAAGTCCCTGCTACATTTGAGTCCTGCCCAAGGGCAGAAGGGGAATCTCTCCTCCAGTGCCTGGAGCACCTTCTCCCCTCCTCCTGTCACCTTGCTGGTCACAGGACCGTTCCTCACATTTCTTTACTCACTCCACAATGCAACATTTTGAGTCTTCTCACCCAGGCCACTCCTGCAACTCCACCACTGCCAAGTCTGGACACCTGGGCCAAAGATACCCATCTACCTGTACAGAGAGTGACCTTCTCAGCTTCCTGGGAGGTGCAGGCAATACTTCTACTTTGGAGGAGTAGTACAGAAAGAAAGGCAAAGAAACAGGTCTCTGCACACAGGCAATCTCCCAGCAGCCATCAAACTGCATCTGGAGGCAGATGACTCTCCAGCTGAGGGTGAAGATCTAACAGTGAGAGAGTCACTCAATGGACTCTACAGGGCTTTAGAGGTTCGCTTTATGGAACCCAGAGCACAAACCTTATGAAGAGCAGCCGAGGGGAGTGGCTTTGCTTAGCCTTGAGGAAAGAGGCTCAGGGGAGACCTTACTGCTCTCTACAACTACCTGAAAGGAGGTTGTAGTGAGGTGGGAGTTACTTCCTTCTACCAGGTAACAAGCATTAGGATGAAAGAAAATTACCTTACTTTGTGCCATGGGAGGTTTAGTTTTGATACTAAGAAAAAATTTCTTTACTGAAAGGGTTGTCAAGCACTGGAAGAGGCTGCCCAAGGAAGCAGTTGAGCCACCATCCCTGGAGTAAATGTGGCACTTCAGTACAGGATTTAGCATTGGCAGTGTTAGGACTAATGGTCGGGCTTGATTATCTTAGTGATTTTATTAAGTGCATCTCAACTACAACTAAAGGTATTTGACTGTCTGCCAACCAGCTCCAGAAATTGCAAGCAGTTAATCTTCCCTTTTCCTAATATTTAACTGTTATATTTTATATATATGTGTGGTAAGAGTTTAGTAACAGTAGAAGCCTTTTACTTTCCAAGACACAGGTAAAAATTTCTAACAGTATTATATCCTTCCTAAAACCAGAAGTCAATGTATGTTCCTATAATTATTCTGTCAGTCTTCACTCAGATTTGAAACAATGAAATGTCAAAAATTTGTCTCCTCAAAAGAAACCTGTCATCCTTCCATCCCAAACAACTAACCAATGATTCTAAAACATTGTTGAAAACACCTAAGTGCTACAAGAGATGGTAATCATTAGGATGCAATTTCACAGGATGTCCCAGTGCGAAGTTTAAAGGCAGAATTTGGATAAAGCATGTAATAAAATAAAGTAATTTTGAGAAGCAAACCCATCAGTTTTCCTAATAAACTAAAGTTAAATGGGGAGGTGTTAGATAACATTAGCAGCTACCGGAACAACAAAAGACTTCACATAGTTGTACATGCCCATCTTTGTTATTCTCATCTACTAAAACTGTTTTATTCCACTGGTGCTTTAGTATGTACACAATGAACAGTCACACAAAGATGTTTCCATTATACATCCATAAAATACTTTTGTCTTTGGGTTTTCCCAAACAATGCTGCACAGGGAACATGGCACACTGTGTTGTGCATTCGTCACTAAGGTCATGAAACATCCTCTCAAGTAACACATGATCAAGTTGTCATGGCACTTTGAAGTGTAGCAATAAACACACAATATTTAGAATGGAAAAAGTATTGTTAGAAAATGATTTGTGAAGAAGATGAAAAAGCTAACTTAAATGCCTTACAAAATGGATTCCTTGTTCTTTTTCTGCAAAGTCACTGTT